>CM060950.1:338244654-338268243 GCA_030765055.1 Mantis religiosa
TGCACAAGCATTTGCATTATATTTTTTTAAACAGTAATAAACTTGGGCTTCCAACTTTAGAGAAAATTTTTGTAGTACTGTTGGCTGCAACACCTTGGTTTGGTTAATTCATTATTCGCTGGTAGTCATATGATTGATCCATCATGGTTGAAACGAAAATGGGTTTGGTGAGTTTTGTGTGTTATTTTATTAGTTTAATTCTTTGTTCTGCGGGAACAGAATACGTTCCTGCATTGATATGGCAGTCCAGTAAACCACCAGGAAATTCATTAAATGTACCTGTACTGAAAAAGTTAACTGCCGAGGAATTTTCCGATGTAATTTTAAAGAAAGTGTTGGAATCTGGAAATTCGAACAAGTCGCTAATATTAGTCTTCACTGAAGAAACTCTCAGTGTAGAGGACTTCAGCTGGAGGGATGTCGATGGAAATAGCATTTATCAGAACTTGGAAAGCCTGACTTTGGATGCAGGTGCAGTAGATTTCATCCCTGCTGTTCAGGCTCCTTCTAAAGGATTGAAAAAACTCCTGAAACATGGATACAAGATGAAGACTCTCCCAGTCCCCAGTGATGTCGATGCGTTTAAAATACCAGAAGATGAAGGTGTTATCCTCTTCTTGGAGTTGGACGATGCAAAAGTAAACGAAGACCGACCAGACTTTTTGAGACGTCACGACCGTACCATTAGTGAACTCTACTCTCAAGTCAAGCAAAAGGAAAATGTGATCGCCGTTTATACGGGCCACTACTCTTCTTGGGGTGACCCCAGCGATGAGCCTGTTCATAGAGTTCGAAGACTTCTGGCCGAAGTTAAGAATGACACCAACAATCCAATTATTTTGGAAACTCCGCTTATTGTTATATATTCAAAGTCAAAGATCCAAGTTAATTATGGGGATGAGACCCTAGATCTCCTCTCTATTATAGGAGTAACAAAAAATGAAAAAAAGAATACCCAAGAACTTACAGCAAAATTCAAAACCAACAGCAACAAAACATCAATAATTTCTTTGGAATTTATATTCACAACAGAATTTGGATACTGGAAGCTGAATGAAGTGGTCTTTGAAACTCCACCTGCAAACACAAGTCTGCACCTGATGCCATCACTAGAAATAGAGGCTCCACTAAAATTCTCTTATCATTGCAGTGCAGAGGATATTGTATTTCAGAACAACAACACAGTTGTGACATTTAAGGACATACAAGTACAGGCATTCATGGGCAATATGACAAAACCAAGATTTGGTGATTCTTATGATTGTGTTTACTTTTTCACTGCGCCCATATGGTCAGGACTTTTTGTAACAGCCATTTTAGCATTGATATTAATTTGGGGACTTGTGATGATAATGGATATACGAACAATGGATCAGTTTGATGATCCTAAAGGTAAAACCATTACAATTAATGCAACTGAGTGAGAAGAAACTGTAAGTAATTATCAGTATTTTATTAATGGGAAATTAATTCAATGTTGTTTAAAGTTAATTCCACTGGTTTATTCTTATAGTTCTGTGTTTTTATGTTGATTTTGTTGTAACAGTGCCTGTGGTAACAAAATTGAAAATTTAGCAAAATATTGAAACAGAAATAACGCAACCAAAATAAATTGTTTAATAAATTCAATGTTGGAAGTAAAAGGCATAATAGTATAGTAAAATATAATTTTGGCACTTTATTTTTTGACTGGCTAGATATGTTGGATTTGGAACATTTTATGAACATTCTTTACTAAAGGGGTTCAATGAGAGTGCCAGCTCAAACGACTGAGTAAAATCCAATAGATCATTGGACTTGCACATACTGATGTTTCAGCTACTCTTTTTAGCTTAGGGCATTCAAGCTCTGGCTACATTTTGCATCTCTTATTTGGTTAAGGAAAGTGGTCTAGATACCAGAATGTACCCTAAATGTAGAATACATTGGATAGCAAAAGAGAGCTGCTTTAATGAAGAATGTTACATTTAACAGGTGCATTATTTTTGTATTTTATTCAGGTAATAAAGCATTTAACTTGCACTTTTTAGTTAAACCATTTGCTATAGAATTATTTCATGAAATAAATTAATATTATTGAGAAAGTAACTACATAATTTTAAAAGAAAGTTTTAGTTTTTGTTACAGGTGCGCAAGTCATATTTCTAAAGGCTTAACAAAGTTATCACGCTCTTTCAGTTTTAAGTTAATTAATTTAAAGATAAAACAGTTTCAAATTTATTTCATTGCCATTTGCATATGAAACTGCAAAGAGAACACATCATTTCATTGCATTGTGCAATTTCTGTTAATGTGCCTACTTTGGATGGAAGTGTAGTATAAGATTGCAGCTTTAATTTGAGATTATAAGCAGGAAAAAAAAAAAACTTGTTACTTAAAATTGCAGCTGTAATGTATACAGAAGAATGTAAACAAATCCATACTTAGGCAGTCTGTTACATAAATGTTTTGTTATGCATATTACAAGTAAACCAATTATAATTTTGCTTAATTGTTGAAATGCTCTGATTTATCATATTGTACTTAAGAAATATCAAAGTTAAAGTGCAATTGCTGTTTGTTTCATGATAGTGTGGTTTGTAAAGTTCAATTAGGAAGTCAAGTTACCAATTTTATTGTAGCTTTTTATAGCAAGGACTGTGTTACAAAGCTTGTATATTCTAGATTTGAGGTAAGGCAGATAATATATTTAGCCTTTTCAAATACATTCTTGTTTCCACAAAAATGAAGAAAAAGTGTTTATGGCACATGAAAAAGCATGTATGCACAACATTAGTGGTTTAGTTACCTGTAAGCAATTTAACTCTTTCCAGACGTAATCACTTTCAGGAATAGTATGCATATTTTAAAACTGAAGCACACAAATCAGTACCAACAAAACCTTACTTGCAAAATTGGAGACAAATAGAACTTACATGCCTTTATTGGTTTTAGTATATTTTCTCCTTAGTATACAGCTCCTTCATTTAGAAGTGATATATGCAAGAAAATGCTTGAATTGTTTTTAATAAGAAATGCTTATTCTCTATTTGCATTATAAATGGAAGTTTTCTTAAGTGATCACGTGATCTTTTACTGCAGTTAGTATTGCTGCAGTTGATCTGTTACAGTTATCATAGGAATTACTCGTTGGACACTTAGAGTTGCTGAGGTTGCATTTATCCATTTTATTTGGCACAATTGTAGAGAATCCCTATATCTCTTCTGTTTATAAAGCATTCTAAATGGTCTGAAGAAAAAAGTCAAAAGTAAACCCAACGGGTTTTACAAAAGTCAGATGTGGAGATAATTTCTTGCTGTTGCAAACAAGGTAGAAGCTTCTAATGAAATCTACAAGTAATTTAAATAATTCACAGCAATGTTAACTTAATTAAACATTGTGCAAAGAAGTAAGCAAATCTTGACGTTTAAAATCGTCAATGAACATATTGCCTGGAAAGTGTTAAAAATTAGCAGAAACTTGGAATAGCATACAATGAGTGCCAACTTAATATTTTTGTAAAAGATTTGTGTGTTGATTTCGAATGGGTGTTGAGTTTTTTGAGTAAATATTTTAATAAAATAAAAAGCATTGAGTATGTTTAGTAATTTGTTATATGATTCCATTTCTGATGAGGTATTTATCGTTGGGGTTGAATTTAAATTAGCAGCATATTGTGAATGTATGACAATTTATCTGAGAAACAGGACATACATTTCTTTACTAAAAGCACAAAAGAAAGGAAGAGACAGATTGTAATCAAGTATTGCAAGTTAGTATAGCACATTTTTAAAATAAGTAAGAAAATGCCCAGGACTTTGAAAGATACTTAAATGTTAGGAATGCAGTCAGTTATCTTACATGTAAGAATTTGTATTTAAAACTTAATTATGGTTTAGTATTTCATGGACATGAAATACTAAATATTTATGAAACATGACTTAAAAACTTCTGTAGTAAAGTACATGAACACAAATGTCAAAGCAACATAAATTACTTCACATAAGATGATATTTCTAATCATTCTTAAGTATGTATGGGAAAACACATATCTAATGTTTTTCTTGCAAAACAAATTTAAATGGAAATGTGCTTGTAATAGAACTAGGTTGTCAGTATCTGCAGAGGTGATCTCGTATGCATCATTATCATCAGTTTTTAAGTTACGAAATGTGTAACACTGTTGAAACTTGGCTTTAATGATGTCCATACTGCCTTATTTGGTGGAGTGGGGTTCGATTTCCACAGGATCAAAGGAACTGTGTGGATGATAGTTTACTTCCATGTACAGTCCAAAAATATGAAAAGTTTTAAGTCAATGCCAGGATAACAATTCTGTGCAAGCTGTTGTAACCAAGCAGGGTTTGTGATGCCTAGAACTGGCTGCAGAAGTAACTAGTTGCTTACATATGATACACTTGTTGTCCATAAGGGATGTCTGACTCCATTCCTGCCTGTGTCACAATTTTATACATTCCAATAAATGATATATTTGTCAGTTAGGAGAACTTTCTTCTGCCTCTAGTGAGTTTGGAATGTTTGCAAGGAAAAACAAGTACTGGGACCTTTTGTTTACTGTGTACACCTTTGCCATTGCGATTCTGGATAGTAATACATTGTTAGTCAATTATCACCTGGACTGCTAAACGGTTGCCTTGGCTGGCAGGTTGGCATTTACAGCAAACTGAGCATTGCTGCTATAATATGGATAATTAATCATTTGATAACCTGGTAATTGGAGCTATATATAATATAAGGAACAAACTCCAATAGAAATATACCTCTTTCTGGAAGATCATTCCTCCACTCCAGTTATTTAAGTTTTGGGGCAATGAATTGCAGTAGCTTATATTTTAACACCATCTGTGTGGCCATTACTGCAAACAAATATTAATCTCAGTTTTTCAGAAATTATGTAACCCAGAAAAATTGAACAGGTTTATCATTGTTAGGAGTATGCTCCTCTGAATTTCAGTAAAAGATACTCATAGGATTGGTTCAGAACTATTAAGCTAAACTTTATATGTTTAGCTAGTGGCTGAACTGCAACAAAATATTCAACATTTTAAATGTTGGTATCAATATCAAGTGAATAATTTGGAAACTCTTGCATTCTTATTCTTTTTTACTCAAAAGCAAAGTAGGGAACAAATTTTAGGTATGAATTGCAGAACCTTCTGTAAGGTTTTAACATTTTTATCAGACATATTTGATACAAATATTTATTTTGTCATTTTATGTTTGTGAAATAATGTTCTCAATGGTACAATAGTAATGGGAGAGTTCTCTCTTGGTAGGAGTTTTGATTTCCAATCCTGGCAGGTTGTTTTCGATTGTATTGTTATTAGAGAGCATACGAAATGAATTGTCAGCAGTGCAGAAACTTTAGCCACATATCCTTTCTTACCTGCTGTACACTATATATAACTTCATTCCTCTCGGCATATACATATATCCTTGCTGATAACTTCAATTTCTCTTACTAATGTACAACCACTTTCACCTCCCATGAACAACTTATCCATTTGATGTTCCTACCAGTATTGCCAACGTGTCACATTATTAGGATTTTCCACTTAATTTAAATATTCATCATGTTTAGATGTATAATGTAGGATTAAATCTGCTTTGTTTGCTGCAGTAAAATGTATTATGTAAACTTACTCTGTGTGATCCTGGATGTGTATTTTGCTACTTTAATTTTACAAACTTGCAGTGCTTTTAGAAATACCAGTATAATGCACTATAAGGATTAGTGTAAAATGCTCAGTTTGACTTTCAAATTCTTAATTGTTATCTCAAAATGTGATATTTTTATACACCTAATATGACATTCTTGTATAGAAAACAAGGAAATGTAACATTTATAAGCTCATTGAAGCTCATGTTTGTTACATATTTAGTATATTATTATCACAGCATTTAATTCCAAATTTGAGAAAGCAAGTTTAAAATTTTCTTGTTCTATATACCAAAGTACTGTTAGTGTTTTACACTTTCTTATACACAAGATGAACTTTATATTCAGAAATCAGTTTCTTTTTCAGAAAATAGGTATAAAGGGTTGTTTCTGTTAATTTCAATTTACCTAAAATGTTCAGAAATTGAAATAATTGGGCACTTTGGTCTCTCTCACTCTCTCCCTCCCATCTCTACCTACCCAATGAGTGTTCAAGGATAATTCTGACCTGTGGTACAAATTTGCACTTTAGGAGGTTAATATGGTACTGGATGGACTGAACTTAAAAAATAATGTAACTTTAAACAATTATAATAAATAATAGTGACTGAAACTTTGCTTATTTTTGATAATTATATATTTAACAGGACTAGTTTTGCAAATTATTTGCATCTTCAGCTTGTTGACTTATGTTACTGCACTAGGTGACAGATTTCTCATTGTTTTGCCAACTACTAGCAGTAAAATTTGTTGATATAATCAATAGGGAGTATTTTAAAATTCATCTCATAAAATCTTTCTTTTTCACAAAACCATCAATGTATGGGTCCATTTAATTGCTTTAACAATTTAATCTCTGGATTTATTTCATGATTAAATGACCAAAAATGGTTTGCCACAGCTGATCCATCAATCTGTTTGCATTTAATATTTCTAAAATGTTCTTTTATGCTAGTTTCTAAAGGAGTTTGGTTTTACCAATGTAAACCTTATCACAATGTTAACAGCTAAAGTGATAAATGCCAGATTATTATTTAAAATTTTATCTTATTTAGAAAAAGTTGGTAAAATTTTTCTGTAATTATGAAAGAGAAGTGAAGTTTTAGTCTATATTATAATTTTTAAATTACATTTGCTTCAATAACTTCAGCTTTTTAGTTTTAAATTGTGTTCAAACTTAACTTTCGGTTTCCTGAAGAATTTGATTTAATTCAAGACAAAGCACAGGATATTTAAGCATAACTTGCCTTTTGTTGCTATTATTGTTCACAATCACATTTATGTATTTTGACATTTGGAGCATAGAAACAGTGACAAAATACTGAAGTTAAAAATATCGTTGAATATTTTCATAATTTACAATTACTGTTAATGTACATTGCAAGTTTTGTGTAAAAATCTTTGAATAATATAATTTGTATGCAATCTAATTTTGAGTTTCCACAGCATTTCAAACATTTCAGCAATTGGGTTACAGCGGAGTGATGTATTAATTTAATATGCACAAAAAAAAAGCGCAAGATTACTGACAAGAAGGATGTATAGTTCAGCTTGTTTTGTGCTTATAGGTGTTCATACTGGAAATTCTAGTATATTCTACTCTGAAGGTATTATTATATTGAAAGGTTTTCAGTTATTCTTTGATTTGTTGTATTATTATTATTATTATTATTATTATTATTATTATTATTATTATTATTATTATTACTACTATCATCAAAACATCTTCAAGGGTATTAATGGTTATTAATTAAGGCTTCACGGGTTATCAGCCGTGTCAAATCTATAAAACTCGAGCTTTCGGCCATCTTCACTCTGTGGCCTTCCTTAGGAAACTGTTTCAGTTCCTCAGTTTCCTGAGGAAGGCCACAGAGTCAAGATAGCCGAAAGCTCGAGTTTTATAGATTTGACACGGCTGATAACCCGTGAAGCCTTAATTAATAATCACCGCCATGAAAGCTTCAAGTCTTATGGTATTAATGGTTATTCAAAATTTGTAGACAGATTTGCTTCATATTACAAATGAATAACCTATATTTTTCAAGGTGTTTAATCAATGTTAAATATTTTGGAAAACTTGCAGTACTTGTACCGTTTAAACATAAATGGAAATATGTCCAAAAATTTGTAATATTTAATGTATCTAGTTTTTCTTTAATAATAGTCCACTTAGAAACTATGGATTGTATGTTTAAGGTGAAAAAAAATTGGTGTTAACTATGCTGAAGCAGAGAAGATAACTCAGTATTAATACTGTATGGCATGAGAGCGAGTTTGTCTACTTTTTCTAGCTTGTATACCATAACATATCTTGATTAACATATCATTCACTTTTCTAAAACTATAAATGTAAACATACTGTGTATATATTTGGATTTCTTGTTTATAAATCATTGTGAACCTGGTGCTGTCATATGGTTTGTTGAAATAAATATATATATAATGTATATGAACATCTAAAATACATCTTTACTGTTCCTTGTATTCATAGTATTTGTAATAAAATTTTATATTATCATATTGCTCTTTTATGTGAGAGCTACTCATGAGATTCCAAAGGTTAAAATTCCTCAGAAAAAGAAAGCCATAATTTCAGTACTGCATACTAAATGGAGTGCTCCATTATTGACTGTTTCCAGCACTAACTACTGCATGTCATGTACAGCGATGGAATTAAATTATTGCAAAATACACTGTGGTTGATACATCTAAAAGGCTTGATTTGCAATCTGTATTTATAATTTATGCTTTGGAAACAAAAAAGTAACAATGTTAAAAGCAATTATAAGTATGATGCAAGGCAATCTATGTAAACCTGTATCATTTTTAATGAGTTAAAGTATCTGCTTAGAAGTTAGTCGAAATTTGAGATATATCTTGGTTTTTACAGAACCATGTGTATGTCATCCAAAGTGGATTAGCATTGTTTATAGCGGCAAACTACACAATCTTCAGTTTGTTAACAATATCTCAAGTAAGTAGCGCCTTCTTCAAACGCTTTTTTTTTTTTTTTTTTTTTTTTTTTTTTTTTTTTTTTTGTAATCAGAAATCCTGGTTAAATTACATTAACATTTTAGGGAAAATTCAGTGCAATGTTCAAACCAAAAATGTTTATAATAAAGGTTAATATAACTGACTAGCTCTTTAAGAAAGCAGTAGACATGCAATATCTCAAGTTAATGTGGGAATATTTAACTAAAATCATTAAAAAAAAAATTTTGCCATTTAATTTTGGGAAAATGCTACTGAAGTACTTATAACCTAAGTAATGTAGTGCAGAAATGAAAGGAACCATATATGGAAAAGACATAGAATATTATCAGTGATCATCATAATAAGCATCTATATGGATGCTGCCTCAGGGTTCAAAGGTATTGAAACATTTTGGAAGTGTAAGAGTTGAAAAATCAGAGGTAAATGCTGCCATTTGTTTACAATTCATCACTTTTATTCACTTACATAATTTATATATGCACCTGTTGGTATTTTTATAAATCTTCCTGTACAAGAAACCATCTGACAGTGCTTAATATTGATGTCTGAACATATAATGTTTATGTCAGAAAAAAACATTTTTTTTTTTTTTTTTTTTTTTTAAATCTTGGCTGTCTGTGATAGAATTGGATTATTGCACATTTCCATGAAAGATGCAAAAGTGGAAACTTGTAGTATTTTATACCAAGAGGGAACAAAATATCATCTAAAAAATGAGAGATCTTTTTTTTTTTTTTTTTTTTTTTTTCAGGAAAAGAAATTTGTGAAATAGCTCAGATAGTCAAGTATAACGCCATAATATCACCTATATTTTAAACTTTGTACGTATATGATTAATGGACCACTGGTTAACTACTCCTTCTGATATTTGTGATCAACATTTTCAACTTTTCTTCAGAAGTCCCATTTTTCTCTGTTAACATCTTTAAATTTACTTTAAGTATTATTAAAAATATACTAAGAAGTTTGTTTTTAGATATATGAATTATTTCTAATTTTTGGGGTAGTTTCTTTGTTTTAACAATATTTTCACCATTTTAATGGCTTTCATTATTCCTTTCTTGTAAACTAAACCATTGTGATAAATAATATTTGTATTTGAAAGAGAAAATTCTCTGTATCTTGAAACATGTTTGTTTAAAAGATAATTTCATTCCTTTGTAAGTCGTTTAAAAAGTTTTATCAGACAATATATTTTCTTATAGTTAAAATAGTTTAATACAGCATATTTATATTTTTAAGAATATATCACTGGCTAGAATGTTTAGTTCCAAGTATTTTGAGGTTTGGTGATCAACTATGACAGTTTTCACTACCTTCCTTTGTCCTTCTTAGTGGAAAGGTGTTAGTAGCACAATTTGATTTAGGTACATTTTAGCACAGTATACTCAACATTCATGTTCATTGCATCTTTACTTCTTTGGAGCACACCAAAGTATTACAACAATTACATGATTGTATATATAGTTTACCCTCCAGATTTGTTAAGAGTATGTTTATTTGAATGGGTATGGTTGTTTTCAAACTCATTTTGTAGACTAGTCATTTAGTGTATACTTATTTTAATGTACATTATGTATAGAAGCAACATAATTCAGCATTAGTATTTGGGTTAGGGTCTATCGTAATTGGTCTGTTTGAAATACTTTTTAAATCTTTATACCTCATTGTTCAAATCTCTGTGCATATCATTTTGACATGTATATTTCAGATCTTTAATATATAAATATATATTTTAAATGAAATGTTTTATTTATTATGCTGCATCTCTTAAAACCTCAGTTCCTTAAGCTGAAACGTTTTTGCATTAGAAAATAAATAACCCTATTCACTAGGTAATGTTCTGCCTGAAGAAACGTATAAGAAATATGTCATTATATGAATACACCATTTGCACAAGTTATCTTAGATATTTAATCTAATTTTAAGTAGTTCCACTTACTAATATGGTTGCCTTCATTTGAATAATAGACTTTTACATTTACATGCATAAATTTGGAATTTTTATTACTCAACTTTTACACCAAAACTTTCTGGAACCTGTTTGCATCAGCCTTGATTCATTGCCACACTTCCTCCTGAGACTTGTAGATGGCATTTTACCTGGATGCAGTACATGATGAGATCCTTTTCATATGGAACCTTAAAGTTTAATATATTGTGTTTATTTTTGTGGATGAATAATTTTTCCCAAAGGGGGAGTTTTCTAAGGGCCTACTGAAGCTTAGGATTTTCTTTCCGCTGATGATCTGTTGACCAAAATACCCTGCAACTGCTGAATTTTCCGTTTGTTTACATTTAAGATTTTTTGTGTTCTTTAAACATTCTATCAATGTTTCTCTTTTCTTTCCCTATGTAATTTTTTTTTCATTCTCTACATCCAATTTCATAAATATAAGTGTTTTTCCCACCAATATTTTGTCTTTTATGTTCTAAGATACTATTCAAATAATGCTTGTTAATTGAGACTAAAGATATACCATGTTCTTTGAATATTATAGTGAATTTCTGAAAGTGCCTTTGGTGGAATATGAACTTTTGGAAATTTTTGTTTGTTTTATGCTACTGGTAAAGCTATTTTTCTGTATAATTTCTAGTAACTTGTATGCTTTGTGTTCAGAGGAATGTTTACTAATCTGAGAGTTAGGATGTTTATTACTGTATATTTGTGTTCCTTTGGGTTGTAGCTGTCACTTTTAATCTTCATTTTTATTTGAGCTAAGTGACTCTGGAACTGCAATTTAGGTAAAAATGTATGATTCTTAGTGTTTGCATTTTAATACATTATAATCCCTTGCAAATCTTTTTTCAGATTTTTTTTTTATTACAGGTAGCTAGGACACAAACTAGGTCATCAGTGGAGCAGGTTAGGTGTATCTATATAACAGGTTGTCAGGCTATATGGGGAGGAGCAAGGGGCAAGTCAAAACAAATGGATAGGAATGCAACACAACACTCATCATAATACTCAAATGTTCATGCTTCGAAATGCTTCAAAAATGTCATTTTCATGATGCACATACCTGTTTTGGATAATTTGTCCATCCAGAAAAATAATTGATATGGATAATTATTGATGGAGAGTAAATATATCGTTTTGTTACATTTAAAATTATAGGGGTATATTTTCAAATCAAAATACTTCCATTTTATGTGACAGATTTACAACATTTGTGGTATTGGTAGTCAGAAATACATGTTCATTGTCCAAGTTTGTGTGTTTCTTCTTCATTATACACTTTTTATGGTTGCAACAAAATTAGTTTTATAGTGCACAAGAATAGGTTTTCTGAAAATCTTGAAAGTAAATCTGTAGTTTACACATATACACTGTATTGCGAGGTCACATGATGTGTTAGGGACAAAGCACAAACACTTGAGCGCAAGTCATGTACTTTGTTATTCTCAGGTGAACTGTTTGCCCTCAACAGATCCTTGATTGCACAGTTTAGCACATTGACGATTTTGATGCAGAACTTTGAGGCAGGACGCGGTATGTAAACAACACTGTGGTACTCTGTAACATAGTTAACTTGAAGTCATCCACCTCTCTCCCATTTGTTTCCAAATGTTGCTAAATGCTTATTATTATTATTTTCATTTCTAACTTTCAGCTAGAAATCACAACACCAATAGAAAGTGAGTGTTTTTTCATTGCCCTTAGGGTAAGGGGTGTTCTAAAGTGCAACAAAATATTTTACTAATCAAGGTATTTTTACTTTCTGTATTACATACAGTAAGTAAGGAAAGTATTGTATTCTATCAAAAAATATAATACAAGGTTTCACCAGAAATACATGTTTTAAGATTTCATGAATAAAAAAAAGAATGCATTTTTAGAGAAAGGTCCATGTGCATTTGTGGGCAGTGTAATTCAGAAACAAAAGGTCAATTAAATATCAAACTTGTTATGTTCAGCATCTTCCAAAGATTGGACATGGACATTTTTGAAAATGCTCCCACTCTAGACTACCCTTTATATCAACAATTTGTATTTTCTCAAAATGGCTCTAATGATTTTGATTAAAATCTGTATGTTTGACATACTTTTAATGACAAAAAAGTTGAATTTTCCAGGAATTTCTTCAGAAGTCATCTTCATTGTGGATGACTTTTGCATAACTGGTAAACCTTGAGAGACAAAAATCTTGCCACATAAAAAATGTAGATCTCCCTAAAACACACAATATATGTCAAATACATTTTTCTGGGGTGAACTATTTTTTATATATTCTGATATTCATTTGAACTTTCCAATACCTATACTTCTGTCAAATGGGAAGTTCTTCTTCTTTTTTTTTTTTTTTTTTTTAATGTTGGTCAGGTAAAGAAAGTGAAAT
This sequence comes from Mantis religiosa, assembly GCA_030765055.1. Lineage (NCBI taxonomy): Eukaryota > Metazoa > Arthropoda > Insecta > Mantodea > Mantidae > Mantis > Mantis religiosa. Next base: position 338,257,649 of record CM060950.1, read on the forward strand.
GTCAAAGAAATTGCATAGGGACTGGCTTTTAAAAATTTGACTCGCTTAAGCCTACTCTATTCTTCTGTTTCCATTGCACCTGTAAGGAAATGTGTAATAAAGCTGTCTACAAACTTATCTAAAAAAACATGAAGTAGGAAGAAGAATAAGTGTTTTTAAAAATATTTTGTGCCAGAGTGTTTAGAGAAAGTCAGGTGATTGCACACATCAGAATTGTTGTTTTGTTTAAAAAAATTACACATAAAAACTTGTAAACACAATGTAAGCGTAATGTTTTAGTTACATTATTTACACATTTTGCCTTTTCTACATAAGCATGGAAGTAGAGGAAGCATATTGTTTCATCTAAAAATTAATACAGATTTTTTGCTGGAAATAAATATTTTGATACTCCCTAAGTAATAAAAATAAAAACCTTAGAAAAAGGAATGTGGTGGTTTTTAAAATCATTTTTAATTTCTACATGCTCCATTACATGTGATATTATTCCTCTGTAAACTATACATAAATGTTTAGGTTTGCGGGCGCACCATAACTCAAAAACGAAAAGTCTGTGAAATACGAAACTAAGTTCATCTTCCAAAAGATACTGCACAAAGATTTTCAATAAAATACCCCATCTTAAACCACCACTTGCATGGAAAGCTTTATTACGTTAATCATATCTTTATTTTCATGACATGAAATATATATTTTGGATTTTCTGGAAATAACTTCTTGAAGTACTCTTCATTCTGTGGGACCAGTGCATAATTGGTAAACATAAAAATCTTCCTATGCAAAAACTGTAGATCTCTTTAAAGCACTCAATTTATGGAAATTTTGTATGTGAAGATAGCTATTTCCGAGATATTCTTTATTATTGTTTTGAATTTTCAAATAGTCATACTTTTCTCAAATTGGAAATTTCCTCACAGTCATGCAAATATAACAGTTTCATTAGCAATCAGATTTAAAAAGTTTGTCATTTACAATGGCAACTGAAGAACGAATGCATTGTTAGTGCCAAGATTACCTCTTTTTTTTTTTTCTCTCCTATCTTTATCATCCTTTAACCACCAGATGAAGATATTCGAGGGTGAATGAAAGAAATAGTTGAAATAATGCCTACTTCTATGATGCAATATGTACATCATGAGTAGTAGTGACTTTTTTCACTGCACCTTAACGTGGACTAGCACTAAATGTCATTTACAATGCCAACACAGAACTACTCACATCCATCGGACTCAAAAATTTGGCCAACTTTTTTTCTGAAGCAAATATCGAGCTACCATAAAATTTACAAATAGAATTTCAAGCAACATATCAACTTAAAAATACTCCCATAGGTCCCTTAATGTTGCCACACACATGAACTAAATCCACCATACCTTTTTCTTACCAGTGCTTATTACCCTCAAACAAAATGCATGGATGGCAGAATAAGACATTTTTTATTTCAGATCCCAGATTAGTTTATTTTTCATTTAAATGTACTATTTAATTATTACATGGTCTACTGTAAATGTTATATACTTATTTAGGTGCTGATCAGGAAAACTAACCTGATAGTTATTGTGTTACATAAAAATGAAGCTAGTAGCAGTGAAGTAACAAATACTACACAAATATAATTTCTTGTAACAGAAACTTCACTTATCTTTAAAGAAAATTATGTAAATTTTCTTATTAATCGAGATCACGATTCCGTGAATATTCATTCACATCTTCAGTCGAAAATGTGAGAGGGTTGTGGTTTTAGCTACAGAAACTAAAATGAACTTCAAAAATTCACTTACCAACCATGGGTCTTTGATAAATTCAAAAAGGTCTTAAAAAAAAAAAAAAATTCAACTAGCACCAGTCAACCATTACTCCTTAAAAAAACTAATATGCTCAAACATCAAAGATGCCATTCCATCTAACAAAATATCTGGTATATACCAAATTGAATGCTGTGACTGAGTCAAATTTATATAGGAAAACTAAGAGAAATCTAGAAACAAGAGCAAAGGAACACTTTAGAAACATAAAATACAAACAATTAGGAAAATCAGCAGTTGCCACACATTTTGGGGGAAAAAACCACAACATAAATCCAGAACCAAAACTACTTAAACACACAACAGGAAAACAAGAACTGTCCACATGGGAACAAATTTTCATTTCAAAATATAGGAACAAAGTATTCAGTTTCAACATCCCCCAAAAAGATTTGTTCAGCAAGTTCCTTGAACCGCTACCAGAGGAGACCTAAAAATATACCGGACAAAATATCGCCAGCTAGACCACAGAGAACCAGTCGATGTCCGGTTGACAAGAGGAAAGTGGCCAGTGAAACATGTTCTGGGAAATTTAAAAGTGTTTAATGTCATTAATCGACTCACCCTTAAATTGATAACAACGCTGTTTTAAACACCTCCATGGAAGGAAAAAAAAATATTTGGTTTGTTAATTATGCTGTCAGCTGCCAGGATCAGATTGGCAATGCCAGTATGTTGGAATTTTGTCCTGCAGAAGTTTTTACATGCCAGTAAATCTAACATGAAGCTGTCGCTTTTAAATACACATTGGTCTGGGCCAGGTTTGAACCAGACCATGAATCAATAGCCCAACACTAAAATAAGCCACCCACATCCATCCATGGGTGTGGACATTGTATTTTCCTATACTAGTAGCAGCTCAGTGAAACGTTTTATAAAAAGTTACATCCAGGATACTAAAACAAATATTTAATTTAAAATCTTAGGATACTGCATATAACAAACAAAACACTATATAAAAGCTCTGTTGAGAAACAAAATATTTACCCCAAATACCACAATTTGAAATGAGAAACCAAAACATTCAAAATCCAATGTGTTGCACTCACGCGACTTTCCCTACTGTTGTACAAACTACTCTTACAAGCATTTATTCCTCAATCTACTTCATGTTAATTGAGATAAACATCTTATTGCTAATTTTGTTCTAAGTGCAAGGGAATATTGGAATACAGGAGACCTTAAGCAAGTCATATCTTTCAAGAGATGATGAAATTCCATTCTCTTTGTTTGGTCAGAGGATTCAAAAAAACAAAGGCTTTCCTTTCGAGAATGAGGTCAGAGTTTGAAAATTCAATGAATAGCAAAGAATTCCTCTGAAATGGTTCACTGAAAACATTTTAAATGTGTTTTAACAAGACTTTTTTGTTATTAAGAAGTTTTATGTTTTTTGCTGTTTAAGTAATTTACCAGTTGGGCTCTCATTGCATTAGTCTGATGCAGTTCCAACTCCACATGGCTTGTGATCCATTAGTTAAAAAGTGATTTTTCTTTATGCATTCTTATACATTCTTGTACATATTAATTTTAAGAGCCCATTCCTCTATCTACTTCATGTTAATTGAGATAAATATTTGTAAAAAGAGTTTTATTGGCACAGCTAGGATTTGTATGACCCAAAAATCACCATTCTATGCACACAAAAATTAATGTTAATGATCATTTACAAAAATGTACACAGTAACTTAAGTCATATTAATATTATGTAAATAAAATATATTATTCAGTTTTGATAAAGAACTATTTATTTGAGAATAAAATGCACATGAGGAACAAGGTAGACTATGAAGTTAGATGTATTCTTTGTTATCAGAAAATAGTTAACCAATGATGTGTCCTTTTCTCTCTCTCTCTCTCTCTCTCTCTCTCTCTCTCTCTCTCTCTCTCTCTCTCTCTCTCTCTCTCTCTCTTTTTCTATATCCTCAATTTTAATTTATGACTAAATTGCAGAACCCAATGAATACTTAGTGCAAATTTTCAAATGAAAAGTATTTCCAATTGTCAGCCAACAAAGCTTTATACTTCTACTTCAGCTGACCTAAGAGAAGCATACTTAAAATGTACAATATCATTTGAATCTAAATCTAAATGTTTAAGCAAGAACTTTTCATTCAACAAAATCATTGAAATGGAACACAGCTTTTTGGTATTCATTTTCTTCTAATGACACTTCCATTTTCTTTGGAGTTACAGAAGCAGGAATAAACCCAAAATTTGATGTTATGTGCGAAAGTTTGCCTAATATTTTTGCATTAATCATCAATTCTTGGGCTAATCAAATTGAAGTGGCTTCACTATTGTTTAATAAATCAGTGATGAATTCTATAACGAAGTTCAGAAAGTAATAGTTTAGTCATCAATTGAGGACCTCAGTTTTGTCAAAATGGAAGACAGTGGTAAGAAAACATCTGGTTCTACAAGTTAAATGCTGCAACACATGAATGGGCTTTCAAAAATACCTGTTAGGCACAAATTTTCAATATTGCTAAATTTACTATAGGTCTCTTCTGCAACTCTCTGTTAAACGTGAACTAAACATGTTACTTGCACCATTTTACTGTATATTGCTTTTAGTGAATTGGCGGCTTTCACCATATAAGGCACAGCATTGATTACAAAGAATAATACATTGTCATGTTTAACACTTTTGGATGAAATGGGACCTATAGACTGTCAGTTTATTAATGGCGGAAAAATGTACCTTTTTAAATGTTCACAGTTCATTAGAAACTTCATTTTGTTCTAAATATTCCCACAATGACATTTGCAGTATATCTCCCCAGAGAGTCTATGGTTTCATCAATTGATACCCATATTTTTTGTATACAACTCATTGCCTGCTTTGTTGCATTGCTCTATCATATCCTCAGTTGACATATTTCTCTTTTAATGTGGAAGAATAAGGAAGAGATTTGCCTGTGAATTTTTTTAAGAATTTATGAAATTCTGGATGGTTCTGTTTGGTTAGAGGAATGTCAACACAAAGGAAAGCTATACAAAGTTCTTCACAGAATGGTGAATAAAATTGGCAGGATTCTCTTAGGAGAATATGCTGTAGTGTTTTTCCATTTTGTACCCCACATTTGGGTTTTTTTTGTTGTCACATGGTGCTGAATGTTAAAATGGCTTCTTCATAGTTACTTTTATGTTGCACAGTTTATAATACAATATTTTACCATCTTTTGAAAATACTTTCTTCCATTTTACATATTGAGACAAACTGTTGTAATTTTACTAGAGCACTCTGCTTCACTTTGTGATCTATATTGCATCATGTGGCCACACCATGGCTGAGTGGTTAGACCGCTTGGCTCTCACCAAGGTGGCCCGGGTTTGATCCCAGGTGACTGCAAAGTGAGATTTGTGGTGGACAATATGGTGCTAGGGTGGGTTTTCTTTGGGTCCTTTGGTTTCTCCTGCCAGCATTCCACCGATTTCTCCATCATCATCCCTTTCACCTCATCTCTCTCACACTTCTGGCATTGAACTGATCACTCATCCCGGAATCTCTGATCAGGAAATCTCTGATGCTCAACCTGTTGCCTACAGGCCTTGAGGTTGCACAGTTCAGAAGGCCCAAAGTTCCACTTAAAAGAAAATACAGGAATTCATACATTCATACTGCATATACTTCAATTTGCAACAAGATTAAATAACACAAATGAGTCAATGAGACTGTTCAGGGTCCAGAGTGGCTTAAGCAGCTAAATCTGCATAGAGTAACAATAGGCTACATAAAGTCACTGGTGCATAAGAGTGTAGTCCATACTGTGAGTTCAAACAAAATAGCAAATATAAACATTTAGCTACTAAAATATGTTCTATTAGAAGGAAATTACCTTATATGCATAAATATGACTTAAACTATAGTAACTCAACTTTTTCATAATAAACATTTATATGTGTTTAAGGAACAGTCAGTCTTGCCAAATAATATATACCCTGTCATAGAAGTCCTAGCCATTATATAAATATATAATTACTGTGACTAGGAGAGTAGAGTAATTGCTCAGCTTTTAAACTGTTACTTGACAATATATTTGCAACATCTAAATAACTGCTATCCAAACTCTGTATCATTAAAAACATGCATATGAAGCACACATGAATTATCCTCTGCCTGATCAATGATATTACTACTCTTATAATCAAGCCAAAGTTTTAAACATATTTCAGCCAAAACATTTTTACTTTGCTTCTGAAAGAAATTTACTTTTCTATATAGTTATCTAAGGAAATTTGAAGATGCTGTTCTAATAGTGAATTTATTACAGTCCCTATATTTTTGTAAAGGCTGAATTACTCTAAATACCTGTAACAGTGTGGAGATATGGACCATGCCAAAAAACACCAAGCTATTTTTTGTTAATTTACGTCCTCCAACATTGTGATATAGGATGATGAATGGAACAGGTGAAATGATGCTCAAATGAGCCCAGGGTCCATAGAGCTTAGAGTTATCCAACATTCGTCTTTCAGGATAAGGGAAAATCCCGGAAAAACCTTATCCAGGTAACTCACCCTGACCAAGATTTGAACTTGGGACCTCTTGAACGTGAGGCAGACATGCATGCTACCACCACGCTACTGAGGCGGCCCACCAAGCTATAGATTTCCATGAATATCTCATACCAGACTTCTTACAATTCAACAAAGAAACTTACTATATTATCAAGTTTGTGTTTTCCTTTTTGGGCAAATCATTAAATAAGCTGTGCAGCACGTCTTGGATTAGTTAAACTTTTCAGTCAATGAATTTCATGAATTCTTAAACTTGCACAAAGCTCGTTAAAAATACTATTGTTTAGCTTGTCTGAATGGAAGAATGGAGTTGCCTATCCTTTTTAATTGTTTGTTTCACATGCACTGTTAACTTCAATTCATTATTTCAGCTATGTAACACAGTCATGTGATGTGGAGTTCCAGAGATAAGCAAAAGGTAACACTGGCATTTTTTCTTAGAAGTAGCCAATTACTGCCTTGTTTTACTTTAGATATAAGTTACTCTAACAAAATAAAATATATATTTTCCAAATGCTGTTTATGCAGTATTAATATTTTCTCTGTGGAAGCCTTTTAAGGAATGTATTTTTCTAGGCATTCTGAGCAATTGCCAGGGTCTCCCATGGGCTCAAAAGGTAAGTAGGAAAACCAGGAAGCTTCAAAGGTATTGCATCTGAAATAAACACCATAGGTAGCTATTAGTTAAGTAAAACGTACAAAAATTAGTTTATGGTCAAATAAATCTCCATTAAAATACCAACAAGTTCTTTTAATTTAAAACTCATTTGTGAATATGTAATAAGCACCTTATGGAACATTACAAAGCTAGACATGCAAAAAGCACCCAGTGGATTCCTATAAATTTTAACACTGTAGAAAGGAGAACTTGTACAGTAAAAAGATAATTGTAAGTACAAGACTAGTAAGTAAATTATATTGAATGAGTAGAGCCAGACTGAAAAATTCAATGCCAAAGCTGGGATTTGAGCCTCGGATCTCCTGCTCTCCATTCAGTTGCTCTAAACCACTGAGCTACTATGGCAAACATGCTGACATGGCATTAAATTCTCCAGCTGACTATTTCCCAGTAGACCACTAGGGATTCTCAGGCTATGAGACACGCACCTTTTGTGGCAACTTACTATGCTGTAAGTACTCAAGTCCTAGGCTTCATAGTTAAACCACTATATGTTTTAGGTAAGTTGATGGAAATAATCATTTCTTCTACTATGGATGCGAAGATGCGGATGCGGAAGAATAGTCCACTGACATTTTGTGAGTTCCTCTTGGGTGAGAGGACTTGTGTGAGGTGAGTAGCACAATACACTTCTGAGTTGATCGTTTGACCATGGGGAAGGATATCAAACAGAATAACCCCTTCAGCGTCCCAGAAGGCTGTAGCCATGACTTTACCGGCCAAGGGTATGGCTTTAAACTTCTTGGTAGGGGAGTGGGTGTGTCGCCACTCCATTGATTTCCGTTTTGTTTCGGGTTCGAAACTATGAACGCATGTTGCATCCCCGGTAACAATATTTGACACAAAAAAACTGTCACATGACGAGTAAGCAATTCCGCACAGATGGTTCTCCTTTGCTCTTTGTAGTCTTTGGTTAGACATCGAGGGACCCGGCGGGAACAAACCTTTGAATATCCCAACTGGTGAACAATTATGACAGCACTGTCAACAGAGACATCAAGTTGAGCACTGAGGTGTTTGGTTGAGATCCGGTGATCATTTCGAATGAGAGTGATTGCACGCCCCAACATTGCAGGAGTCACAGCTGTGCACGGCCGCCCAGCACGCGGGAGATCACAGTTTTGCAGCGATGATGACACTCGCTTTGCCCAACGACTCAGCGTGCTTTTGTCCACTGCCAGATCACCGTAGACATTCTGCAAGCGCCTATGAATATCTGAGATGCCCTGGTTTTCCGCCAAATGAAACTCAATCACTGCCTGTTGTTTGGAACGCACCTCCGTTACAGACGCCAATTTAAAAGCGTTGTAAGCGCTATCATCTATCGGAAATCAATGACCCTTTACGAGACGAAGCGGGGATGTTTGAAATGTTCCGCAAGAAATGTTAGGTTTTTTCCAACCAAAATTGGCCGAGAAAAGAAACATGTTGCATTACTTATGGAACTCCCCTCGTAGATTAAGAGCTTAAATGGAGAAAACAAATAAGAGTCATGCTACCAAAGCTTAGCTCTTACTGCGTTGCATGAAGAAACTTAAGAAATCAAACCTGCTTAGCCAAAATGCCTTAAAAGTAGCATATTTTGCCTATTTTCACTCCTTGTTGCTATAAGGAATTATCTTCTGTGATAATGAGCACACAGCAGGCAAGTTTTTATATTATAAAAAGGTCCACTTATTATTTGTAGTGTAGGGCTCCGTCATTCCTATAGGCCCTTATTTAAAACCCCCTACATAAAATCATTCTCTTGCTGGTAAAACCCGTATTGTTACATAGACGTTAGCGTATCTTGCCGTGGATGTATGTGGCCTTTTCTCTTTGATAGTGGTTGGGGAAAGTAAGACCTACTTCCGTCTTCAGTCAATAGCTGACGTCACGAGGTAGGGGAGGGCTATGCTATTACTGATACCGTTCTAGACGCTATTCAAGAAGAATCCATCAGCAGAAGTTTCTGGCTACGCCCAACAGGTGTATAAAGCCGACGCAAGGCCTGTAGTACATACTGTCTACCCACCACAACAAGGCAAGCGGAGCCTGAAGAGGGAGAGGGGCTTGAACTATTTATCTGTTCTGGTGATGGATCTGTTTACTATGAAATGAGTATATAAAAGTGCATATGAGCCACCCATGCTGTCAGATCTAATGCTCATTTTAGTAACCGCAGTGATAGGTGTTATCAATTGGTGAGCTATGTGACAAAACTGTATTTTACATGAACGAATCATCCTTATCATTTCCGGAAGGCGAGCATAAACACAGCAAAAGCGGTTACGTTACACATTCCTCTGACTTTCCTTCTTGTGTTTGGTGAACAGTACGGTAATGAGATTTATAAAACTTTGCGTGTGTTTCGAGCTTTGCGTTGAGTCCTCGAATGCGGCTCCGTGGAGCAGTTCATAAATCATTCGGACAGTCGAGTTGTGAGAGTCGACCGAGCAGAGCATAGAAGTTCTGTGGTGAAGATTCGGCAGGCCGTGGAACAGCGTAGGATGCAGTATACGTGCGAATATCGAAGTTGTGTTCAGAATCAGCGTCTAGTACCATGTATGAGGTGAACCTGTGTGTACGTCAGTGAGATTACTAGCAGTACAAAGTTGCCTGCTAAAGAGACAAACATTTTAGGCACTTGTCGAACAGGCGTCTTTATGTAAAAGAGACGCTGATTGTAAGTTATCATTGTGCTAATGAATTTGGTGAAAATAAAGCAGTCTGAGGCGAATTTCGTCTTTTGTGACAATATATTTTCTGTCGAGCTATCTTGCAGATTAATTATAATAACTTCACAACAAGCCTTGCTGTGCTGACCACAATATGAAGAATCCAGGCGATGTGCATGGACCAGCAAATACCTTAAAACTTTCACAGCGGATGTTACTATTCTTCAATTGCAATTTGCAATAACCTTTCATGCTCCTTGAAAGTATTAGCCTAATCAACGAAAAATCTTAAAGAAACTTTTACTTTATACACTTACTCCCCTCATAACATAGAGATATTATTTAATATCCCATTCAACACGTTAATTTTCAATACTCGGAGCAGATTGCACGTGAAGGTGATTTAATAATGTACATTATCTAGCTATGGTAGAATTAAAATTACTTTAGGATCCTGACAGCTGCCGTGAAGCACGTTATGGAATGGTGGTGGGGAAAGCGACGATGCCACTTATGCCTTGGCACGCGCGATGGTTAGAAGAAAGAGCTAAAATACCTAAATTAAATTGTTGATATTTATATTTCGAACACATGGAACAGTTTTGAATGATACTCTGTTAGGCAATGTACAGATAAAACCGAGATAACGCAGAAAATGATCAGCACAGTTTAAATTTGTTTTCGTAATGCCTTGGAGTGTACCTCAGAAAGTCGGTATTAAGAATACGCAAGACAAACCTAATATACTACTTAAACATACTTGTTAATGATTAAACATAATAGTTTACAGAACGAATTTCCTGAATAGCCAAATAATAGAATCGGTTTTAAAATGGATACTGCAATTCCCTGTCTTGAATATTTTTTTGGAGGGAAAGAGTTCTTGGTGCATTTCGTCTTTGAGTGTTTCTGATAGTTTGGAACATTGTGTCA
>CM060950.1:338269243-338670499 GCA_030765055.1 Mantis religiosa
GAGAGAGAGAGAGAGAGAGAGAGAGAGAGAGAGTATAACTTTATTTGATTTGAATTACCCTCTCTTAATAATCTGCCAATCGGAGGATTGTAGTATGTACCAAAGTTGAAAGAATATATAATAGGTGTTCTGTGCCGTATGCTGTAAAATGGCTGTAAAGGCTGTGTGCATTAACCTGTGGTCGCGTGCAACGTCTTGTGATGAGATTGGTTAGGTTCTGAGACCACCTGATAAATCTGATCTTTCAGGACATTCCGTCATCCAGATGAACAGTTACGAATGTTTGGTAACGAGGTGAATTGTGCGGAGACAAATGTGCAGTGTAAGGAAACAATCATAAATATGTAATAGAGACTGAAAATTAAACTATGGACATTGTGCTTTAACCCTTTTGTGATTATCATCATTCTTAAGTGCTTCAGAGCACAGAGGTTACCGAGATTAATTTCTGTACTCTCTGTTACTGTACTGTAGGTAGTGGAAGACCTTGAACGATACTGGTTATGTCAAATAAAATTGCAAATTAGGAGAGTAATCGTTGCGGTGTAACCTTCTCAGCAAGAGTAAATGGAGCGTGTGTCAAGTCGGGTAAGTCAATTCCACTGCTGTAAATTGTAAGCAAATTAAGATGTGTTAGAGCACTGTCAAATTTTGCAATCATGTTCTTGTCATTTCAGTATAACTGTACACGCTGAAATAAAAGGTACTGGAAGAATGGCAGTCCAGTTGCTTGTAACTTGTGGAAGATATCGAGGAATATATACTCTTGTCAGCTGTTTCCCCGTCCATTACGGGATTTTTACAGGTAAATTAATGATAAAGTGTAACAAACATTACAGCTGTTATTTATGGAACCTGTACCTACTCCGATAGTGGTTGACGCTACTAATTTTCCATACAATAAATTAAGAAAAATAATGGAGAAATAATAGAAGTATATAGATATATCCTTAATAAAATAGACTGCGCAAGATATATAAATTCAGGTGCATTGCTGCAAATATCCAAACTAATTTAAGTTAAAACTTAAAAACACCAAGAGAGAAAAATTGTTAAAATGCATTTTCTCCTTGCGGAATATTATGGTTTGGCATATATATCCAAGTACAATTAAATATCTTATAATTCATGACTACAGTTGGCTGCTCTTTCAAGATGAAACACAAAAACCTAGGGTTAGGTGTATGGGGACCGAGTTATTATTCAATGGTGGGCGACATGATAGGATTTTCAGGATTTAGGAATATATGGCATTTTTCAGTATGGATTTTATAATTGCAATCTTGATTTTGTATTCCCATTTGATGTTGTAAAAGGAAAGATGAGAAATTACAAGAGGAAAAATTTGTTTTCCAAGAATTGCTTTTGCTCCATATATAACTGTTTTTACAAAGGAGCAAATAACTATTGAAGAGAAGCTGTTATTTGTTATAAATTGTAAGATGTTGGTTCATTGTTCATTTGGTGCGCAAAGCTCAGGAACATGTTACATATCATATTCATGAAATTTGCATCATGGTTAATAATATACCCAGGACCAAGAATGCTCCTTTTTGACACCTTCATCTTGCATTATAAAAAAAAAATGAAAATTTGTAAACCAGCACATTTCAAGAGTAAACCTTAGACTAACAAGTAAGTGTACATTGCCATCACATGCAATTTGCCATATGTATTGAATATCTGTTGGACAAAATATTCAAGAATTCAATAGTATATAGAGAGTATAAAAAATGACTTTAAATCATACTTGAATTTATGTTAAGATTACCTAATAGTTTTAGGTAACATAGAACGTTATAATATATTTTTATTACAGAATGTGTATCCCAGGGAGTAAAACTATCCAAAAATATGCTGTTCATTAGGTATTTTGGTTAAGCAGATTTGATTTTTTGTTTCTTAATGGAAAACAAGCAGGCTAACCTTTGGTAGCATGAGGTTTATGTTTTTTGCAGCTGAACTCTTTGTATGTTTGAAGCCCAAGAAATTTTCTGAGGGCCATGCCATGGTTGAGTGGTTAGATCTCTTGGCTCTCACAAAGGTGGCCCAGGTTCTATCCCAGGTGACCGCAAAGTGAGATTTGTGGTGGACAACATGGTATTGGGGCAGGTTTTCTCCATCCTACAGTTTCCCCTGCTAGCTTTCCAGCTGCATCATCTTTCCTATCATTCATCTCACCCTCATACTATCATCCACTTCCTTCACCCTGACACCAGGCATTGGGCTGATCACCCATCCTGGCTCTCTATTGGACCCAAAGCTTCAGTTTCTCAGGCCCGCCTTAAGGGATAGAAGAACAAGAATCGCCTAACACTATAATAGTGGTACAACTAGGAAAGTTGAAGAAGAAAAAAATGTTCTGTCAGATAATTAAATTCTAATTGTAACTGATTGTTTATTTATTTGCTTGCTTATGCTTTGTTTTGAATTGAATATAGTTTGGTTTATTTGCTTTATACCAAATATTGAGCTTTTAAATGCTGTAGAGACAAAATCTCTTTTAGTTGCTGATATAACTTTTCATATGTAAGTACACTAGTATCGTCTGCAAAAAGCAAAAATTAATAAAGCCCATTACATAATATTAGTGCTAAGAACAATTTGTAATACACAAACATTAAAGCTGATTTACCATTCCTATGTGCAGTCTCATCTTGCATATGGTATTTTTATCCAGGGATCAGCCACTGAAATAAAAGCTTTATTTGTGGCACAAAAGAAAATAATAAGAAAGATTTTAATCTAAGTAAAGTGACTCATTGTAGTAAATATTTTAAGGAAAATAATATACCCTGCCATGTCTGTATATCTTAAAAAGTGTATGCTTTATAAATAACATGCAATATTTTCAAATAAATATTCATGATCATTATACTGGGAATAGTACAAAATTACACCTACTGTGATCAAGATCAACTAAAAATCTTAACTCGGTACTTCATAATGGGTTACACATGTATAACTTAATCACAAAGAACATTAAAAATTAACATGTTATAAAATGTAAATGAATGGCAACAAATAGCTCATGTATTCAAGATATACCGTTTGTGGCGACTTGTTATTGTAAGTACTTGAATCTCAGGCTTCATCATTAAACTCTTATTATTTAAGTTAATGGATGGAAATTAATCATTCCTTTACACTATCCATGTATAGGCTAAGGTTTTACAAGAGCCCACGGTGGTTTACCGGAAAAATATGAGTCAATGGGGGAATGTAATGTCATGATGGCACATTCGTTGTGGTAGCTCAAGGCTAAGAGTGACTGGGCGGAAACCAGGAGATCCGTGATTTAAATCCTGGCCATGGCAGTGAATTTTTCAGTTTGACTATCTGTCCAAAACCTTAGCCTATACATGGCTTGTGTGAAAGAGTGATTAATTTTCATCAATTAACTTAACTATTTCTGCTTCCATGTTAGGCAGTTTTCTGGCTTAGAGTATAATTTTACAAGTGAAATAGCTCTGTTTTGGAATTTATTTTCCATTTTGCCAGATTTCTGGCATATAGAGGGTCCATTTTAGGCAGGTTACTGTATTTTAAATTTTTTATATAGTGGTTTGCATGGGGATCTTAAATTGGTTCCTCTCATTATCCTTAAAAATCTTTTTTTGCATTATAAATAGTGAGCTGCAGTGAGGTGAGTTGCCCCATAGTGTTATACCATATTTTAGAATGAAAAATGCAAAATATACATTCCTTAGTGTGTATACGGATGTATGTGCTAGATGTCTAAAGTTATAGCACAATGTATGTGGTCCATTTTAAGTTGTCTTGAGTCCAAAGACCAAGAAACTTAGTGGTATCTGTATATTTCATTTCATTATCAAACATCAGGTTTATATACTTGGGACATTTAATTTGGAAAGATGAAAGAGAAATAAGTGTCTTATCTGTGTTTACTATTAAACTGTTTTTATCAAACCATTTAGAAATATCGTCAAATTTTGCTTGCTAAATTTTTTAAGTCCTTATCGCTATTGCTTTCAGCTATGATATTATCATCTGCATATTGTCCAACTGCTTTTGTTGCCATATTTGACTACGTCATTTACGATTAATAATAAAATGGGACCTAGAATGGGCCCTTGTGGATCTTTTTACATACTCTTTAATATACTTCTCAGTATGCAGAATTTCTCCTACCTATTCTGTCCTTAAGGTAAGATCTAACTCATTCTAAGGCATGTCCTGTAATTCCCATGCTCTCCCAACTTTTTAAATAGCAAGTTGTGATTTAAGATATCAAATGTTTTAGTTAAATCAAAAATGGTACCTAGTATGTGTTCTCTTGTTATCAAGGGTGTTTAATACACTGTTTACAGTCAAAGAGAGCACTTTCTGTAGATTTGTTTTTGCAGAATCGATACTGTGTTTTCGATACTAGTTTCTTGCTTTCTATAAATGTCATTTATCTCTTATAAAAAACCTTTTCTAATACTTTGGAAAAACCAGATAGAAGTGAAATGGGTCTATAATTTTATATATTGGTTTTATCACCTTTTTTATGTAGTGGCTTAACTTAAGCAATTTTTAGGCTATCTGGAAAACTGTCTGCTGAAATGAGCTATGGCATATGTCTGCTAGTGGATTTGCAATAATTTGGGTGCATTTCTTTAACAGAAAATCTGGGACTTCATCTACTTCAGAAGAATAGTTTGATTTAAATTTTGAAATTGTTGAAACTATTTCTTCTGGAGCAATGGGGTTTAAGAACATCGTTGACTTAAATATTTCTGCCCTGTTATTTGCAGAGTTGCTTGTATTGGCTTTGTTTTGGAACTAAACTTTCCACAAGATTTATAAAATAATCATTGAAAGTTTCAACTATTAACTGTGGATTGGTTAGTATTTTTGAGTCTTTCTTTAGTACTGCATTATTAACATTTTTAATTCATTTGTTATTATTTTCCATGTAACTTTCATTTTATTTGGGGCAGATTCAATATACTTATCATTTGAGATCTTTTTTGCCTGCTTTATTACTTTGCTTAATATGGTTTTATATTCCTATGAGTAAGGACTATGATACAATGAAGCACAAAATTAATATAATTTTAAATTGAACTAGTACTCAATGCTCCATTTATTGCTAGCACATTGCCTAGAATGCATTTCATTAGGACCTTCCTAACATCTTCAGCTAATGTCGACTACTGAATGTTGGTTTTGTGAACTCCTTGGAGATAAGGGCGCCTCTGTCAGTATCTTGATGAACTTGAAGTTTGGATTCTCTTCAAGGATAGCATTGAAATTGAAGTTTTCTCTCATATTTCTTTGTGCATATTTTTTCCCAGGTGGTTAACTGCTTCACCGATGGCCATTTAAACCCTTCAGGGGCCGGAAACGGATACCCAATAAACAGAACAAGACATTTAAATTGTTAAATGCTGTAAAAATGCATCATAAATACAATTCCATATCTTCCGTATTTATTAAGTTATTTAAACGAAACAAAAACTGGTTTAAAACCCATTAAAGGCAGTATACATCTACAGTAACAAAAAAGTAGAGACTACATTAATAAATCGTTCAAATTTCACTGCTTTGTTTCACTGTAGTAAAAGCCATTCTTTGCGCCGAACGCGCCTAATATTTGAATCAGTTTGTTTTGTGTGTATACGAACCAATGTATGTATATATGTATAGCTATGCAAGCAACTTCTCCGGTTCAAGTTAAGTTTATTTATGCTATACCAAGCGATAACCATACGAGTATATGTTGCGTTACACTGGAAAGAAAACTCTGTCAGCATCTGTTATTACAGTGTTTCTCAACCAAGGTTTCTGGTAGCCTTATGCAGCTGTTTTCGCTCAGTATTTTAGTTATTTATACTCTCTCTGTATTCAGAGTGATTTCTTATAGCTATCAAGAGCTAAATGAATGGCACATTTGAAATTGTTAAATTTCAATGTTAACCATGGCTTATCCCCATAATGTAGCAAATAAATTAGCTTGGGTATGATGTGTACAGGCTTCTGATATTACTGTAGAAAATCTGGAATATTTGTTGTGCAATTATGAAGGAGATGTTTAGGATATAGGTAGCAGTGACGTGTACTGGTCTACAGATGGCATGTTAGCTACTCCATTGTATGGGGGAAGTGGCGGGTCAAATATGGGTGATGTGGATCAGCTATTACTAGCTACCCCTCTTTACAAAAACAGTTAAATGGTAAAAAAAAGTATTTTTATACCACTGGATGTAACCATGCACAATTGTTTAGTAATTTTCAGAGCTGTAAATTCATGCACGACATTCACCCACCTGTACTTGCGCGTATCAATAGCCCGTAACCTAATTGAGTATTATAATACTCAGAGGCCTCTTTATACCAAGGGGTAAGGAATTCACCACGACATCACCCCTCATACTTGAGAGAAAACACTTTCCTAAAAGGATACCACCCACAACCAAAAAAGTCGCAACCATTTCGAAAATGTCTAGTGTGTTGCAAAAAAGAAGTTCGCAAGGAAACCAATATTATTTGGTGTGAATCTGCAGATGTGCCCTTGAGTGTTTATCGAGGTTTGGAGGTGTACAATTCAAAAAGAAACCTTTAAGGGTACTTTACATCCCTTATAGAACTAATTTAAATTTATTGTAAAATAGGAAGATTAAAATAATTTGTGTTAAATGAGCATTAAATGCATGTATGCGCAGGACATCTATACACGTCCGTATTGGTTTGGGGCATTTTAACTTGGACGTCATATGACGTCCATATCGGTGAAAGGGTTAATGCAGTTGGACCCTGAACAGTTTTCAATAAATGGATTTCACTTTCTATATCGTAATTATCATTCCAAAAATGATATGCCAATGCTGATTTATCTATTTTTGTTCCTGATATTCCTAAAATGCTCTTTAAGCAAATTCCTTTTAGTTTTTGCAATGTAAAAGCTGTCACAGCCTTTGCAGTTTATCTGTTAAACACCTCACTTTTTGTCTGTGGGTATCTCCTTTGTATTAAATGATTTCAAAAGACGCTGTACACTGAATTTGTTCTGTGGGGGCCAAAGTAATGTGCTCTTTGAAGACTTTTTGTAATTTACATCCTCCAACGTTAAGTCATATTGGACGATGAATGAAATGGGTGAAATGATGCTCAAATGAGTCCGGGGTCCACGGAGCTTACCCGACATTCGTCTTTCAGGATAAGGGAAAACCCTGGAAAAAACCTTATCCAGGTAGCTCACCCTGACCGAGATTCGAACTCGGGACCTCTAGAACATGAGGCAGACACGCTACCATCTATGCTACCGAGGCGGTTTTTTTTTTTTTTTTTTTTTTTCTCCTAGTTTTGTATGTTCTCAGATTAGTTTCAAATCTAAGAAAGGGATTTCATTGTTTGTCTCTTTTTCTATGGAAAATTTTATTGCAGGATTTCATGAATTAAGTCATTTTAATGCATCATCCACCTGTCATTTACTGTCACCCAAATGTCATCCACATATCTATACCAATGTTTGAAAATTAGTGGAAATGCCTTTGTGATATGGGTTTCCATAAAGCTCATGAAGAAGTCTGCCAGAAATGGAGACAATGGGTTTGCCATAGATAGTCCTGATGTTTTGTGTGTGTTTGGAGGAATTTAGTAACAGTGACGTCAAAATTGATCTCAAAAACTATTTGTAGTTGGTTTATTGATACTCGTCACTTACTTTTTTATATTAATGAGAGACTAGTTTCAAAGGTTTCATTACCTCCATTTTCAATCTCTTTCCAACTGGCATCTGTTGTCTGCTCTCTCTCTGGTGGTGGAACTATGAACTTTTTTGTCAAATTATCTACTGGTGGGATTTCAAAGTTCATTACGCGATCCTTATTTTTCCATATGAATATGTTCTCCCATGTTGGCAATTTATTTTGGTTTATCACTCCTTTTAAAAATTTTGGATTTGGATCACTGTCATGATTTTCATTCCAAAAATTAAATGCTACTGCTGACTTATCTTCTTGTTTCAATCTAATGTTTCTAAAGTGCTCTTTGACTCTAGTTTTTAGATTTCTTTTAGTTTGACCTATGAGTCATTCCATGTCAAATCGCACAAATTTTGGGGAAAATTGACCCCCATGTCTCCGATTTCATTTATATTGAGTTTGTATCTTCTATGAAGGAAAAAATGATACACTTTTTTTTTTTTTGTTAGTCTCTGGTTTAATTATTTTGATCAATAAAAAGCATTAAACATTTGGGTATTTTGCGCGCATTGTTCTACATTAATGTAAATGTATCTGGTTATTTTTGGCAGAAAAATATAATGTTTGGCTCATTTACTAAATTGGAATGCATACTTCATTTACACATTAAACAAATAATAGTTCGTGTAATATTTATATTTTCACAAAGGCATTAAGATTACAAATATCATTATCAATCTAGCATTTTACTAAAGAAAATCCCGAAAAAAATTTAAAACTAACCTCATGATGTAATATATCCTCAGGAAAAAAATTCAGATTGGGATTCCAAATAATAAGAGAGAAATTAACTAATTTACCAATTCGTGCAGCGCTGCATACAAGGTCAAGATGCACACACACCGTGTTCCTGCTGACCACGTATCTTGCATTACACTTCCGTCATCACCTACAAGGTCCATTATTTCTGTTTCCAGAAGCTCGGTGATGATACTATTAATAGCTCTCTTTGATCCCATTCATCACACAACATTCCATAGTTTGAAATTCCAGTCACAAATTTACACTTGCAGTCACCACGTATTTTGTTGCATTGATTTAAAATTAATCATAGATGCAATTGTAAAGTGCCTCGCACCACTTTTGCTTGTTGGTATCTTGATTGAAATACATAATTATGCTCCTTATTTTGACTGTCGGAGAAAAAGTTGAAAACTACATTGGAAATGTTCTTCTTGGGCCAGGTGAACAGTTTTCTTGGAGTTGTGATAGGGTCTATTCCAGGCTGAAGGCTAGCTTTCATTGCAAGTCTTAACAGGACCACGGATGCCATCACAAGGTCTTTTTCCATGGGATGTGGCGAAAATGTGCTACTCTGCTTGAATTTGAAAGTCATTTTCATGTAAACAGATGTTTGAAAAATTTGTTTTACTTTTATACTGAGCACTAGACCCATCTGAAAAATATATTACTTTATGCAGTACTCTCAGTTGCTGTTTCACAAACAGTAACAGTTTTGTTTGGAAAAGGTGGACTGCTCTGGTGTGTGTTTTAAGCATTCAGAAATAGCAACAAAGTTAAAAATATTTTATGTCACCATTGTCTTTATAGTACACCACAAAAGGATGAATGTGGCCTGACTATTGTTCCAGTGTACCCCCTGAACAGAAACCTGAATAACAAAAGCATAATTTTCCGAGAAATCAGTTATCACTATGCATTCGCCTAATGCCAGATTTTCTTTACACTCCCACAAAAATAAATTCTGCTGCTGAGCTATGAATGTATGTGGAAGTAAATTGCTGAGTTTTGTTGATAATTTGCCTAGAAAATCCTCTACGGGCGATATCAAGGTTTCTAAATTTGTGCGATCCACAGTCACCCACTGTCTGTAGGTAATCTCATGAGTATCTTGTTCATCAAGCAGTTGTTGTAAATGATTTGTTATGTTATCATGTCTTTAAAAATAGATGGGGGGTTGCAGACGATGTGTGTCAAGCAGTTCTTATAATTGGTTAAAATGGGATTTGAATTTGCAGTGAGACGATAAATACTCATACCATCAAGCATTAATTTGACATTTTCATGATGAGCACAAACACAAACTGAATGGGTTCCACTAGTTCCAAAAGTACATATTACTTAGGCCTTAATTCCGAAAATTTTGAAAACCCTATTCTGACATCCGGATGTATATCTTTAAAGCTTTGGTAAGTTTCCTTAAGATTGCAAAGTATCAATCTTTTCTGTTTATGGATTCTCTTACCATTTTCTTTAACAGAAACTGCATTTTTTCTGCCAGGCATAACCGTACTCACATCATCAGAATTATAAAATTCAGATACCTTTTTTAATGTAGATGGCTCAAGGCTTTTTCCTGATTTGGTGTCTTGAGTTCCTAAAATTCCTTTTTCTTTAGCCACCTGTTTAGATATTCGTATCATGTGAGTTGACACATCAAAATGTAAGACCAGCTGTCAAAAATCATCAGTATTTGTATTTTGAGAGTTTTGTCATCAGTTTCATGGAAAAAAAATCCATTAGTTTCTGTATTATTTCAGAATGATATGAATTTTCATTCGAAGTGGAGTCTGCAATATGAAATACTTTTATCTTTCATTGCCTGCGATATTTTCTGAAACTTATCCCGAGGATAGCATTTCTGTGATATTTTTTTTTTTTTTTTTTAATAGGTGATTCTCCTATTGACACTAAACTCTCATTCACTTTTCTTGCTGCGTCTGTTGTGGCCATACTTACTGCATCACTGGAGGATGAGGAAAAACTATCACTATCTGTATTTTCACATTCTTCCAGTACTGCACTTTCGCTAGCACTTGGTACACATAACTCAGTTGTACTTTGTTGCTTTGGAAGTTTTGAGATTTTCTTGTGACAAGTGTCACACACTTTCAAATCATGAAATAGGTTTACGCCTTCCAGTTTGAGTTTAATTAGCATTGCTGAGGTTACTGGCCTTAACTTTTTATGTCCTACTCTGTGGTTAACTAGTTTGAATGGATTAAAACAGTAACAATAACTCCTTTGTACCAAATCTGACATGATGAAAAACAACTTCCACACTTCAGAACTTACACGTAATGTCAGTTGAAAACATACTGAGGTTTCAACTATTATTATGCATCTGAACGGTAAACGAAGTAAAATGATAGCTCGCCAACGCGTTCACAGCACTCTCGGTCCACGTGAATCACCTCACGCGCCACCAGTAAAGTATTTACAACACCGCTTTTTACTTCAATCCCATTGTGAAAACAATGAAATTCGATGCACAATATTTCAAAGATTATAATTATATTTTTTCCATTTTTATAAAGTAAAAAACTGCTAATTAAAACACATTTTGAAAAACTTACCCCCCTAAATGGCGCCAATTTTTTTTTCTTTTCACAGAACCTAAAAAAAACAGCACATTAAACTGCAATAGTTGTACCTCATATTGTCTCAAACACTAACATTTCATTATTCATATAATCTTTGTTATAATGATTTTCATAGAATACAGCAGGTGAATATACAGAAAATATAATATTCAATAAACCTCTAAATAATCGTGCATTACCAAAACAAAATAGGCAGGTTATTTAATCTCTCCTAGGTGTTACGTAAAAAAAAAATGGAGAAAATACAAAAAGGTCATGTCTCAGACGTGTTCATTTTGACATGGAATGACTCCTATGTAGCATTTTTCACAATTCTTACAACTTATTTGTTTATATCCCGGATCTGTTAACTGATGGGATTTCACCTTTTGTTTTTGAATTTAGCAATTTTAAAATTGTGTATTAGTAGGTGCCAAGGTGATATTTTGTTCCTTGAAGATCTTTTTAAATTTATTAAATGTTTTTGGGTGATATGTGAATGAACTGAATATGCTGTTGCTTTCTTTTTCTTTTGTAAATGTGGTTGCTTCCTTAATGGTTTTCTTTAGTTTAGCTTTTCTAATTTTCTTCAATACCAAACTTTTGTTGTATCCATTTTCTTCTGCTATGTGTAGTATTGCTTTTTGTTCTTTGAAATATTCTTTTCTCATGGGTATGTTGACTAGTCTGTGTGTAAGGCTGTTTATTATTGCATGTTTATCTGTAATTGGGTTGTGGCTATTATTTTTTTATGTAATTTTTTGAATGTGTTGGTTTCCTGTAAATTCCAAATTTAATTTTTGTGTCGTTCCTGATGATATTTAGATCCAAGAAAGAGAGTTGTCCATTGATTTCCTTTTCTGTTGTGAATTTTATAGTCCTTTCTTGCAGATTGAGTAATTTTAATGCATAATCTAAATGTTTATTCGGTACAAGTGCAAAGATGTCATCAACATATCTATGCCAAACTTTGAAGATCAATGGGAAGGACTTTTTAATTTGTTTCAAATGCACTCGTAAATAAGTTAGCCAAAAAAGGTGAAAGTGGATTGCCCATTGATAACCCTGATTTCTGCTTGTAGTGTTTTCCATTAAAGCTGAAGAAGTTTTGTTCAATGCATATTTTTGTTAGAGAAATGTATTCTTCTGCTTCTATTGCTTCCATTTCTATTAGTTAGCCATTTTTTTAAATACATTCTGTAATTTTTCTGTTGGTATGATTTGAAATAAAGATGTGATATCAAATGAAACCAGTCTGTCATTTTTGTCCAAATTTATATCTTTGATTTTTCCTATTAAATCTAAAGAGTTTTAAAAAGATTTGCACTTTTGAATTTTGGGAAACTGTTGAATTTATTTAGTAACCATTTGGCCAAATTATATGTGGGGACTATCACTAGTAGCATCAGTTAACAGATCCGGAATATACCTGATACCGAAATTAAGGTTTGCCAGAAGTAAAGAATCATGATGGAAGTCAAAGGAATGTTGGTTCTTTGTTACAACAAGGGCAAGGCCAGTTGAGTTGTAGGGAAAGTAGTTATAACAAAAGCAATGTAAGAAATAGCGTCCTTAGCAGTTTCTAAAGGGGCTCACTTGACTAGTATGAATAGGGAATTCTTTGGATCATTTACAATGGCGACAAAACAGCCACAAAGGGACTTTGGTTGAAAAGGAGTTTTGAGAGTGAAAGTTATATATACACACACGCAGCTGTGGTCATTCAAGGAGTCTTTGGCGTGCAGCCGATGAGACAAGAGTCTGAGGCGTGAGGGCAATTAAGGCAGTCCGCTGGTTTTGTCTGAAATATTTGTCGGTTCGTATATATATGAGGAACGAATAAATTTATCGAGTAATAAACATTCTGCAGTCAGTACCTCTAAACAGAGATTGGTAACCCTTGGTTGGCAACTTTCATTTCGATGTTTGAAATGAAGAAGCAGTAAATAAATAAGTTGGCAACGGGCATTCCAGTGTTATTAAAATCTCCTTCTCACACACATCCACGCATACCCTGAGAGAAACCTCATTGCTCGCCGACTTATTTACTCGCCATTAAATTATTTGCATCAAATTGGCGTCCACAACGTGGAATTGTGTGCACCCATAAACATTATTTAGTTACATACCAAATAAGTTGTAAGAATTGTGAAAAATGCTACATAGGTCAAACTAAAAGAAATATAAAAACCAGAGTCAAAGAGCACTTTAGAAACATCAGATTGAAACAAGAAGATAAGTCAGCAGTAGCATTTAGTTTTTGGAATGAAAATCATGACTGATCCAAATAAAAAATTATTAAAAGGAGTGATAAACCAAAATAAATTGCCAACATGGGAGAACATATTCATATGGAAAAATAAGGATCGCGTAATGAACTTTGAAATCCCACCAGTAGATAATTTGACAAAAAAGTTCATAGTTCCACCACCAGAGAGAGAGCAGACAACAGATGCCAGTTGGAAAGAGATTGAAAATGGAGGTAATGAAACCTTTGAAACTAGTCTCTCATTAATATAACAAAGTAAGTGACGAGAATCAATAAACCAACTACAAATAGTTTTTGAGATTAGTCCTGATGTTTGTTTGAAAAGTTTGTCATTGAACATAAAAAATAAAGGACTGTTCAATGCAGATGTTTATGTGAGGTATTCCTCTGTAATATTCTGGTCTAATGGGAAAAGAATATCTGAGTAATAAACATCTGAATTAACTGAGATGCTGAAAAAAATTGGCCCAATAATTGGAGAGCAAAAAATTGCACACCATACACCAATTTTCTCTGAATGTAAAGAGGTTTACTGAATAACATTGGGATTTTCAGTAGACCATATTCGTGTATTTTGTGAAGTTAGGCATCCTGATAAGTGGAACCAAGCTTCTTCAGTAAAATATGTCCTATGTAACACATCAATTCCATGATGCAAAATAAACCTCTGGAATCATTCACAATTCGTTTCCCGTGATCTGTGGGTTTTAATTTGTGCATGACTGACACGTTATATGGGTACAAACCAAGTTCTTTTTGACTGCTTTGTGTGCAGAACCATAAGAAATATCACTTTGTTGGGCCACTTTGCTTATTGATTTCTGTGGACTTTTAAGCATTCTATCCAATATATGACAGTTTTTCTTCTGATAGTATGTGGAGTCTACTACTCATAGCAGCATTGTGCGCGTAACCTATCTCCCAAAATTTATTAATTAAATCATGCACAGTATCTCGGTGAGGTAGTTTTGTATTAGGAAACTTGGAAATGAAAGTTCATTTCAATTTCTCTGTGTAGTTTCCGCCTTCATTTAAAACGTTTTCCACTAGAAAGATATTGTGACTTTGTGGGTTTGGGAAATGAAAAGTCCAATTTCACCACTCAAAAATGTTCATTTCCACCGACTTACAGTTTAACACTTGCCAATTACACAGAATTACGTGCTGCACACAATTACAATTCACCAGTTCGTCCGTTACAATTTCACTTGTACTCGCGATTACGTCAACTCCGATGCACTTACACAGTTACGTAAAGTCTTCCGTTGCACAATCTTCTCGTTCATTAACACAGCGTTCCTTTGCTAGCACGTCACTCACACACTGCATTCTTACACCAAGAACTGACTGACTGTCTCCTCACTGACTCCTCTTGCACGACGTGTAGCTTATATAGGCTACGCTTGCCGATCTCGAAGGTTCCCCAGTAGATGAAAGATCCCGTAATTTCGAGAACACAGGTGGAACAGAAACAAATGGCACAATGATGTTTTTCTCCCGGCCATCGCCTGTCACCACTATAAGACAAACGAGGGGAGGGCGTGGCTAACACGGACCTCCCTTGCTGTCCGCTCCCAGCTGCTTCTATAGGGTGTTCCAACGCTCGCGTGACACTGCTCCCTCCTCAAAGCTGTTCGTCTCGAACAGCACCATCGTAGCGTGCCAGGCGGTCCAGGTGCACCACCAGCATCTGCTCGGAGTCTCAGCCAGAAGTAGCGCTGCCGTAATTTGTCAATCGTTCGGTTCGCTCCCAGGTGTCCTCCCGAAGTACCGGCGTGCACTTCTTCCAGGACTTCCGGGACCTTACTGCGGGGAAGTACCAACTGCTCTCTCTGTGTCTTCCCATCGGGTGATTCCCATACCCGGAACAGCACGCCCTCTCTGGTCTTCAACGAGTCCCATTGGGCCCAGTACGACTTGTAGGTGGCGCTCCTCGGTGCGATGTCCTCCCAGGTTGGTCTCATCCCTACCTCCACTTCCCTCAAGAGTGGCCCCAAGTCTGCGTCCGCCAGCTGCTCCCTCCTCAGGCTTGCACTATCCCAGCCTTCAGCAGGCACTGCCACAACTACTCGGACTGCTGCGGCACGCTGCTTCTCTTCCACTCTTGTGCACTGGCTGCACTCTTCTGGACAGGGTCTTCGGGACATGGCATCTGCGTTACCGTGGCTCTTCCCTCTACGATGTGCCCCTCAAAATCCAACCTCTGCGGTCCTCGTCCCGAGGGGTGGGCAACAGGAAGTAGGGGACTGACTGATGGGGTGATGTACGGTGGGGACTCGGTGTACCCCACGACCGCTACGGCTGCCGAGAAGGCCCATCAGTAACCCCGAAAACTGGCAGAAGAGGCTCTGGTATTTTTCCCCAGGGACCTACTACGGTAGGTACGGGTTTGGCGATCCCGGGGTCCCTAGCCACTCACCATCATTTCATCCCCTTCACCTCCATCAACTGTGCCACGCACTGCTACTGCTAGTCAGTAAGCATCACACTCTTCCTCTTCTAGTTTTTATTATTATTATTAGCACGTAAGGTCTTAGGCTTATAACTCCTGTCTCACCAGCAGGGATCTCTCCTATCTCCGTGGTCCTGTCCCACGGTTTTCAGCGCGGCTTCCGACATGTGTGCTCTCCGGAGGTCTCAAAAGTGAAGGTTGAGCGGACCCTTCGCACTGCCCCTATGTGTAGCCTTAGGTGCGGAGCCCGTCCACACCGTCAAGTACACCCACGTAGCTCCTTGAGGGCCCGGTCTGTGTTAATCTCCCGACGGCCGTGTTGCCGTTGGGTTAGTATCACGGACCGGACGTGTTACCGCTGACGGAACCCCGGTGTAATCAACCACAAGTCCCCTGAATCCGCGTGTGCCTATTATACGCAGCGCGGCCTAAAGTGGGGAGCCACAGGCGGTTATTCCTGTGGTAGGGGAATAAAGCCGGGGTGTGCGTGGTGAACGGTTTACCCATACGGACAAGCAGTGGATTTTGAAGGGTAGCTTTTCTGAGGTACAAATGAGATCGGTCATGGGTGGGGTCCCCATGACGGCACAGACCGTAAAGATTCGGTGTCTTTCTTTCTTTAACCCCCGGATGGCAGGCTGACGCCTACGGTTCCGGATGGGGGTCTATATCATCATGTCTCCGCGCAAAACCTCTTTCACCGACCCTTTTCTGGTAATGACCTTGGCTTGTGATGGGAAAACGTTTAAAGATATAAGTGCTTTCTACATAAAGCGTGAACTGGATAAGATAAGTGGCCCTGTCAAAAACGCTACGCGTCTCCGAGACGGTAGCTTACTATTAGAGAGCACAAATGCAGACCAGTCTAAGAAGATACAGAAAGCGACTTTGTTGGGCTCCTACCCTATCCGGGTAGCCCCACACAAAACGCTCAATACCTGCAGAGGAGTAGTCACCACCTCCAGCTTAGATGGTCTAGCAAATGAGGAAATAGTAAGCTGCCTCTCCGATCAACTCGTTTGTCAGGCGTACCGGCTAACTCGAAAACAAGATGGCAAGGAGTACCCGCTATGTACGGTTTTTCTTACTTTCGCCGGGACTAAGCTACCTGAGTACATCTATTGCGGCTATGAACGTGCTAGCGTCCGCCAGTATGTTCCGAACCCCATGCGCTGTTTCCAATGTCAGCGGTTCGGACATACTAAGGTCACATGTACCAATCCTGCTCTTTGTGAGCAATGTGGCCTGGCGAAACACGACGATCCTAACTGCAGTCGAACACCTTGTTGCGTGAACTGTGGCGGTAGTCATCCCTCCAGCTCGCGACAGTGCCCTAGATTCATGGACGAAAAAAGTATTCAGGAGCTACGTGTAAAGGAACGCCTGACTTTTCCAGAGGCACGACGGCGCTTCGAACAACTGAAGCCTGCTACCACTACCACTGGATATGCACTAGCAGCTCGCCGTACTCCTAATACCACGGTTGCTGTTCAACACGTCCCTGTCGCCCACGCATCCACGCAGACTGACTTTCTAGCCGTTAAACCTACGTCTCAGACTGTTTGTATATCCACCAGCACTACTTCCGTTTCAACCGTACAGACTCCAGACACCAAGCCTTCAGCGAGTAACAACAATCCCGTAGTAACTGTGAAAAACCGATCCCGACCACAGCATAGATCGCGAAGTCGTTCGCCCTCTATTAGATCCCGGTCTCGTTCTACGAGCCGTAGGAGTTCTGACTCCCGAACATCAGCGGAGTCACAGGACGCTAACGATTTTCGAATCGTAGGGCCCAAGTCAGCCAAGGTCAAGAAAAAAGTTAAAACGGCCCGTTAAAAACTCTTTATGGAAATAATCCAGTGGAACGTCAATGGTTTCCGAGCTCGCGTTCAAGACCTACAGTTTTTAGTTTCTCAGCGGTCACCATCAGTTATTTGTCTCCAAGAAACCCATTTGCATCACTATCACTCATTACACCTAAGCACTTTTTCGGCATTTAGGGGAGACTCCGTTGCAGGCACACGAGCAAGCGGTGGCGTCGCTACTTTAGTGGCGCCTAATATCTCTGCCACCAATATACCATTAACCATGCCCTTGCAAGCTGTTGCTGTTCGTATACAGCGGGAGCGCATCTCTTTTACCATCTGCAACATTTACCTGCCCCCGCTCTGTGTAATTCAAAAGCAGGATCTTCAGGCTCTTTTGGCTCAGCTCCCCTCACCGTTACTCATCTTGGGAGACCTGAATGCCAAACACACGCTCTGGGGCTCCGACATTGATGATGCTCGCGGCTGCCTCATAGTAGACACATTTGATTCGTATAACCTGATTTTGCTGAACACTGGTGACCCGACATTCTTGTCATCCGCTTATGGTACGCACTCGGTACTAGACGTCTCTTTCTGCAGCCCGGTATTAGTTCCACTACTTGATTGGTCTGTGCTTTCCGACCTCTTTGGGAGCGACCATTACCCAATTAACATCCATTTATCCGGCCGGCACCATGCGCCTTCGCGACATCCTCGCTGGATTATTTCCAAGGCTGACTGGGAAAAGTTTAATTCCCATATTCACCTCACCGACGATGGTTTTGACACCGTCGATGAAATGGTGGAATATTTTACATGTTCCATTCTGCTCGCCGCTGAATCCAGCATTCCTCGAGGTTCTTCTACCCCACGTCATACCCCTGTACCCTGGTGGTCTGAGGAATGCCGTGTGGCAATAAAAGCACGCAAACGTGCTTTGCGGCTGTTTCAGTTGCACCCGACAGAACAGAACTTCGTTGCTTTTAAACGTTCTCGAGCTAGGGCACGTTTTGTGCTTCGCAATGCGAAACGAACATCCTGGGAAGCCTACGTGTCTTCCCTTTCTCATCGCAGCTCCGCCAAACAGGTATGGTCAGCTGTTCGGCGGATGCATGGCAAGTATCGCCGAACGATCATTCCCGGACTTGCCCTCAACGGTTCCATCTGCACTGCCGAGCAAGATATAGCCGAGGCCCTTGCCACCTCATTCGCTGCTACTAGCCAAACGGCTAGCTACGACGCCCTTTTCCTTCCTATTAAGGAAGCTGCGGAGCGAACGAAACTTAATTTTAATAGCGAATGTAATGAGCCGTACAACCAACCTTTTACCGCTGCCGAGCTTGCACATTCTTTAGCCCTAGCTAAGGACTCTTCTCCCGGTCCCGATGACATCCACAGACAGATGCTGCTACATCTTCCACCCGATGCGATGTCTTTCCTTTTAGGCATGTATAACCGCATCTGGCATGAGCGGGTCTTTCCATCTTCCTGGCAAGAGGGTATTGTCATTCCCATCCCTCGACCTGGAAAGGACCCCACACTTCCATCTAGCTACTGCCCCATTTGCCTGACGAGTGTCGTCTGTAAGACCTTTGAGCGAATGGTAAACTCTCGGTTAGTGTGGTGGCTCGAAATCAATAACCAGCTGTCCAACCTTCAATGCGGTTTTCGTCGCCATCGCTCTAGTGTTGACAATCTAACACGCATAGAGGCTTACATTCATCATGCCTTTCTACTGCAACAGCATGTGGTGGGAGTATTCTTTGCCTTGGAGAAGGCTTATGACACCACTTGGCGGTATGGCATACTACGCAACCTGCACAGTTACGGTATGCGAGGCCACTTACCGGAATTTTTAAGTAATTTTTTAGCTCTACGTCGCTTTCGTGTCCGAATAGGGAACAGTATCTCAAGGGAGCGGATCCAGGAGAATGGTGTGCCTCAAGGGTCGATTCTCAGTGTCGCCCTTTTTGCTGTGGCTATTAATGGCATTACTAGTGTCGTTCGCGGCGGAATTCCATCATCTCTGTATGTTGACGACTTCGTCATATATTATCGTTCTTGCAACTTAGACCATATAGAGCGTCAACTGCAGTTGACCATCAACCAGCTGGCAGCCTGGGCGCTTCGCACCGGCTTCCGTTTTTCTCCTGCGAAGACACAATGTGTCCACTTCCATCGACTACGAGGTATTCACCCTCCACCTGATCTTCACTTGAACGGCACACCCCTGCCGTTTGTCTCGCACCTGAAGTTCTTGGGCCTCTACTTGGACAGACAACTCAACTGGGAGCGCCACATTCGTCACCTTCGAGCCTCTTGCGATCGTTCTCTGCAGGTGCTGAAGGTATTATCTGGAGCATCTTGGGGGGGGGGGCGATCGCACGGTAATGTTGAGGCTGTATCGCTCCCTGGTCCGATCCAAGCTGGACTACGGCTGTTTTATTTATGGCGCAGCGACCTCCTCTAAACTTCGCCTTTTAGACACCGTACATCATACAGGTATCCGCCTTGCCACAGGAGCTTTCCGGACAAGTCGTGTCGACTGCTTGTATGCCGACTCCGGCGAGCCTCCACTTTCTGTTCGTCGCTCGACACTACTCTGTTCCTACGTTGCAAAGTTGGCAAGTTACCCAAACCATCCATGTTTTAAACCAGTTCTGCATCCCGACTTAGCCCACCGTTATATGCACCCTAGTTCTCGGACACGCCCAACCGGAGTAAGATTCCGGGAACTCTCCCGTACACACGACCTCCGAATGCCTCGCGTGGAGCGGTCGTCCCTGGGTCGTTATCCCGCATGGCAGCTCCAGCGTGCGCGGTTCGATCTTGCTCTTTCCACAAACTCGAGACTAGCTACCCCACATTCGGTATTCCAACAACTTTTTGCCGAACTACTGGACCGTTACCCTAATTATGTTCCGGGCTTTACAGATGGTTCCCAGTTGGGTAGCACTACGGGTTGCGCATTCGTCATTAACGGCGAGGCTCATAAATTTCGCCTTCTAGACTTCACCTCTGTTTTTTCTGCAGAACTGTATGCCATCCTCTATCTGCTCCTTTTTATTTGTAAGTTAGTTCCTGGCAATTTTATCGTTTGCACTGACTCTCTAAGCGCTCTTCAGGCCTTGCAACAGCACATTGCAACTCACACGATAGTTTTAAAAATTCAGGCCCTGATCTCGCAAATGCTTAGTCGCGGATACCATATTGTTTTAACTTGGACCCCAGGCCATGTGGGCATTTCCGGGAATGAGGAGGCGGACGCGGCTGCTAAGTCCGCTTGCCGTTTGCCCCGGAGTTTAACAACTACGGTGCCATACCAGGATGTGCAACGTTTTTTCCGTCGCCAACTTCTATCTGCTTGGCAGCACTTCTGGACAGCTTTGGAAGGCACACAACTCCGGGCAATAAAGGAGAGCGTACAACCCTGGCTAACTTCATACAGGGATAACCGGCGAGCCGAGGTGATACTCACCCGGCTGAGAATTGGACACACACGAGCCACTCATGGCCATTTGTTAAGAGGGGAACCGGCCCCAGTGTGTGCTCCATGTGCAGTACGCCTCACGGTGCGGCACATATTGCTCGATTGCCCGCAGTACGCTCGCGTTCGCCAGTCAGTAGGCTTGGGAACTAACTTGATGGATGTTTTAGGGGACGACCCAGTGGCCGTGGATAAGGCACTGCGGTTTGTTTTTAAAATCGGTTTTAATCAACAAGTCTGACTTGTCTTTTATATGTATTACTTTTAGAGGTTTTAAAGTATTAGTCTTTAGATTGTTTTTAATGTCATTTTAACAGTTGAGTGTTTTATTATCTTTTACCTTTTTTAGCTTAATTTTTATAGCTTTTAGGTTTTATTAATTGACTTCGGGCCCAAATGACCTTGCTGTCGACGGGCCCTAAAACCCCACACAATCAATCAACCTCTACGATGTTCCGAGGTGAAGTCGTACTCCTGCAGCCTCTGGACCCAACGTGCTGTCTGGCCTTCCAGGTTCTTAAAGCTCAATAGCCAGGTTAGGGCGGAATGGTTAGTCCTCAGGTGGAATGGCTGACCGTACAGGTGCTTATGGAAGTGCTCCAAGGTCTTTACTACCACCAATAATTCTCGTCGGGTGACGCAGTAGTTCTTCTCTGCCTTGAATAGCGTCTTACTGTAGTAGGCTATCACCCGCTCATGGCCGTCCTGGATCTGCGATAGGACACCTCCAATGCAATGGTCGCTAGCGTCGGTGTCCACAATGAAGGCGCCACCCGGTTGTGGGAAACCCAAAATTGGAGCACTGCACAGGGTCTCCTTTAGGTGCTGGAAAGCGTTTTCGGCGTCCTCTGTCCACACATAAGGCCGGTGTTCCTCCGTCAGGCGGTGAGGGGTTTTGCGATGTTGTCGGCCTTTTCCTCTAAATCATTAAGGCGGTCGTCTACTTGACCCATCCGCTTGCCCAGATTCGTGACGTCATCCCTCACGCCGGCAAACCGTTCCTCAAACTTGGCGGCAAGGACCTCGTTCGCCTCCTTCATTTCCGTGGCCAGACTGTCGTTCGCTGCCCTGATTTCTGTGGTCAATTCGGTCTTTATTTCTTTCTTCGCTGTTATTTCGGCCTTCATTTCCATCATCTTCTCCAAAAAATTTTCCAATGCCGCGTCCATGGTTGTAATGTTCGGTGATGTTATCTTCCCGCTTCCTGACACCAGTGTGACTTTGTGGGTTCGGGAAATGAAAAATCCAATTTCACCACTCAAAAATGTTCTTTAATTCCACCGACTTACAGTTTAACACTTGCCAATTACACAGAATTACGTGCTGCACACAATTACAATTCACCAGTTCGTCCGTTACAATTTCACTTGTACTCGCGATTACGTCAACTCCGATGCACTTACACAGTTACGTAAAGTCTTCCGTTGCACAATCTTCTCGTTCATTAACACAGCGTTCCTTTGCTAGCACGTCACTCACACACTGCATTCTTACACCAAGAACTGACTGACTGTCTCCTCACTGACTCCTCGTGCACGACGTGTGGCTTATATAGGGTACGCTTGCCGATCTCGAAGGTTCCCCAGTAGATGAAAGATCCCGTAATTTCGAGAACACAGGTGGAACAGAAACAAACGGCACAATGATGTTTTTCTCCCGGCCATCGCCTGTCACCACTATAAGACAAACGAGGGGAGGGCGTGGCTAACACGGACTTCCCTTGCTGTCCGCTCCCAGCTGCTTCTATAGGGTGTTCCAACGCTCGCGTGACAATATTGATCCTCAGTAGAATACATTGCTGTTACCTCAAACACTCATCAGAACATAAGCACAATACATCAAACTGACTGTACAATAACTCACTGGCAGCTGGTGAGTATGTGCTGGAAACAATAACATCTGGTTTGGAACGGAATGCGGTAAATTAGAGATGCCAATCTTTTCTCAGGCAGTAGGCTAGTACCCAGTGCGGAGGGAGTTGTTAATGACCTGTTATATATACAGATCACAATTGTGTTGAAATTGAAGAGTTCTACAGCCAAGGTTTCTTATTTCTTTTTCTTTTGACATACCTGATGTGTTTACTATATTACTTTTTATACCATCCTTTGCATTGATGCAACTCCCCCCCGTGTTTATATATTAATCTGCAATTGTGCCACTATTCCACTAGAATGAAGTCTGAAAGCTTAGTATTAGTAATGAGATTTTCTTTTAACCAATGCTCTGAGAAACAAGAGTGCACATCTAACATTTCCTGAAAAATGATCATAAATTTTGTTAGAGACTGAACATTATGATGAATTTTTAATTCTGAAGGCTTAGGCCTGTTTGGTATATTTGCTTTACTGCTTGAAATTCACCGAGTTCTGATAGTCACAATAACTGAATGCCTTGGTTGTGGCTTCTCTGATAATCCATTTGGAGTTCATCGCCAACAATACTTGTTTTGGTTTCACTTAGAGATGTACTAATAGGTTCCCTGAACTATGTAGCTATATAGGTTTTCCCTATAGAGTTGAGATGCAGGCTACATCTTGTGTGATGATCCCTGGGAAGTTTACTTATGTTTATCAATGTTATGTTTAGCAGTCTTGTGCAGAGAAATTTCAGATGGGCAATTGTTTTCAAAAAATCTTTATTAGCACATGAATTTGGCTTCAGGTTGTAGCAGTGTGGAATGTTATGTATACTGGTTTGTCCTTGAAGCTGTAATCCAGCAGTTTGTTCGTTCTTTGTGCCATATCTCCCTCCCTGTTGTCGTACATGTTGTTAGCACCAGCTGTAACAATGTTTGTCACTATGGTTATCTGAACATCATTAACTGCATATTGATATTTGATATTGATATTTATTTATCTCCAACTGTAAAGCTTTTTACATGGATCGTCAATTTGTATATACATAGAATAAATACAATAATATTTACAAACATGTTTATAAAGTTGAGAAGTATAAATAGCATATTCTACCTCATCTGTTTATATTCTTCCACGGAGTAAAATACTTTCTGTAATAAATAAGTTTTGACAGCCTTTAGTTTTGTTTTCCGTTTATCTGTTTGATTTCAGCCGGTAGGTGGTTATACAAATCGTTGATGCTATTTTCTATGCTTTTATTATTTAGGATACCAGTAAGTCTGTTTCTAAAATAATTATCTTTTGTTCTGGTGTTATGTTTATGGAGGTTACTATTTTTGTTTTGATCATAACTTTTTAATGTAAGTTTGATACATTCATATATATAATGAAGGTAATGTTAAAATATTTAGTTTTTTAAACCCATTTCTACATGTGTCTCTTTTCTGTATTCCTGCCATCAAACGTATTGCTCTTTTTTGCAATCTAAATAGTCTTAAAGCTAAAGTTTTTTGTACTGTGCCCCATAATACAATCCCATAGCTCATGTGAGAGTGAATGAATGGATAGTATGTTTGTTTAATACATTTTTTATCTATTATTTGTATTGTTTGTTTTAAGATATATATACCTGAATTAACTTTTTTTTATTACTTTTTGAACATGTCTATTCCAGTTCAATCTGTTGTCTATTACTAATCCTAAGAATTTTGTTTCATTTACCTGTTGAATTTCTTTGTTTCCTATTGTTAACTTCATATTTGTCTGTTTTTTGTTATTAAGACTGACTTGTATCCACTCTGTTTTGTTTGTGTTTAATATCATGCCTAGGTTTTCTAAATGTCTGTTTACTTTTACTAGTAGAGTATTTGCCTTATTTTGTACTTCTATTTCTGTTTTTCCTGTTACTAAAATCGTGGTGTCATCTGCATAGCCTATTGCTATTCCCCCTGCTTCTTTTATTACTTGAAATAAGCTGTTTATATACAGTAGGAATAAATATGGTCCTAATTTTGAGCCTTGGGGCACTCCATGTGTTACTTTTTTGAATGATGATCGAAATTTCATTAACTTTCCATTTAAATCATGTATTATTTCCACGCATTGTTCTCTATTTTGTAGATAGGAGCCAAGCCATAGTAGTGGTATGCCTCTGATTCCATAGTTTTCCAATTTTGACATTAAGATTTCTATGTTAACGCAGTCGAAGGTCTTGGAAAGATCAAGGAAAATAGCGACTACATATTCATTTCTATTTAGGGCATTTATAATAATGTCATTTCCTCTGCAAATTGCTTCTACTGTAGACTTTTTCTTTTGAAACCCAAACTGAAATTCTGATAAAATTTGAAATTTTTTGCAAAAGCTTTGTAACTGTGTTAGAAATAATCCTTCTACTATTTTAGAGAAAGTTGAGCATAAAGATATTGGTCTATAATTTTCCATTATTAAATTTGAGTTTTTTTCTTATAAATTGGTCTGACCACAACTTGTTTTAATTTCTTTGGAAATATTCCAGAACTAAAAGATTGATTGGTTAAGTGAGTAAGTACATCTGTAATTTCGTATTTGCAATATTTAATCATTTCATTTGTAAATTCATCCAGTCCACTGGATCTTTTGCATTTTAATGCATTTATCTGTGAAATAACTTGACCCTCGTTAATTTTACTAAGCACCATTGAATTACATACTTTCTTTTCCTTTATTGGTACATACTGAGTTTGTTTTATTCCTAATTTTTTTACAATATGTATATAGTGTTCATTGAAGTGATTTGCTATTTTTATGGGATCTTGTATCACTTGGTTGTTTACTTCAGTGAACATATTTCCCTGCCATTTTTGTTGATTTTCCTTATGTGTTGAATTTACAATGTTCCATGTAGCTTTAATTTTATTTTCTGCATTTTTTATTAATTTTGCATTATGTAACCTTTTTGCTTCTCTTATTACATTATTTAAAATTTTATTGTATTTTTCTATGTAATTATAGGATTTAGCATCAATATTTGGGTGCTTTAGATGTTAAGAAATTGCATACGCTTTTTGGAGATGTCTATACCTTTAGAGGCCCAAGTGTTTACATTTTGGTTTTTTAATTTTACTTTGCGAAATGGTACTTGTGCGTCCAAACAATTTCTTGAAATAGTATAAAAGTGGTCAAATGTATAGTTTATGCCTTTTTCGCTGTGTATATCCACCCATTTTATTGCTTGTAGATTTTTTCTTAGAGCTTTTAGTGTAATTTTATTTACTATCCTTTTAGTTTCTATTTTATTATTTGCTTCTTTTTTTTGTTTACCTAGCATTTTAGTTTCGATTGGTTGACCATAATGATCACTAATTCCCATTTTCACAATTTTGCTACACAACTCTTCTGGCTTTAAATTTGTGTATATGTGATCGACACAGGTTGAGGAATGATTGGTTACCCTTGTGGGTTCTGTTTTAATTAATGTTAAATTGATGTCCCCGAGCACAATTATATATTTGTTTTTTGCTATGCTATATAAACAGTCTTCTAGAGTTTTAAAGAAATCCTTTTTGTTTGCAATTGGTGGACTATACACCCCTAATATTATAAAGTTTTTCTTTTCTAACTTAACCTCAATTGCGGCTAACTCATAACACATTTCTACACTATATTTTTTGCAGTCAATTTCTTTATATTTTAGCCCATTTCGAACATAAATTGCAACTCCGCCACTTTTATGTTCTGCTCTGCAAAAACTGGTACCTAAAGTATAATTTTCATAACTATTTACATTTATTTCTTCAATCTTAAGTCCGTGTTCAGAAAAAATTATTATATCTAATTGCATAGTATGTGTTGTTCAATTAATGCCCTTTTGTTTGCGATGCTTTGAATATTCTGATGAAGTATTTTAAAATGTTTTTGTTTGAACTTACTTTTTGTTACTGTGTGTTTTTTATAATTAAAATGATTTTGTAAATTTAGGTTAGTACTAACCTGTACCTTATCTCCTTGTACTTGTGTACCTATTTCACTTGTATTTAATATGCTATTTACACTTCTCTTGCTTAGTTTCCCTGAACTTTACATAGGTTAATTACATTTTTCATTATTCTTCCTAGCTTAGAAGAACCTTTTCTGTTTAAGTGCAGCCCGTCTCTTCCAGTACAATCACTTCCAATCTGCTTGTCTATGTCTACAAAAACACACTTCAGTTGTTCACACATCCAACGAAGATTTTGATTTACACTATTTGTAAAGCTAAAATTTATATCCCTCCTTTTGATTACGCCATTATCTGAAAAATGAAATGTGTAGTGTTTAACGCCCGCTTTTACTACATACGGCACCGCAGGCGATGACACTGATGATACATGAGATGAAGATGGAGCACCGGTGGAATGAGATGGCGGGGGAAACCGGAGGTCCCGGAGAAAACCCGCCCCAGCGCCGTGTTGTCCACCACAAATCTCACTTTGCTGTCCCCTGGGATCGAACCCGGGCCACCTTGGTGAGAGCCAAGCGGTCTAACCACTGAGCCACGGCGTGGCCGCCATTTATCTGAGCTTAGCACCACTCTTCACTTAGTCTGTTGCATGGTAGTTTTCCATGTGTTTGTGTAATCTTGGAGCGATGCCACATGCATGGCTATAATCATGAACAACTATTTTCTTTCTGCATGGTATGGTAATTTCTGAGTTTTCAGGTTTGCTATTTTTGGCATAGT
This sequence comes from Mantis religiosa, assembly GCA_030765055.1. Taxonomy (NCBI): domain Eukaryota; kingdom Metazoa; phylum Arthropoda; class Insecta; order Mantodea; family Mantidae; genus Mantis; species Mantis religiosa. The sequence goes on from CM060950.1 coordinate 338,296,859, forward strand.
GTGGATCTTGCTCTCCTGTTGCTTCTTCATTTAAGACAAAAAATGAGTTGCACATTTCTACTATGTATGTGTTTATTTTCTGCACTTTAGCCAGAGTTTTTGTCCTCTGTCATTTGTTTTGTTTTTATTTTCATACTATTCACCCTGAGTTTTTAACATGCTGTTTTGTTCTTTTAAATCTCATAGTTGATAGTGTGCATCTTTGAGCTCTTTATTCTTCCTTTATCTTAAGTATTTTCAGATTCTATGGTCTGTTGATCATTTTTTACACATGTGCATCCACATGGCTTGAGGATGCTATTTATTTATTCATGCTTCTTACTTTCAGCACCTGTTCCAAATTCATTTCCTGACAAAATATATTCATTACTGTTTTGGTTTTTTTTACTCGTCACTGACAATTCAAGCTGTTCATTAGCATTTATCAGTAGGCTCAAATACAAATTTTGATGGAGAGAACCTAAAACAATGTGTTAACTATATTAATAAATTCAGCAAGGCAACCATAATCTGTGATTAAAAATCTCTCTTAAAACAAATCAGTATTCAAGCAATAGTACAATGAATGAAATACTCCATTTGTTAAAACTACTATTCTTCCAACTGGAACGTCGCCTTGATGCTGCACCAAGACTGAAGGTTCGCTTGCCACAGGACATTTTATTTCTATAATGTTTATTTATTCTGTAATGAAGAAGTTATTTAATTTGTACTCACACTAATCAGACCAGTTTGCTTGAGGACTCTTGAGTATCCTCTTTCCCGGTATACTTTAATTTTATCATGTATATAGTTCCACAATTTGTATAGCACCAACTGTGCTGAGCAATTGAAATAAAAAAAGAAGAAGAAGAAAAAAAAACAACTGCTTCAAAATTCAGGCAAACAATTCCTACAGTGCATCCCAGCACATGTGAGATTTGCTGGAAATGAACAGGCTGACATGTTGACAAAAATTAAATACTCACAAATTAATAATTCATCTTTCCATTCTGCCAAATTACATGTCCTGAAAAACTTAACTTTTGTTCGCCGCTTTATGATCTGAAAGATGTTTTTAATTTCAGTGTGCTAATTTGAATGTTGCTGTCCTTTTTTCTGTATAATGTAAGGTTTTCTCGCATATCGCAAAATAATAATTTGAAAATAGTGTTTATGATGTAAATATTGTGCTTTACAAAATGAATGCATAAAACAAAATTTCTGTGTAATAAAAATATATAAATAAGTGCATATCTACAAAATAAGGTCTGAAGTTTCTTTTTCCTTGGCCAGAAGTTTGGTTGCCTGATTTATATTTGTCATGATTACAAATTAATTTCAAATAAAAACTAAATGAATTTAAATCAGATCCAAGAAAAATTACATATATTAAAGAACTTCCTTTCTAAAGCAGCAACAGTGGTCCGCTAACTTCGCTATGTTCCACCAACCCTTACATATCCTCTTCATCTTCTTGATTTCTTGATGAAATTATTCACCTTGCTCATCTATGAGGGATTCCAAATTATCAGGAAAATAGTTTACATGAGAGTACAAGAAGTGAAGCCTTAAACTCATATTTTTCCCAGAAGCTCATAGCTTTTATAGCATATTTCTCATAATTGTTTGTATCACATCTTCTATATTTCCAAGAAACGTATTGACTACCTGTTTGAAAGCACACCATGATTGTAGTTTCTATCATTCATGGTGTGCACAAATGCACTATCTTCATTACTTGTCCATTAAATATGCCTTCTTTTATGTTGGCCTCAGATGTCACAGAAAATTTACTGTTCATATATTTGGAACATGAGTCATTCTTGTTCAGAGCTTTCACGAACTTTTTCATAATAGGATAGGTAGAGCCAGATTGTTTCATAATACTTAATTTTATATGCAAAAGAGGTAATTTTTTTCTTTTTGGTTCAACTAGATTGGTGCAAATGACGTATTTCTCTCCTGGTATTAAACCCTTTATTTTAGGCAATTCTTGCATTGTTCAGTGTTTAACTGTTTCTATTCCATTCTTATAAAAAAGCATGGGTATTTTGCATATCTTCCTTGCTGCCCTTCGGTCTGTGAGGTTTAACTAGTTGTGTACCTTTTGGAAAGAGAAAAGAATACTCACCATCTTTCTGACGTAGCAGGCAAAGCAGATACACCAGCCACGCATGCATCAGTGACGGAGTGCCCCTTGTCCTCTCCGTAAGATTGTTGCTCATCCCCAGATTCATAGTCAGAAATTTCAAACGAATTTTCGTTTTCTTCTTCCAATTCTGAATCTCTTAAATTTATAACTAATCTGTCCGTAATTTTATCTTTCAGACTTTCTCCCAGTAAAACTGTTCAGTGTTTTGTACATTCTCACATGCCCTTTTCCAGATTTCTGGGGTCACTTTTATAATCGCATTATCAAACAAGGCTTTTACATCGACACTTTTAAATGAAATAATATGTTTGGCAACATCATTCTTCGCTTGTGCCCATATAAGTTCTATAGCATTAAAATCATAGTGATAAGGTGGCAATCGTACTACGGTATGATCATGCACCTCTGCGAGACTATTTCATACACTTTGAAATTATCTTTTTTCAATTTAATTCGTATAGCACTGGTTTTGTTGCTCATGGATCAAACTCAATATTTATATTACGGAGCTATTCCTGCATATGGGATTTGAGTGAAGATGAAGTGGGTGCTTTGTTAATTTCTATGGAATGATAGGGCATTGTCCATAACAATGACACTATTAGAGGGGATGTTAGGTAGTAATTTATTAACAAACCAATCCTTGAAAATGTTATTATCCATTTCTTCATGGTAGTCTTTAGTAGATTTTGACTTGCAAATTATTACTTTAACTGAAATTAGGCTTTTTAAGAATTCCTCTTTAAGGACCACATGCTTCCTTTAAGTAAGTCTTTTTAAAGCCTCATATATATCCAGCAAACTATGCAGAAACTCCATACAATACAGCGAATAAATTGTTCGCTTAATAGCAGTAGCTGTGAATGAATCAGTTTGTTTTTTGCAATCTTCTATTAGGGCGCTTCTTGCCTGGTTTTTGCAGTCTACCGCCACTAGCTTCTGCATTTTTGTGTTCTTTTAAACTTCTGTGGACAGAATGAGAAGAAATACTTGCAGCAGCAGTAGTTCTCTCAACGGTACTCGTCACTAAAATAGTCAGCTTTCCACATTTCAAAGCATCACATTCATCACTGAAGAAACTGAACTTTGACTACAATTTCCCTAGAATCTGATTTTAGAACTTTCCCTCGAGATGCAACTTGAAACAACACAAACACAACTAAAACAAGAAAATAATTTAACATTATATCCATATGTTGCAACACTGAAAACATTTTGTGTATCGTGTAAATCCACAAAACAATAAATTCACAGTTCTATAGCTCATACACCACTGACAACCTTCAATCAAGACAAAACGGAAATGGGGGTTGCGGGCGTCTAAGTGTCTGGAATTCCCACGATTTACAACAAAGCAGTGGTTGCTGACCTGCCCACTTGTGCTAGACAAGGACAGCATTCTGTGTTAGACAAGGATAGTAGAGAATATGCCAACTTAAACCTCAGACATAGTAAGGTACTGGATACCATTAGGTCTCTGCACAATAGCCATTGATATTCCTTGTAATTAATTCTAAAATGGTTTCAAGATTTTCATATGATTCTTTTAGAAACATAGAATGTGCAACTATTGCACTACTATTGAGAGAAATTCGCTTATATTGTGCAATAAAATGGCTTTTAGACTTCTTTTCAAAGCTGTAATAAATGAATGTCAGTCGTCACTATCATATGTTCATCTTCCCATTGTCAACTTAAACCTGGTACATCACAACAATAAACAAATTGGTCTTCCATTGTAAAGAGCTTGATAAATTGTTTATCTCTATTTCTATACCAAGAAAATGTGATATCTGGAGCCAGCATATTCTTCTCTTTCAACTTTGATCCAAGTAATTTGCTCTTGTCTTTGGTAACAGCTAAGTCCCTTTCTAAGTCGTCCAGATCTTTTTACTAAAATTCTATAGTTTGTCTTTAGCATTGTGCTAAGAAATCCTCATCTGTATTGGAATTTTCTGTTGACTCAAGAATGAAGACTCCCTATCTTCTAGTTGAGTTGGTGGAATAGGAACATCTACTCCATGTGACACAGGTCTTACAGCTAAAGCAAAGCCATTTGGATATTTCATTTTTGTTTCATTTGTCTTATTTTATCCTGATATTTTACACTTGCAGAAATAGCACTCATCATAGTGATTTTTTTGTTCATGCTGTATCATAGGAATCCCTAACTCCATTGATTTCTATTTTCCACTGTGTCACTACTAAATCCTTCAATACATGTTTTACAACGAGTATGCCAAGCCCAGGTGTGAGTTTGATCTCCTAGCTCAACCTTAAAATATACAAAATGCAATTTTTTTCTAAAAATATGTAATATTAGTTTTCTGTCTCTGCAACAAGAAAGAACCACACATGCAACAGAAGTTATTTGAATTCTTCATACATTTTCTCCTAAGAAAAGGTGGAAGACATTTTGAACAGTGTATCACTACACTACATGTACTAAAAGTACAAAATAACAAAGATTAATCTTTTGTGGAAGTCACGTTACCAATTACTGTGAGTTCAGTTCTGAGATTTTGACATATAAGCCCCTAAAGGTTGAGTGTACATGGCTGTTTATCATGCAGCAGTTGACAATTTTACTGTCTTGTCATTCATTAGCTCATCGCTTAGGAAGATAAGGCAAGAGGGTATGAAAGCACACGAGTTGGTTTGTAGGTATATATGCAGCCTGAAGATGCAATATCTGATATGTAATTATTCATCTTTTGCTGCAAAAATATGCATATAATCACAGTTATATATAGTGTCCAATATATCAAAGTATCGAATGATAAAAATGGCACATGTTATGTGAAAGCTGTTATTTTCAAAATCAGCGTGTTTGCTTCCATATATGTGATAGATGATATGATATTTATTTGTACATTTTCCATTACATGTTCACTACAATGACTGACTTCTAACAAGCACTACTATACATCGTGTACAAAACATGAAATTGCTGACCCAAGATTTATCGCTGACTCAGGTCCCCTGGCCATAAGCGTTTGGTATTCCTGAGAAGCTTGTCATTTCTTCCTGACCTTTGCTTATTTTATCCTAGTCCACTTTTCTCTTAACATATATAAGAATTATCCTATACATCTATTTTTCTTTTCGCTCATCCCCATTAACATGCGTAATGCCACTACGTCTTTGCTCGTGCTGTCCCACTTCTTATCCCATATTTTTCTCCTGTAATTTGTTAGCTCTTTACCTTCTATCAGGTAATGAACAGTGCTCTCTTCATCTCCACAAAATTCACATATCCCTACCTTATTACTTCTCAACCCTTTTAGATATATTATTTCTACTCTCATTCATGCTATGCCTTCTCTTCCAATTTTGTCACATTGATCTATATATTTTTCCGTACCCCATTCTGTCTTTAATTGCTTATAAAATTTCAAAGATTTTTGTTCTATACTTTCCCAAATCTCCTGCGTATCTGTCTTGTACCCTGGTTCTCACTTCCTTCCAAAAACCACTATGATTTGGCTACTCTGCTCTCCATAAATCTCCCATGCCTATCTTCGATACCATTCTTTCCAATTCCGACCACCAACAATTTGTGTTCTTAATGCTTTTCTGTTGCTTCATGCACCGATTCAATAATTCCCCTTTCTGCCCTATAATACACTTATACCAGAATTTCAGTATTCTTTCTATTATTATTCCCCTCCTTTTTGTATTACCCAACTCTAATAATACCACTTCTCTTGGTGCCGATGCTTCCTTATAAGTAGCCTATTTTCATAAAAACTGGGAAGGTGTCACAGGACAGTTTTAATAATAAAATAATTTCATTTAAAAGATTTTAAAACTGCAAGTGCAGATACAAAATAAGAGTATCATCTCTGAAGACCCAAAATACATCCCTGATTATCAACAAACAAAATCAGTAGCAGTATTCCGCTTAACTACTGGTAATGACTGATTAGCCGCACACCTTTGAGGAGTAAATATGTTAGTTCAATTTACCACAGAGCACTCTTTGCAAGCAACCACATATTATTGTGTATATGGAACATTCTTTATTCTATCCACCAATTCCAAAATTACAAGGAGATATTCAAACTCAACTAACATCCTATTGGGACACCAGATGGAGAATGGAAGTCTTAAGATCCAGAGCATTAGCAAACAACAGTTAATTTATAAATGAGGAAATATGAAATTGGGTAATGTATATTTTAAATAGTAACCAAATTCAGAAAATTCATAGAAATTGTCTTGAAGTTTACTGATATATTTCAGCAACTATTTTCTATTACTAGAGACTTGTACAAAGATGGTATTCACCTAAGGTAAGCCATTTTACACTTCAATTTGAAATTCACACGTTCCATTTTCATAGTATTTTGTGTCTTTCTCTACCATTGAAGCTAAAATTGGCACTTTTAGTCATAAATACTCCTTTTTTCGTGAATATTTCAGAGTTGTGTGCTCACATGTCTGCGCTCTGTTTACCTAGAGATGTGTATTTTTAATTTCCATAATTTTCAAATCATTAGTAAAATCCAATTGGCTTCTCAGCACAAGAAAGAAAGAGCAGGAAAACACATTCAAAGAAAAGTAAAGGTGTTTATATATTATTCTGCTTTACTTTCCTCTTCTTTCCCCTCTGATATCCATTTTTCCACAATGCTAATGCATTAAGTGCTATAATAGTTTAATAATCTATCCAAGTAAGTTCCTGTAAGTTATGTACATTATATTTTTAATACTCAATTTAATCGTACTTATATCCATCTACATATCATTTAAGGTGTTCCAGCTCAAGAAACCTCCAGAAAGGATAAATTACACATCTCTGCATCAAGAAAGTACCCGGCTGCAGAACCTCTACCACTGCCAACAAATGTGGAGGAATTGGATGCAGCAGAGAAGGCATTGTTTTCCCCACATCGAGAACGTGACATCTCTGGTCCAGTCATTCTGTCCAAAACATTGGGAACCTTTGGTAATGGGCAAGCAACAAACTACAACACTGGCACATTTCCACATGATCGCCATGTCAACAGCTATGACTGCCGTGGAACAATCAGTCTTAATTCAGCAATGCAGACTAATGTTCCGGAGCCTTTCTCTTCAGAGGGCAAAGTGACCTTCCTTAACATGCCTGGTGGACAATGGGGACAAGGTCATAAATATCTTGCAGGGGAACTACTAAGGATGCATCATGAAAACATGAACCAAGGAGGGGGCAATAATGGCTTCCCAGGTATGAGGCTTACTAACAGACAGCTTCTGCAAACTACCAGCTTCAGATATTATTGCAGTAAGGCAGAGCAGCCTACCCTTTCTCGTAAAGATAAACTGAAACGAGCTGTAAAAGAATATGGAGCTACAGTGATTGTATTCCATGTGGGCATTTCTTTAATATCCTTAGGGGGCTTCTATTTAGCTGTAAATAGGTAGGTATTCCATAATGATATGGCAGGTTGTAACTTTGTATTTATATGATTGATTGATATGATATGAGCACTAAAGAGAATACATCTTGGGCTACCTCTAGCTGGGCCCTTGTCCTTTTTTATTAAGGCAGCTCTTCATTACATTTATATACTTTCTACTATTAATATTAATTTCCTCCCTTCCCTTTCCAAGCATTATTGTTTCCTGATTATTGGTTTTTCTTTTACTTGTCTTGTACCAGTTTTTCTCTCTTTGCCAAATTTTTGTCTTTAACTATTATTTAGCTTTAACTTATTTTCACTGCCTGGTTTTTCTTAACTTCACTTTTTCTACCCTTCTTTTGATTATCATTTCATCTCGCTTACTATATGTTCTCCTTTAGTCCTCATGCTCCCACTCTATTCTCTTCACTTTCTACAGTTTTTTTTCCCCCTTGATACGCTTGGCGATATGTCCTAGCCATGATTCCCCCTATCTAGTTCTCATTTCTTTTCTAATCCCTTGTGTTCCCACACATTTTTGCACTCTGTACGTTCCATATTGCACTCTTTTCTTGGATACTTCTTGTGTTTCTTTCATGTTATTTAGACTAAGCATTTCCAATTTAGGATCTTTCCTTATTTCCTTCATTCCACTGACCAGTGTTTGAGTTTTCACCTCTCCTATGTTATTAGCACTATTATCTAAAGTTGCCTGTACATGCAACACAGTGTCAGTGCCATTATTTGTTAACAAGCTCATTCTGCTCCATGGATATTACTGCCATATCACTCATGTTCTGTTCTCTTCTCAATCCACAGTTTGAAATTTCATATAAATGCATTGTGTCCTTGATTGTCTTACTCCTTTCTTCACTTATGCTCTTCGACCTTTGATCTCTTAGTTTGTATAAGAAACCTTGTTAATGTAAGTAAACGTTCATCTTAAATTTTTTGCTTGTTCTAGTGGTTCTGTTGCCAGTTCTGTATTAAGGAATTGTACCAAGATGTGGCTTTTGTCGGCTTTTGTCTTCCAATTTCTAAATGTATCCCATTGTTCAAAGCTTCTTATATTCATTCCCAATGATTTTGTTAATTCCTGTATCTCTTGAAATACTCGCATCTCTTTTCGCTCTTTCATCCCAGAAATTATTAGGTTGTAACTTCTCATGTTGTATTCCATACTTTACATTCTTCTTTGTGTTTTGATCATTTTTATTATTACAGCTCTTTAGTTTTAAACTCTTAATTCTGTGTTCTTCCATTTACTCCATTCTTGTTTGAATCTCCTTGCCAAGCCAATATCTCTTATAACTTCTGTTTTGCAGTCACTTAACACCTTCCCCACCCCCTTCTGATTGAGCAATTCTGCCATACATGCATCCTCCTCCATTGGCAGTTAGCACTTACTATAACTACATATTTAAATCCATTGACTACTTGGCATTTGAATGCTTAATTAGGCTTTTTAATGAGCTTAACGTGGAGGAAGTCAATGAATAATACCAAAGTGTTTTTTTTTAGATGAGTAATTAAAAGTAGGGCATCTGATCAAGTTAAATGTTAAACTGATGGGGCTTTTAAGAACCAGTTTGAGGCCTTTTCATCTGTAAGTACCATAAATAAACTGGTCTAAAGCAAGAGTCTAAGACCTGGAACATAAAATTTATTGAAAACATCTTTTGTGGCATTACATATGGGTTAGCAGACTAATGAGTGTCGTTTGCTTAAGTTTTCAAGTATGTGATCTGTAAGCTCACAAACCAGACAGAATAAGGGTGGTGCCAATACTTAATCTTTATAGGGAATAAAACCATAATAGAGGAACAAATACAATAGTAAAGCTCTGTGTTAAGCATCCATAATGACTAAACAGCTGCCAAAAACATTTACAGTACTAATAGCCATTAGATCAGGATAGGGGAATGAGAAATCTCAGTGTATTTGTGACAAATGTGAAATTGTTTTTTCTCTTCACTTTATATCAGAAGGGAAAAAAAAAAAAAACATTGCTAGAGGTGTTGAAACAAATGAATACGTGTTTCATTTACCTGGCAGACAATATACTGGCCCGTTAATCACAAATCACATTTAATTAAAACTGATGATTGCTTAGAAACAAAAGTTTTTAGAACATTTTATTAAAGCTTGCATTGAAAAAGCAACTTTTTTTAACATGTAGCAGCTTCTCCAATCAAAGATATATGTTTCTTGGTTTTGCTCTCAGTTGCATTTCTGGTAAAGGAATTCTGTTTTCCCGAGTCTGAAAATGCTTTTGCATCTAATGTGCTACATTACAAAAGCTTACTCTTTTTATCTACTAACAATAGAGATAAATGTCTGCAGAAATGCTTTCACACTTCATATCATATACAAGAGGGATACAGTAGGCAAAAACAATAGCAAAATCTTTAAATAAAAGGTTACTATAAAGTGGCTATGAAATTGCTCTTTGCCTGTACTATGCCACAGTATTTTCTTCAAACACTTGTTACAAAGACTGCAACCCTAAAAATGATGTTATCCATTAATACACTATTTAGTGTGTTTGGAGGAATTTAGTAACAGTGACGTCAAAATTAATATAAAAATTATTTGTGGTTGGTTTATTGACACTCGTCACTTACTTTTTCATATATTTATGAGAGACTAGTTTCAAAGGCCCTGGCCTCCATTTTCAATCTCCTCTGGCCTCCTCTTTCAATCTCTTGGAAAGAGATTGAAAATGGAGGCCAGGGCCTTTGAAACTAGTCTCTCATAAATATATGAAAAAGTGACGAGTGTCAATAAACCAACCACAAATAATTTTTACACTATTTAGTCTTTGATTGTAAGACACTTGATTAAGTTTGGCCATGTAAGCCATACATTATATGAAATAGCAATTGCAAACCTAGGTGACAATAAGTCTAAAATACTATGTTACTATTCTGCAATAAAAATTTACGATAATTTTCTGTACTACTTCAAACTGCTAGGTAATCCTAATCAACATAAATCTTCGAGAAATGTTTAAAGTCATTTTTATATACTCACTGACCATATAATATGGAAGAATTGTTTAGTATGCCATTCAACAGATAGCTTTTCAATACTTGGAACAGATTGCATGTGAAGGCCATTTGATAATTTACATTATTGTTAACCTATGCATGCTTTAATGTTGGTGCTTGAATGGTGATGGTTCACAAATTTTCATATGTCATGCATAATGTAAGATTTAAAAAAAATCAAGAAAGCAGGCAAGTGTACCAGTGGCGGTGCATTTGCTTTAAATGTATGAGATGTTCAATGTCCCTGAGCATTGCTCATAGTGGGAGACCCAAGGAACAAACAAACCGATATGGACGTGTATAGACATCCAGCGCATACATGCATTTAATGCTCATTTAATGCCAATTATTTTAATCTTCCTATTTTACAATAAATTTAAATTAGTTTTATAAGGGATGTAAATGTACCCATAAAGGTTTCTTTTTGAATTGTACACCTCCAAACCTGGATAAACACCCAAGGGCACATCTGCAGATTCACACCAAATAATATTGGTTTCCTTGCGAACTTCTTTTTTGCAACACACTAGACCTTTTCGAAATGGTTGCAACTTTTTGGTTGTGGGTGGTATGCTTTTAGGAAAGTGTTTTCTCTCAAGTATGAGGGGTGATGTCGTGGTGAATTTCTTACCCCCAGTATAAAGAGGCCTCTGAGTATTATAATACTCAATTAGGTTACGAGCTATTTATATGCGCAAGTACAGGTAGGTGAATGCCTTGCATGAATTTACAGCTCTGAAAATTACTAAACAATTGTGCATGGTTACATCCAGTGGTATAAAAATACTTTTTTTACCATTTAACTGTTTTTCGTAAAGAGGGATAGCTAGTAATAGCTGATCCACATCACCCATATTTGACCCGCCACTTCCCCCAAACAATGGAGTAGCTAACATGCCATCTGTAGACCAGTACACGTCACTGCTACCTATACCCTAAACATCTCCTTCATAATCGCACAACAAATATTCCAGATTTTCTACAGTAATATCAGAAGCCTGTATACATCATACGCAAGGTAATTTATGTGCTACATTACGTGGATAAGTCATGGTTAACATTGAAATTTAACAATTTCAAATTTGCCATTCATTTAGTTTTTGATAGCTATAAGAAATCACTCTGAATATAGAGAGAGTATAAATAACTAAAATACTGAGCAAAAACAGCTGCATTAAGGCTACCAGAAACCTTGGTTGAGAAACACTGTAATAACAGATGCTGACAAGAGTTTTCTTTCCAGTGTAACGCAACATATACTCGTATGGTTATCGCTTGGTATAGCATAAATAAACTAAACTGGAACCGGAGAAGTCGCTTGCGTAGCTATATATACATACATTGGCTCGTATACACACAAAACAAAATGATTCAAATATTAGGCGCGTTCGGCACAAAGAATGGCTTTTGCTACAGAGGAACAAAGAAGTGAAATTTGAATGATTTATTAATGTAGTCTCTACTTTTTTGTTACTGTAGATGTATACTGCCTTTAATGGGTTTTAAACCAGTTTTTGTTTCGTTTAAATAACTTAATAAATACGGAAGATATGGAATTATATTTATGATGCATTTTTACATCATTTAACAATTTAAATGTCTTGTTCTGTTTATTGGGTATCCGTTTCCGGCCCCTGAAGGGTTTAAATGGCCATCGGTGAAGCGGTTAAGATAACTTAAGAAATTCTAACAATATAATTTGGAAAATATCAAATTTATAAAAATATCTGAATAGGTTATATTTTTGCTTAATTTTAATCATCAGTGTATCTTAAGTCACAGAGATGGGTGTGATGTGTATTTTTTTTCTTTTTAAAAAATGTATGTCCTCCAACATTAAGTCATATCACACAATAAATGAAATGGGTGTAATGAGGCTCAAATGAGTCTAGGGCCCATAGAGCTTAGAGCTACCATTCATCTTTCAGAATAAGGGAAAAACCTTATCCAAGTACGTAAAATATGAAGCTATTAACAGTGAAGCAAACAAATATATACGAATATAATGATTTGTAACTTAAAACTTCACTTATCTTACAAGAAATGATGACACTTTTCTTATAAATTGTTCGGGATCACGATTTCATGGAAATTCTTCCACATCTTTAGCCGGAACCAACAAAAATGTTGCATTGTTACAAATACTATATGTTAATATGTTCTTGTTAGTACTACCAAAATCTGAAATAAAACAAATTTAAAAACAAAATCAAATGCCGGTATTTCAAAATTCATTGCGTGATGTTTGTTTTTTAAAATAAATATCTTTTCCCAAACCATTAAATCTATCGGACCATTTAATTGTTTTAATAGTTTAACTTCTGGATTTATTTCATGGTTAAATGACCAAAAATGATCTGCTACGGCCGATTTATCAGTCTGTTTATCAGTCTGGTTTCTAAATTGTGTTTTGTCTTTCCAATATAAACTTTATCACAATCAAAACAATTAAATTGATAAATACCAGATTTTCTATTATTATTTTTCCAAATAGGGAAATGCAATACATTTTTAATACTACATTTATTTTGAACTTATTATTATTATTATTATTATTATTATTATTATTATTATTATTATTATTATTATTATTATTATTATTATTATTATTATTATTATTATTATTATTATTATTATTATTATTATTATTATTATTATTATTATTATTATTATTATTATTATTATTATTATTATTATTATTATTATTATTATTATTATTATTATTATCATCACCATCATCATCATCATCATCATCATCATTATTATTATTATTATTATTATTATTATTATTATTATTATTATTATTATTATTATTATTATTATTATTATTTAGCTAAATGGTTACATAAAAAATTTAGTAATTTTGATAAATATTAAAAATTCTTTTGAATTAGTTAAAAAGATTGACAATGTTATATTAATCTTAAACTTACTGAATTTTGTTTAGATCAAAATTGTTTGAATTTTTTTAACAAACTTCTGGCTTAGCAATGTGTAATCCTCTTTTACCCTTTCTTGCTGATCTTTTTATGTTTTTTCGAAATGCAACTCACTAAAGCATTCCCTTTATTTTTAAAGTTTGGTATAGATTTGTTGATATTTTTGCTATTGTTCCTGATAAATTCATAAATGATGCTTTAAAATGACTAAATTTGCAAGATAAAGCCATAAAATTTCCATTAGAGGCTGAAATTAATGGATTTCTACCTTTTCTAGATCTAAAGATAATAAATAATAAATTAAACTTTGGTATTTATAGGAAGTCTACTCATATTGATAATTACATAAAAAATAAAAGTTTTAACTCTTTTTCACATAAATTTTCTGTTTTCAATAGTTTGATTTATAGCTTAATAAATATACCCCTGAATAAAGATGAATTTAATAAAGAATAATAAAAAAATTGAAAAATTTAAATATAAAAAAACTGTTAATGATATTTCTACCCTTAAAAAAGTAAAAGACGATTATAATTTTAAAAAATTTTGCTTACCATCCTTGGGTTAATAAACATTTTCAAAGAGTTTGGTGTAACTTTAGTTCCTCAAAATAACTATAGTATTAAAAATTTATTGCATTTCTCTAAAAAAGGAAAATTCCTAATAATAAAAAATCTGGTATTTATCAATTTAATTGTTTCAATTGTGATAAAGTTTATATTGGAAAGACAAAACGTAATTCAGAAACCAGAACAAAAGAACATTTTCGTATTATTTAGTATAAACAGACTGATAAATCGGCCATAGCAGATCATTTTTGGTCATTTAACCATGAAATAAATCCAGAAGTTAAATTATTAAAACAATGAAATGGTCCAGTAGATTTAATGGTTTGGGAAAAGATATTTATTTTAAAAAACAAACATTGTGTAATGAATTTTGAAATATTGGCAGTTGATTCTGTTTTTAAATTTGTTTTATTTTCAGATTTTGGTAGTACTAACAAGAACATATTGTGACTTTGGGGGTTCGTGAAATTGAAAGTCCAATAACACAAACTCAAAATGTTCTTTATTTCCACCGAATTACAGTTGGAACACTTGCCGATTACACAGAATTTTGTAGCGCACACAATTACAATTCGCCAGTTCGTCTGTCACAGGTGCACTCTACACTCACAATTACGTACAACTCCTCTGATACACGTACACAGTCTTCCGGTTCGTTCACTCAATCGGCGCTCCTCACGGCTGCTCGCCAAGAACTGAACTGACTCGCCAACTGCAACCCCCTTTTATAGGAAGATCACTGTTTCTGGAAGACTCGCAGTGCAGTGAATCCCCCGAAGGTTCCAGATGTCGGGGAGGGGGAAAGAGATGGCTAGTGATGTTTTTCCAATCATCCCCCTTCCTGAATGCCTCCTGTCCCCTACCTAGCTCCAGTTGGTCGTGCCTTCCGATAATTGGGCGACAATATTGACATCTAGCATTTGTAACGATGACGACGGTTCTGTTGGTTCTGGCTGATGTGGAAGAATTTCCATGAAATCGCGATCCTGAACAATTTATAAGAAAAGTGTCATCATTTCTTATAAGATAAGTGAAGTTTTAAGTTACAAATTGTTATATTTGTATATACCTTATCCAGGTAACTCACCCTGACTGAGATTCGAACTTGGGACCTCTTAAATGTGAGGCAGATACACTACCATCTACGCTAACAAGGTAGGCTGTGGGGCAGTTTTGTCCCTCTGAACCAAAAATTATAGAATTAACATCTTGCAAACTAGTAGTCTATGGATATTTCACATACAAAAGTAATTTCACTTTTATGTAAAATAATAATTTCATTGTGTTTCTAATTGTATTAAATTAAATAAGGAAAGCTTTAAACGATGAGTTAAATACTTCTATAAATATTTTATTATAATAGTGAATGCTTTATTATATTTATTTCTTGTGTTACATTGAACACAGAAAATTCAACCGTTGAAAATTCGAACATTAATAACACCTGCAACAAACACCAAGCAATCAACTGCTCTCCATCACATGTTAGGTGAACTGAATATGAAAACTGAAGTAATACAGATTTAAATATAAATTCTAAGGTTATAAACCTGGGGTGGGAAGGAAGACACTATAGGTGTGAGTTTACCTTCCCTCTAATCCCCACTACTTTCTAGACACAGATAGACTGAATAACTAAACCAGTTATAGTTGTGTGCATCTTGGCCATTGCAGTAGTGGACTGTATGAGCAAACAACGAAGGTTTGATTGGGACTGGGAGAACAAGTATTGTTTTATATCGAGATTTAACTGTATTGGAACACCACAGTGAAGCGAAAAATTATTAAATTTTAGATGAGTCGTATTTCTTACAAATCTGCTTCACTTTCGTACCTATTTTGAGGACATGTTTCGCAAATCTTCGTTTGCATCTATGGCTCTTGTGCGACTGACGCTAGATCCAGCGGTGTGGGTAATTCTGGGGTTGTTGCTGCCATCTGTTGATTTAGTGATGAACTGAAATGTGGGATTCTCTTCTAGCGGGATTTCAAAGTTCATTAGTTGGTTTTTATGTTTTTCTATGTATATCCTCTCCCATATGACGAGTTCACTATGTTTTTGTACGTATTTTAGTAATTCTGTGCTATCTTCAATTTCATGATTTTCAGACCAGAAATGAGCTGCTATTGCGGACTTATCAATATTTTTGTATCTTAAGTGCCTGAAGTGTTCTTTCTTTCTAGTGCCTATGTTTCTTTTTGTCCTCCCTATGTAAATTTTTTCACAGTCTTTACACTTAATTTTGTAAATGCCTGACTTTTCCTCTGGTTTTATCTTATCAGTATTATTACTGTGAAGTAGGTTTTTAATGTTGTAATTGTTTTTTGGTGCCAATGGCCACCAAAAACAATTACAACATTAAAAACCTACTTCACAGTAATAATACTGATAAGATAAAACCAGAGGAAAAGTCAGGCATTTACAAAATTAAGTGTAAAGACTGTGAAAAAATTTACATAGGGAGGACAAAAAGAAACATAGGCACTAGAAAGAAAGAACACTTCAGGCACTTAAGATACAAAAATATTGATAAGTCCGCAATAGCAGCTCATTTCTGGTCTGAAAATCATGAAATTGAAGATAGCACAGAATTACTAAAATACGTACAAAAACATAGTGAACTCGTCATATGGGAGAGGATATACATAGAAAAACATAAAAACCAACTAATGAACTTTGAAATCCCGCTAGAAGAGAATCCCACATTTCAGTTCATCACTAAATCAACAGATGGCAGCAACAACCCCAGAATTACCCACACCGCTGGATCTAGTGTCAGTCGCACAAGAGCCGTAGATGCAAACGAAGATTTGCGAAACATGTCCTCAAAATAGGTACGAAAGTGAAGCAGATGTGTAAGAAATACGACTCATCTAAAATTTAATAAGTATTGTTTTGTTCTTTATAATCATAAAGCATGGTGTTGATATATCTTACTAATATTGAATATATTACGAGCATCTCCTTAAGGAAACATTCAATGCCCCTCATGCTGAAGCCTATAGTGAAGGCAAATTGTCAGGGCATTATTCAGCAAGAAGCACTTTGTGTGAAATCAGCTTCTTTGAATAAAATTATGTCTTCTGTATTAAAACTGTAAATCTAATCACAGCTCATGCACTGTGACACAGCCAGTTTCAAAACTTTTTGACAATCTGAGACTCAGTATTTGGATTTACCATACTACCACCAAGTAAGATGGCTAAGCAGAGGCAAGATGTTACAAGGAATGTTAGAGATTCGGAAAGAAATTCACATTTTAACAACTAAGGGATTGCAGTTCCAGAACTTACAAATTAAATATTTTATTTGTGATTCGGCTTTCCTAAGCAATTTAACTTTTCACCTTAATGAACTGAATCTTAGTTTGAGGTAAACACTATTTATAATAGATTGTGTGAAACAATTTAAGGAGACCTTTAAAATGTGGCAAAGCCAAATAGAACAGAACGAACTACTTAATTTTACATCTTTAAAATCAATTGTGAAAGGTTTACTGCATAATTGGAAACAGAAATAAATTACTGAATTGGAGGAACCATTAGAAGTGTCTTGAGTGTAATTTGTAGATGTGCAGTAGTGTTTTGGATGAACATCTTCAGTGTGTTCTATATTTTTTAAGTTCATCTAGTTTGTAGTCAGACATTGAAATACTACTATTTAAAAAGAAACCATCAAGGATAGCAATCGTGTAAATTAAGGCAGTACCATTATGACTACACCACTGTCTATCAATGTACATAGTAAACAATTTCAATGCAAGACTTAAAACTTTTCCTGGCAAGCGTTATTAAAACTTAATGGGTGATCAGCCATGAAGCTTTAATTTCAGTGCACTTTTCAGATATATTGTGATGTTTATTTTTGGGAATACAGAATAGAAATATTTTATTGTCTTTAGCAGTAGAAGAGTAGTATTGGTCTAACAAAACAAAACAAAACAAAACACAGATAATAAACGTGTTAATTCTATAGAACTGCTTGTCAGAGGTCAGTATAGTGGTGAGAGAGCAGTTCCTCACACAATGCCAGTATGAGCATAGTTGTTACATCCTTCACTTGTATTCTGTGTTGTAATTAACCTTCTTCGTGCTTTCCTATCCAAACCTTGTGTTGAAAAGTATGCATTTGATCACACCCTATAGGACAGTCATCTAAAACCTGAATGACTACTACTGTGGCACACATCACCTGTTTGTTTACATTGCAAAATAGAAGGAAATAGGAAGGAGTAAAGCATTTCGCACATCTGGTGGTCATTTTGCCTGCCCTGTTATAAACAGTTTAACCACTCTATAAATATTAAAAGCAGAAGCATTATTAACAGTGAAGTATTCTTCATATTTGAGTTTGAATTTAAGTTTTTCTTTGTGTAGCATAATTCCGCATTAAAGTTCGTAAACATGCATCCTACCTCGTCTCCATTTTCTACAGTCGCCAAGTTGCTTCTTTGGTTTGTGATACTCATAAATCAAACTCACATATGAAGTTTAACCACTGCTAAATAAACCACATGTGTAAAAATAAGAAAAGCAGGAGAACAACCAAACAAGAAATTGGAGTATTCTAAATGTTTATTTAACCAAGAAATTCTGAATCCATCACGTTCTGCATCAAATATAAAGCAAGTAACAAATTCAGTGTCATTAGCTGTGCTGTGGCCGAGCAGTTAGACCGCTTGACTCTCACCAAGGTGGCCCGGGTTCAATCTCAGGCGAGCACATGTAAGATTTGTGGACATGGCGCTGGGGTGGGTTTTCTCCAGGATCTCCGGTTTTCTCCTCCATCTCATTCCACCAGTGCTCCATTTCATGTATTACTAGTGTCACCGCTATAGTGCTGCATGTAGTAAAAGCGGGCATTAAGCACTACACACACACGCCCAGTGCCATTAATATTTCTACATATAATAGATTTCAAATTGTAACCACTCAAGATGCTGTTGATAGTTCAGATGCACTTGGACTAAGATTAAGATGCACTTAATGGTGGAGAATGTTCATTATGATGAACTATTCATACAAAGCATTCACAGTAAAACTCAAACCAACTTTCATATTGAAATAGCAATTGAAATAGCAATTCAACTCTTAACCGCTTCGCCAATGGCCACTTAAACCATTCAGGGGCCGGAAACAGATACCCAATAAACAGAACAGGACATTTAAATTGTTAAATGCTGTAAAAATGCATCATAAATACAATTCCGTATCTTCCATATTTATTAAATTATTTAAACAAAACAAAAAGTAGTTTAAAACTCATTAAAGGCAGTATAAATCTACAGTAACAAAAAAGTGGAGACTACAGTAATAAATCGTTCAAATTTCACTAATTTGTTTCACTGTAGCAAAAGCCATTCTTTGCGCTGAACACGCCTAACATTTGAATCATTTTGTTTTGTGTGTATACGAACGAATGTAGATATATATAGCTACGCAAGCGACTTCTTCGGTTCAAGTTTAGTTTATTTATGCTATACCAAGCGATAATCATACGAGTATATGTTGCGTTACACTGGAAAGAAAACTCTGTCAGCATCTGTTATTACAGTGTTTCTCAACCAAGGTTTCTGGTAGCCTTATGCAGCTGTTTTCACTCTGTATTTTAGTTATTTATAGTCTGTGTTCAGAGTGATTTCTTATAGCTATCAAGAGCTAAACGAATGGCACATATGAAATTGCTAAATTTCAATGTTAACCATGGCTTATCCCCGTAATGTAGCAAATAAATTAGCTTGGGTATGATGTGTATAGACTTCTGATATTACTGTAGAAAATCTGGAAGATTTGTTGTACGATTATGAAGGAGATCTTTAGGACATACGTAGCAGTGACGTGTTTTGGTCTACAGATGGCATGTTAGCTACTCCATTGTTTGGGGAAATGGCGGGTCAAATATGGGTGATGTGGATCAGCTATTACTAGCTATCCCTCTTTACGGAAAACAGTTAAATGGTAAAAAATAGTATTTTTATACCACTGGATGTAACTATGCACAGTTGTTTAGTAATTTTCAGAGCTGTAAATTCATGCAAGACATTCATCTACCTGTACTTGCGCGTATAAATAGCTTGTAACCTAATTGAGTATTATAATACTCAGAGGTAAGGGGTAAGAAATTCACCATGACAGCACCCCTTATACTTGAGAGAAAACACTTTCCTAAAAGTATATCACCCACAACCAAAAAAAGTTGTAACCATTTCGAAAATGTGTAATGTGTTGCGAAAAAGAAGTTTGCAAGGAAACCAATATTATTTGGTGTGAATCTGCAAATGTGCCCTTGGGTGTTTATCCAGGTTTGGAGGTGTACAATTCAAAAAGAAACCTTTAAGGGTACGTTTACATTCCTTATAGAACTAATTTATATTTATTGTAAAATAGCAAGATTAAAATAATTGGCATTAAATGCATGTATGCACAGGACGTCTATACACGTCCATATCGGTTTGGGGCATTTTAACTTGGACATCATATGACGTCCATATCGGTGAAAGGGTTAATGATTTAAGAACACTTAAGCTACGCATTTTGATTGAGTTCATAAATATAGAAAGTTCTCTACAGTGATAAAAAATGGTTTTGCTATCTCACTAACGCAAGAGTAACTAATACACTACAAGAAATGAAATATTTGGTTCCTAAGTTAACACATCTTTAAGGGAGGAGTAAACTCTCATTTCACTATGGGCTGTATATCTGGATTATAATGAAGGAAAATCAATTCTAAACCTAACTTATTTGCTATATTGTGTGGACAGAGAAGAATGCAGACAGAGCAGCAGTATATCTGAATGCACAAAGTGTCAAAATTATGGGCACTAAAAATTACTGTGAACTATAACCATGTTGTGTTTTGATGTCTTGGAGACTACCCCTTCTCTCAGTACAAAAAACATAGCACTGATATGTGTAAACTGTTTGGAAAAACAAATACCAACCATAGAGAATTAAAAGAATGAATGAACAGTAAGGTTCAACAAAGATAACAGACTGCAGATAAATAACAAAGTACAATGCACCTTCCAATTTTTCTGGTTCTCAACAATATGCATCCTATGCAGAAGTTTTAAAGCATATAAGAGCTCATACCAAAATCAACCTCTCTAACAACTTCAAACAGCAGAAGGTTCTCAAATTTGGAATCAACAATTCAACAATTTAGTATATCTTTATGTTCACTTTCACAAGTTAAAAGCAAATAAAGCTTTCTCAATACATTAGTTAACAGTAGTAAGTTGGAATGTTGATGGTGTTCACTCATAATGAGCTTCACTCATTTCTTTTTGTATTAGTTCATAACATTGACTTTACTTGCATTACAAACACACTTTCTACCAAATGAACTATTTAATATTTCTTATTAAAATGAACAGGAAGGATAGAAATGCGCACACTGCTTCTAGTGATATAGCAATATAGCAATAATAATAAAATATGATATGTCATTATCCAGTATTGTTACCTAATTCATCAAACCTAGAAATAATTGCATTTAAAATACAATGTTGCGATAAAAGTGATTATTATTTCTTACAAACCTACCAATTAGGAGATTTAAGCTGTAAACATGTTTCTTTGGGGTGCAGATCAGGAAATCTGATGGCTGCTATCCCTATGAATGTATCGGGAATCACAGTTTACATTTTTAAGAAACAAACTAATCAACATGCCTTCCTCGGTATCATAGATGGTAGCATGTCTGCCTCACGTTCAAGAGGTCCCGAGTTTGAGTCTCGGTCAGGGTGAGTTACCTAGATAAGGTTTATCCGGGGTTTTCCCTTTTCCTTCAAGATGAATATCGGGTAACTCTAAGCTCCATGGACCCTGGACTCATTGAGCATCATTTCACCCAATTCATTCGCCCTCCGATATAACTTAACATTGGGGCGGACGTAAATTAAAAAAAAAAAAAACCTAATCCACATATTATTCAAATAATATAGAAGTTTCTTCTTATATTCTTGACATCAGTGTTTACAGGAATATGCATTTCCAGTGCATATTAGTACATTAACAACACTTGATTTAGACTACTGCACAGTTGGGGTTACGTTTCAATCTGATTATGATCACAGCACTTCCACCAAGGCTCATTACACTTTGTTCACTTTGAAAGTTTTCTAGTTGTTCTTGATATACAGTTACATTCAGCACATCATCCAACAACAGCAACAAATTTGGACATTATTGTTAAAGACTTTACTGACAATATTTGCCTCTCCATCAATAAATCCATGACTATTGGGTCTACTAGTTTGGAAAATTTATTTTTCACTGTGTCGTTATTTTCTTTATATAACGTTTGTGTAGTAATTTGAATGTCTGCTAAGTAGGCTTCAACTTGTTTGGCATTGCCCACATATGTTTTTAAGCCTTGGTTAAGTATGTTCAACTCTGGTATTGTTAAAGTTTTAATTAGGCAGGTTAACTACATAGGCTGTTGATTTCTTTGGTTGAGATTTTGTTAGGTTATGTTTTGTTTGTTGGTTTCTCTCCATAAATTTTCAAGTTTTTTTCTTAGTTTGGTTGTTTTGTTCTTCATTTTTGCATTCAGATATTCAAACACATTGATTTCAAAGTTCTACCAAATTATGTTTCCTAAATTTTTAGTAAGTTTTTGATGATGTAGGTACAATTTGATCTCTAAGATATTTCTATTTTTGCTTGAAGCCAGGCATTCTACAAAGCCACTACCTCCGTGCTGTCAAAAGGTCTAAACTTTGCGCCAACACCAAGACTTCTTCCAGCGGCTGATAACATCAGCGGGGCAGAATCCACTATACAAAATCTCATGTTAGATAGCATGAAGAAATAAGCACCATGATGGCCGCTACTGTCACTTACCACGCTTCCTAGGCCCAATGCTAGTGCTCATAAACTCCTTTGTTGAAGTATTTTATTAGTTTATGTTAAATTTATCACCTGATGTGTAGAATATAATATTCCAATAATATAAACATTTGAAGTTTTAGGTATATTTGTGCATATAAAAATAATTCCAATAAAACATTCATTTTAAATAACTAAATAAATGAATGGAAGTAAAGTATTACCTTCTAAAACTAAAATACAAAAAACTAAAAAAAATTAATATTGTGCGTGTATGGAAAATTTGAGGATAGCCCCCTTTTCACCTCAGCCCATACATTTTTAGTAAAGTTCAAATCTGGTTAACAGGGAGACCAGTCTTATCGCTGTGATATCCTGCGTCTCTAAGAACGAATTTGAAATGCTTCAACATATACATGGAGTATATACATATACTAAGTTAAATCTCGATATATACATAGGGAATGATTATCCTGTTCGAATTCAACAATTCTACCAGGTTATCTCATCATACAGGAATAAAAATACTCTCAGATATGACTGCATTGTGCACTATTCATTGAATATTAAAGCTTGTACATCATACATAGACTGTCCCTTGATATCTAGTCCCAACAGGCTACAGATATGCAACTATGATGAAATTGTGAAGCCATGTATTTTGGATTGTATCAAAACCCATTTGGATGGTAGACAAATTATGTTTCTCTTATGTGTGGAATATGTTACCTCTTCTAAGAATACCATGTTATTTCAGCTCCAATACGAGCTGCAGCTTCACAAGCAAAAAAACCTGCTACATTTACTATTATGCAGACATCTTTATGTGCACATTTGCCATTGTTAAACACAGTATGATTCACTGAAAGAGAATAATACTGCAATTCTTTTGGGCCTGATGTGTTTATGCACCCGTCTGTGCATCATGTGGTTTTGTGTGCAACATATGGCAGTTAGAATAAACTTAAAGAAGCATTATGTGTATCAAAAATAAGTAGCTACTATGTGTAACCAACAAAACATGTTTTTGCTTGCGAGAAACAAACCTACAGTCTTAACTATGTACCCTATTCTTTGCCATAGAGCTTAGAGAAGACACTCGGAAGGTAGTATGTTTAATAATACCATACAACAAGGCACGTATTTGGAAGTCAATTTTTGGGGGGGAGGGTCCAAAAATCTACGTTAAATTACTTTCTTTTAATAAATAATTAATCGAGGATGTGTTTTTATCATGTTAGTAAAAAATAAAAACACGTGTAATATATTCACATGACTCTCCACCCAAACTTCTACAAATTGTTCTTAGAAAAGTGTTTTTTTTTTTTTTTTGTCTTGTTTCTTTGGATAAATTCTGTAGAAAGGCCTTGCACATTGCACATTTTTGTTCTTATACCTGGGATAAAGTGATATAAGCAGTAATCAGATATTTAAAAAGCAAAACACTGATTGGTGCATTTAAAGTATTAGTTCTCCTTGAATGAAAAAGGGAATAGGAACTTAGAAGTTAAAAATTACATACCTTTAAGTATATATATATATCGGAATTGGTTAACTTTGAAATACGTTATTGTAATTGACATTCTTTTTGTATTTTAATGAATTCTACAGCTGCTGTGCAGCAACTTTTTGTTTATCTCTTAAATAACTTCATGTCTGACAGTGAATAGAGATGTTAAGATGAGAAGCTTGAATAAACTTTTTCAATTTATTTTAAACTAAGTTTTATTAAAACTATATATTAAAAGTTTGAAATGATAATTCATTTGGCGGGTCCGGCCTCCCCCCCTTAAATATGTCCCTACATACAACTGTATTGCATATGATATAAAGAAGGCTGCATGTCATTTATTTCCTTTCCAGCCTGTTATTCCCAGTTTTTTCATGTGCTGTACCACATTCTGTCTCTTTCTCAGTCTACCCCTCCTCCCCACTCCTATTATATCATTATGCATTAGGCGCTAAGGAATTCTTTTATCTTTCATTCTTTCAATGTGGCCTATCCACCTTACCAATCTTGATATTGTACTTAAAACATCTTCCAAGGGTGCAGTACAAAGTTGTTCAAGAAAATTCACTCATCCCAAACTACTATTTACATTGAATTTTCTACTCCCTTTAAAAATGGGTCTTAATGACTTATAATATTTTAAGATATTTGCATGTCAGAAGTTTGTTAAATTTTCTGGGACTAACCTGTAAAGTCCTCTTTATGAATGGCTTTAATGTACCATATAAAAAAGAAAATGTAGATCTCTTGTTAAAAGACACCAGGACTTTTTGTTGCATTTACTATTTTTGAGATATTCTTGGTTATAGCTTTTGCATTTTTTAATACTCTAGGGTTAGTCACCTTGTTTTCCCCCATGGTAATGCATAAACCATCAAATTTAAAAGCTGTCACTTAGTGAGCCATCTTAAAAGTTTATCACTTTAACCTACTCTATTATTCTTATATTTGCAATGAAATTGTAATAAAAGTTTACCTCAGTTATTATTAGGAAGATGGAACAATAAACTTTATTTAAGAATAACTGGTAAAAGAATAAATAAAGAAGGTTGTGAATGCAACACAGATTGTTTAGAACTGAATTGTCCAAATTATAGCCTTAAAAGAGTAATTCAATTTTTGCAGATGCTTATGCACCCTTTCATGCCATCTAGTGACACACAGAAGTGATATTTTGCTCTACACTAAACTGTGTATTGTGAAAACAAATGATTGGACTGTTACACAGAAGCTTTGATGTTATTTCTTTATTCAAAGCCTTTCTATTTGGTTTCATATTTTATCTTCAACTGCTCTTTTAAATATGGTAGTAAATATTAACATGGTAAATGCTGATCATTAACCACATTGCTAGAGCCTGCTTTAATTTAACTAAAGTAACTCAGGAATTTTAAACTGAAAGGCTAACATCTTACAATAATATGTAATAATTTGTTACAAATTCCACTTATCTTTTCGAGAAATTATGAATTTCTTGCAGTACTCAAGTATAGTACTTGTATCTTCAGCAAGGAAGGTTATGTACATGTTGTAATCCTTACTGCTGCTAGGTGACAGATTATTTTTGTATTTATTACCAACCTCTGAAAGTAAAACAAATTTTTTGACAATTTAATGGCGGTATATTATAATTCATCACATGATTTCTATTTTTTTAAGATAGATATTTTCTCCCAAACCATTAAGTGTATCAATCTATTTAATTGCTTTAATTGAATACTGCAAGGAATTTATAATTTCTTGAAAACATAAGTGAAGCTTGTAACGTAATATAGTACTGTAATATTTGTATTGCTTCATTGTTATTAGCTTCAGTTTTTACGTATGACTAACATCTTGTTTATATGTTTACAGTGGCCTAGATATGAGTGGCATCATGAAGACATTTGGGGCTGGTGAAACTGCAGCAGGTGCAAGCTCATTTGTTGTAGCATATGCAATACATAAAGTATTTGCTCCAGTCAGGATAAGCATAACACTCACAGCAACACCTTTCATTGTACGCTATCTTCGCAATATTGGCTTCCTGAAGGTCCCAGTTAAATAATTCCAGCACATGAACAAATAGTGTGATATAAAATCATTAAGGAGCTATGTGGTACTGAATAAGTAAATAAATGAATGTATGGTAAATTTCCTCCACTCTGTGCCTCTGCTTGACAGCTTGCATTTTGGTTGCCTCTTCTTTGTCTACTGTCAAAAGAGGTATAATATTTTCCATTTTCATGGTTATAATTACAATAATGAATGATGGTAAGCACATATCTTAAGAGATGTACATTTTGTCCTCTATCCACACATGAAAGTTCAATATATAAAATTGAGTGACTTTTTCATGTGATGTTTTCTTTTAATTCTTCCCATTAGATACACTTAATTTCTCAAGATAAAAATTGTATATAGTTAATTAAGAGATGGTAAGAACCATAAGTGCCATTATCCTTTGCTGATTACCCTATCTTCAAAAATGTTTCAAATTACTTCCTCTTTTCCCAACAGCTTAATCATATATGTATAATTACATTAAAATCCTTTGTGATAGAGGCAGGCAAAATATGAAGGAAAAAATGTCAAATATTAAATTTCTTTACCACATTATGAGGAAAAATCCCAAAATATGAAATATGAATTTTAAAGCCAAATTATATAATGGATTGGAGTAAGTTCATTTCATTAGTTCAAAAACTATACTTTGTAGATTTCTATCCATATTTTAATAATAAAATATTATTTAACATACAATAAATGGCACCAGGCTGATATTGAAAGCAAGTAAGCTTTCAAAGCATGCCCCATTTTACAAAAATATAATTCATTTCAATAAACCAACACACACATGGTATCCTTAACCCTTTCACCGATATGGACATCATATGGATGTGTATAGACGTCTGTGCATGTGTGCATTTAATGCTTATTTTAAACTTTTATTATTTGTACAGTAAATTTAAATAAATTCTATAAGAAGTAAAAGCTTACCTTTAAAAGTTTCTTCTTGAATGGTACACCTCAAAACAGGGAAATAAAATGTGTAGTGTTTAACGCCCGCTTTTACTACATACGGCATCGCAGGCGATGACACTGATGATACATGAGATGAAGATGGAGCACCGGTGGAATGAGATGGTGGGGGAAACCGGAGATCCTGGAGAAAACCCGGCCCAGAGCCGTGTTGTCCACAAATCTCACTTTGCGGTCACCTGGGATCGAACCCAGGCCACCTTGGTGAGAGCCAAGCGGTCTAACCACTGAGCCACGGCACAGCCCTCAAAACAGGGATAAACACACAAGGATACATCTCCACATTCATGGCAAATCATACTATTTGCTGTTTCATATAACCTTGCCCTGCTGAAATGTATCACTCCGCGTTCAACTACCTTCCCCCTCGCCCTAATTGGCTAATGCTTTCGCGCCATAGGCCATAGGCGGTGCCTTCCCGTCACATTTAAACCTGCAGTAAACGTCATAATAATTGCCGGGAAGATAAATAAAATCATACAAATAAGGATATGAAGGCATGCAAAAATACAAGTTTATAATGAACTAAGCAAATTGAAACAGAATGACTGAGCAATGAAACTTAGAGTTTATAATGAAAAGCCTTTGGCCTTTTCCACTGGGATTTTTTAAACCAGCACACATACCTTTCAAAAATGCTTGTCTTTCAGTCTTAAAAGTCGTGTCACACCATACCTCTGTTCTTCGTGTATATTTTGCGATTTGTATCTCGGTGCAGTCTGGTTGTCCTTAAATAACGTCTTCGCCGCACAGCAATATCGCCTCTGTCTTTTAGCACATTTTTCTTGCCTCTTTTTTCATTCACAAATCCCAGCTGTATAAGCAATCTGCTGAAATTTGGTAAATCTGCATCCTCATTTACAGCAGACGAAATGTTACTTATGTTAGGGAGTTCGTTTCTAAAGAAAAACTACACACATGACGACGCACAACACTTTTCACCTATTTTCTCCGAGCACGCACTTTTGTTTATTCCTGCTTTTGCCTGGAGTGGTAAGTTTTCCTGTTTTCTCAGTTTCATGTCGTGATGTTCCTACGGATCTAACACTCACACCTGTAACTTCAGAGCACAGCTGTTCGACTTCTCTCACTGACAAAGACGGATTCTTCTCTGTGAGTGCATTAAACACATGCAACACAATTCTTTTTTCGCCTGTTTGTAAATAATTATTCTTACGATACTTTAGCGAAAAACTGGCGGTAGACTCTGCCATTATACATACATGTACATGCCATTATGACATGATTTAGCTCTCGCACTCTCGAATGGCGATATGACTAATCCAGTTCAAAACAAGGTCAGTGATAAAAGTCATATAAACCAATGTCACCACTACCGCTAAATCATGTGCTATCGTGCCATGTGCTTGAGAGTAAAGGAACCTCCTCTTTATTTCGTTTAAGAATTTACATGCATTTCAGATAAATCAACTCTGTTGCATAACATATTTAATTCAAACAGTTACGAAAATATAAATTTGACAATTCTCTTCCAACATATGATATATCACCATGTTAAATAACGAACTAATTTTTACTGCACGACAGTCATTACCACAACAGCAGCCATTGAGAGGTGATTAGGTCACATGACCGTTAAGAGATACTGGGCAAGCTTACGTGAAACAAGGTATAGTTTCCTTTTGGACACCTTTCTTGCAGCACACCAGACATTTTCTAAAGGGACGCGACTTTTTTGCTGTGGGTGGTATCCTTTTAGGAAAATGTTATCCTTCAAGTCTGAGGGATGTTGGGATGGTGAATTTCTTACCCGCAGTATGGAGAGGTCTCTGGATTTTATAGTGCTCAATTAGGCTGCAAGCTATCAATATGCGAAAGTACAGATAGGTCATTGTCTTTCTCCAAATTACTAAATAATTGTATATGGTTATATCCAGCTGGTGTAAAAATACTGTTTTATACCATTTGATTGTTTTTCGCAAAGAGGGATATGCGTGTAATACCTGATCTACAAGATCCACACCACCCATATGCATATTGTATTCCTGGATAATATTGGGCTTGAAAATTGACATTTTGTTACAAGCATCAATTTTTCCAGTATCAATCATCAAAAACTTAGTGCTGCAATTGGATAATGCTGAACTACCCTCCTGTCCTGCCAAGCAACATAGGTCACAAAGGTGGGAGCTGACGCACTTGCATTTCTTCTCTTCTTAGAGCCTTTGTATTCACATCTTTAGGCAAACCAATATGATTTGAGCGTACTGTTTCATGTGCAATTTTTTGCAAGGCCATGAATAATTTAGGGGAACTGTACCAATTATCTAAATATACAGTCATACCCTGATCAAGTACAGGTTCCATCGGGTGCATTACTATGGAAACGGATAACCCCAAATCTTTGTCTCCGGTGTTGTCAATCCTTTGGCCAGTGTATATGCAGCTATTGTAAAGATATCCTGTTTTACTTTTACATACATCAAAACTCTTTATGCCAAATCTGGCTCTTTGTTTTGATGTATTGTTTCAAACCTAAGCGGCCCTTCCAAAGCACCAGACTTTCATCAACAGTGATCATTTCACTAGGCACATAATTTTCTTTGAATTTTGAAATAATGTAATCAAAAACTGGTCTGATTTTGTGTAGTTTATCATTTACATTTTCTTTGCAGGTGAAATGAAGTGCAAAATGGAAGTAAACCTGTTATTTGACATGCATTTCCCAAAAAATGGTAGCTAGCACGTCATCTGTAGACCAGTACATGTCTAGTGTAGGTTTACGAATAACACCCACGAGCATAATTAAACCAAGTAGTCTGTAAATCTCATTCATTGTTACTTCTGTCCACTTCTGAATTCTACTCTTAGGTCCTAAATTGCCTTTAGAGATCAGGTCTTCCTTCACCCTATTGCATATACATTTGTTTACGAAACATTGAGAGACATTAGGTCAGTAGTAAAAAATTTTGTGAAAATGTCAATTGGTTGGCTGTCAGAAGTTAAGCTGAGTCTGCGGTTGTACACCAGAGGTTGTGCTTGTGAAGGTTGTGAAGGCTATTTGTGTTAGTTATTTTGACAATTCCATAATGTTGATTCTTCATGAACACCTGTCGGAAATGGGTCATTTTCCTCCTCACTGCTATCTATATCCT
This sequence comes from Mantis religiosa, assembly GCA_030765055.1. Classification (NCBI taxonomy): domain Eukaryota; kingdom Metazoa; phylum Arthropoda; class Insecta; order Mantodea; family Mantidae; genus Mantis; species Mantis religiosa. The sequence goes on from CM060950.1 coordinate 338,327,420, forward strand.
CAACGCCTCCCTCAAAATCTGAAAACTTGCCATCAATATCCAAATCACTGTCAAACAGCAAAAAGTTCTCCACATTTTCTGAAGTAATTTCAGAAGCCCATACAGTTCCTACACAAGCTAATTTATTTGCTACATTACTAGCAAATTGAGGTAACAATTTCAAATGTGTTTTAGCTAAACAAATCGCTCGGAATTCTGATGGAGTCAAAATTACTATATGAACTAAGTGAAGAAAACAGCTACGTAAGCCTACCATGAACTTTGGTTGTGAAATACTGTAATAAGAGCGATGCTGATGGAGAGGTTTGTTTCTTTCGTGTGTGTGTGGGTGTGGGTGTGTTTGTGGGTGGGGGTGTGGGTGTGGGTGTTTTTTTTTTTTTTTTGCAACATATACAATTATTATTGCATGGTAGCTTAGTGAAACCTATAAACCTTGAACCCAACACTTCGCTGCTGGTGTGCGTGCGTGCGTGGGTGGGTGTGTGTTTTTTTTTCTAACATATACAATTATTATTGCATGGTAGCATAAAGTGAAACCTATAAACCTTGAATCCAACACTTCGCTTACGCTGCTGATATATGCATATAGTTTGTATGCATGATAAAACAAAATTACTCCCCGTTAGATGCTGTTGCCGCAAAGAATGGCTTTCTGTACAGTGATACAAAATAATGAAATTTTAACGATTTATTAATTTAGTCTCTATTTTAATGATACCATAGATGTATACTGCCTTTAATGGGCTTTAAACCAAATTTTGTTTCGCTAAAATAACTTAATAAATACATGTATTTATGAAGCATTTTTACAGCATTTAACAATTTAAATGTCTTGTTCTGTTTATTGGGTATCCGTTCCCGGCCCGTGCAGGGTTTAAATGGCCATCAGCGAAGCGGTTAAGTATCATGGAGTTCATAGTCATTGTGAACCCCTTAAACGTAGAACAGAAAGAAACTGTTGGTTACTTTTTTATGCTTAATATAAGATTCCATTAAGAAGGCTGAGTCTTATAGAGAGAATGCTTCTTTTTCTCAACTGTACCCTACTTTGGAAAGGGTGATGTGGTTTTTTCCAAATGCATTTCCTGTGAAGAGTTTTAAATGGGCTTTGCAGAAATCTGCCAAATGAAAATCTGCAAACCCTGGTTCATTGTTAATAGAAGTTATTCTAAAATTGACAAATTGTGAATGTTGCAGAATATGAAGATTTTAGAAAAACAATTTTGAAATTTTTTTGTCATGTGCATTAGATTCTACACACTGCAAAATGTGAAGTACTTGTTTCTACAATGACAGCAAGCATGGTTTACAATATCAAATTTGTTTTGCCGGTGTCTAGTGATAATGCGTAATCATTTTGAAACATTATGGAAAATTAGTAGCCCTTAATAATGCTAGTTACTTATTAGCACTAATTTGCAAACTGATTTTAATTAATACTGTGAAGCAATGTCATAATTCAAAAAAATTATAGACGATCAACTAAGATGGGTTGAGAATATATTTGAGATATATGAAGCTACAGCATATCTTAATATGTATAATTTTCCGAATTGTTAACTAGCACTCTTTAAAACTCTTAAATTTAGAAGCATGTAACACAAATTAACTAAACAATTGCTTCCATAAAACTGATATTCACATCATGCTGTTGCAACCCACAAACGATAACAATACATAATTTGCATGGAACTCTGGTTATCTGGTGACGTACAGCACTGGTTGCAGTGTGAAGGAAAACAGTTTATAATTCTCAAGTCAAAGTTCAGATTTAAAAACAGGTTTCCTAAAGATTTTTTATATATATATGAGAACTGCAGAATTTATCTCTCGTCCTTTTGTCTTCAAATTTTAATTATCTCAAGTGTTTTTGTAATTTACGTCCTCCAACGTAAAGTCATATCAGGACGATGAATGGAATGGGTGAAATGATGCTCAAATGAGCCCGGGGTCCATAGAGCTTAGTTACCCGACATTCGTCTTTCAGGATAAGGCCAAGGTTTTTTGTTTACCTTGATCCAAAATTTGAAGCCTATTTAGATTGTTAAGACTGTAAATGCATTCAAAAGCATCAAATAATGGATTCTGTGATATTTGGAGGAATTTAGTAACAGTGACATCCAGATTAATTCCTAAAACTATTTATAGTCGATTTTGTCATAATACGTTACTTACATTTTAATTTTTGAGGGACTAGTTTTGGGAGCTGTTGCTTCCATTTTCAACATCGAAGGTGCAACTGTCTGTTGCTTCTGCAGTCTTGTCTCTGGTGGTGGAACAATGAACTTCTTTATCAAATTGCCAACAAGTAGTTTTACTAATCAAATAATGGGTTTAATGCATTTATTTATTAAATGCAATAATTTGTTTAATTAACACGACTATCATTGATTAAAAGAACCGGTATATCTTGAATCCTTATAGCCTGAAAAGATCCATTTGTATTAATGCATACATTTAGAACCATCCAAGATAATGTAATGAATATATTATTAAAATAGTGTATCCATTATATTACAGTTTTTGTGTAGTTTGATGGGCATGAAAGTATGAAGTTAACCATTACAGACTTTTCTGACAATGTTATTTAATCTAAGTTAGGGTACGAAATATAAAAACTGAAAATCCAGAACATATTTTCTGCATTCAGTGATGTCTATTGCTGGTGTGATCAGCATGCAAGACAGCAAAATAATATACATAGTGATGAAGTTTTGAAAAATAAATACTACTTGTCTTTTTCTTGTTGAAAATGCAGTTGATTGTATAGCTAAATTAGTGTGAAACGTGAAGAAAATTTTATTACTTAATTGTTGTTGTAGAGGCTTTAACAATAAAGTGAAATTGGAATATCATGAATTAAATTAAGAATGTGCTGAAGTCTAGAACCATCTGGAGCATTAACTCTTTTTACTGAATATGTTCTTTTACGTCTGAATTATCACCATATTCAAAATTGTGCTCTTCACTTCATTGTCATAGCAGCCTCTTTTAATGGAATATTCCTTGGAATAAATTTCATTGTAATTTGAGATCTGGCATTTTTGTCAAAAGTAATTCATTTCACAAGGCACAATTTAGGACAGTTATAACTTACATAATACAAATAATCATGTATCTTCATAGTGTGATTTCCAAGGCAACAAAGCAGATGGAAAAAAGTTGATCAGACGGCTCTGCAAGTAGGGACAGGAGATTGCTCAAATTCTTCTTTTAATTGCTCAGGGTTGTGAATGTTTAAAGAAAAGTATTTGCATTTGTAAAGTTTCCCTCAGATTACTTTTATAATTTTCCATTTATCTAACCTAGTTTATTCCCCATTCCATAGTTATGCTATACAACATTAAAAACTCTGTCATACCTAATCTTGAGTTATGGGATAAAAACAGGGAGAGAAGGATTAAAATAATTGAAAATAATTGGAGGATATTTAGGAAGAGTAAGAGAAATAGATCAGAGCAGTTAAGAAAGGAAGACAAGGGGAAAATAAGTAATACAATTTTGAGTCGAACTAATACTCAATGCTCCATTTATTGCTAGTATTTACCTAGAACGCGTTTCGTTAGGATCTTCCTATAACATCATCAGCTGTTGTCGACTCGATGTTAGGAAGATCCTAACGAAACGCGTTCTAGGTAAATACTAGCAATAAATGGAGCATTGAGTATTAGTTAGACTCAAAATTGTATTAATTTTGTGCTTCATTGTATCATAGTCCTTAAACAACGGAAGAAAATAAGTAAGTTTGCTACATCTACAGAAACAGACATACAAATGTGTCCCAAAAGCTTTCTCCAGGAACTCTGAACTCCTGAGATTAAAAAATGGAACAAATTCTGGATTACTGGGGTATGTTCTAAATGGTATTAGTAATTGGTTTTATGCTGGATTTGATAGAACTATGCCTATTGCACAAAATATATTTTATTACATATCCAATGTGATTTCTCTCTCTGACAAATAGATTCAATCAATTGGTGTTTAAATAAGGAACAGTTATCGGATCATTATGTTAAATGCTGTGCATACTATGGCATGTCCTGTTAATTGTTTTCAGTACAAAAGTATATTGAACTGGATAAGTCAAAATTTATGTCAGAACATAAAACTCTAGCAATAATGTCTGTTGTGTGTAGCAAGTACAGGCTTCTTGAAAGTAATCAAAACACCACCTCCAAACCAGAACTCTGGCTATATGTTTCAAGTAATATAATGTACCAATAAAGATAACAGATTAAAGTAGTTAACTTTGTTCATATATGTTTATCTAGCCATTAGCTATAATGCATAATGCAATGTTAACTGATGACAGACTAGCAATGTATACAACATAGCAATGTATACAACAGTTTTCCTGCAACACACCATTAGTTTTATCAAATTCATCATTCCCTCCAGCTTAAATAGTATTCACTTTTCTTGTTGCTTTAGCAGTATATATTTTTAGCCAACAATGGTTTTCACTAACCATATTGTTAACCTCATAAACACTGTATATATTAAAATTATGGCATATTTGATTTTAAAATGTCATAGGTGCACACAATTGAATACTAACAAAGGAAGCCATATAATGAGAATATATTATATTTATCTTTATAGCTTACCTAACAGTAATGTTCAATGAAGTTTGTCTTTTAATGCAGAAGTTGCAAATGTGGAATATGTATGAGTCACAGCATTGACTTCTAGGTAATTATTAGGTTATATACATGATCTTTTTTAATACAAAGGTGGCAGATATATCTGAAGAAACATATTTAATGAACTGTTTTGTAAATTACTGTGTTAAGAGTTACAGAGTATACTAATTAAATGATGTTACTTAAAAATTGGTGTCTACTTTATTTCAATGTTTGTCCACAGTTATTCATTAAATGGAGACTAAATGCAGAAACTGCCAAAAATAACAGTTTTACAGCAGTGTTATACATTGGAATTTCCCCTCTAATTATATAGTAATTAAAAAATTATATTTGGCACAATATGTACTACCATTTCATACTGTGAATTCAACACCACTAATAGAATCCCCAAATCTCAGGTTGGAGCAGAGAGGTAAACTTTAGCCCATCTTTAAGAATATTTGGTTTGTTCTACAAGTCAGTACTACCATGTATTAAATATAGCAATATTTTTCATTTTATTTCATCCTTATGTTCAGAGTACCTACATAGGATACATCACAATTGAGGAGAATTTTTTCAAAACTCGATAGATGCATAAAATTTGTTTCTGAGATAAACTGTTTTTTCTATTTATTGGCAATACTAATTGGTTGGCACAGCCACTATATTAATAATTCATTTCTCCCTTCTGAAACTGTCTCATTGAATGTGAAAAGAAAAAAATAGCATAGTTATACTAGTGCAAATTTGAGGGTTGAAAATGCAGAGGTTTTTCAAAAACAGATGCTGATTAACTTTTTTGCGTGAGCAAGAAATTATCACATGAAGTTTTGTTATTTTTGTCTTTTATTGTTTTTTATTTATGTATTTATTATTTTCTATTTTTCACCTTTTTGTAATACATAAAGTATTATACAGCCTACATATTAATGTTTATAAGATTATACAGCTTACATATTAATGTTTATAAGGATTATTTTATTAGGTATAAACTTAGAAACTAAGTACTGCTACATTACATTCTCAATAACAATACAATATTCTGTTTTATTTATATAACAAACTGAATACATACAAAGACATTTCAAATAACACGAATATGTAAGCTTTAACCTTTATTAGTATCTTCTAGTACATCTTCTTCGGGGAATTCTTACCCATGATTTTGAACATAGTGTTTGGCAAGACATGAGTAAATGCCAATCATTCCATCAGCAAAGGCTGGGCTAACAATATGCTGGAAGCAACAGTAAATGTGCCCTTAGGGAAAGGAGGCAGAATTATACTTCTACATGGAAGAACTGTTGTCTTCTTTTTAAACCAAAAAAGACGGTTAAATATCATGAGGAAATGAACCATAACACCTTTCTTAAACAGTTCAAAGAACAGCTTCTTCCAAATTTAACCAGACCATCTGTTATAGTAATGGGAAATGCCAGATATCATTCAGCAATTTCTGACAAAGCACCAACAATGGGTACAAGGAAAAATGAAATTATTTAGTGGCTTGCTCACCGTAATATACCAGCGAAGGAGGAACTGAAAAAAAAGTGAGCTACTGGAACTTGTGAGGGCGAATAAACCACAATTTCCAAGTTATGTAGTCGATGGCATTGCTGCAGAACAGTCATAAAATTTCGTCTTCCCTTTTATCACTGCCACTTTAACCCGATCAAGTTTATTTGGGCTGAAGTGAAGAGTTATGTTGCCCAAAACAATAAAGACTTCACTGTGTCATCAATAATAAAGCTGTCGGAAGAGGGTGTAACAACAATGAAAGCTAGAAAAAAAGTGGTGACTCAAACAAAAGGAATAATAAGTGTCACTTGGGTAAATGAAGGAATTTTGGAAGAGAGTATAGAACAACTTATTTCTGTGGGGGTTCCAGCAGCTCTTCGGATGATGACGCCGGTGGCAACACTATCAATCGAGCAGCAGCAACAATGATTCAAGCGATTTGTATATAAGCAGCATTTCAATAAGCATCAAAATGTCACAGATATGCTTTTGTTACGATCTTTACATTGATGTGTTCTTGCATGTTCTATCATTTGTATGTAGATCCATGACTTTACTATTGTCTTTGTGTATAGTATTATAAATTATAATAATAACCATTGCAGTCGCAACTGAATCACCTTCGCATGTGTAATCCTATCACGCTCTCCATGTGGCAGCAAATAAGCAGCATTGTCATCTCTCTTTCCATACGAAACGTCAATCACATTCTAGATTGTCAAACAGTATAATTAATACTATTTTGAAGGGGGAAATTTAGTTCCTGTGTGCCTAGATTTTTCAGCCGACATTGAGAATCTCATGCCAATTGTGTATGAATTTAACTAGTCTGCTACTGAAACAGCGCTGCAGTGCACAGTCAAAAGTGCTTTTAGCGTATGTTCAGAAGCTGTGCAGTTTCATTACAGCCTTCTGAAAATTGGTTTTGACAGTTGTCATTATGTTAAGAATGTTAGCTAACAAAACTGTAAAAGCTTGATAAAATATAATCTAAACATAACATTAGCAAACAAGATGTTTGGAGGGTTTTTATCATTAGCTGGTGAAACCAACTCTTAATACACCTGTGCAGGTGCATTTGTGGAAAACGCTCGAGTGATGGTAACTAATATCCTCCTTGTATTTACGATTAATTGCAGTAATAATGCCATCAACAGTTATGTAATAAGGAGAAGATGCTTTAAGTGCTAAGCTAATTGGTTATAAATTAATACAATGTTTCATGAACCATTTAAATAGTTACATGTTTCAAGTATAACTAGGCACATTAAGCAATGTGCACGGATTGATTGCTCTATTATTGTGCTTATATACATATCCTGTACACTGGTTAGGCAGAGCACGCACAGATTCCTCTGTTGGCTGCAATAAAAGTAATGCTATTTTTCCTGAGTAATACATATAGAATGAGCACAAGGAAATCTTGAAACAAAACCAAAGCAAGACTTGAGGAATGCCAGGTAGAAGGAGACAAATTAACATTTGCTGCTCATTTTTGGGCTTTAAATCAAAATTACAGTAAGAAAATCAAATTATATAGGTTTGTAAAAGTGCATTTACAAGTTCAGTTTGTCTAAAGAGCGAGTGAGTGAGTGGGGTCTAAGGGTCTGTCGACATCTAGATCAGTTGGGCCCAAAGTCAAAAGTTAAAAGATATGGCTGAAAGGAAACGGGAAGAAACTTAAACAATTAAATATTAGATGAAGGATAAAAAATCGAAGATTGGAATGACAGAAGATTAAAAAAATAAAAGTTTGAAAATTGAAACCCCATCTAGAACTAAAATACAAGTTTACACTTGTGTATTAAAACCAATGTTGGTGTCACGCAGCAATGTGCTATCTACAGCTACTGGGTCGTCACCTAAAATAGAATGCAGTGTATCACACCATCCATGAATGGTATGCATGAGCATATTGCAGTGAAGTAGCACATGTGACAGGTTTATGGTGCGGAGACAGAGGCCAGGTCACCATGTTAAGGATGGCTATGTGTCACAGATGGCCATGTGTGCGGGACCCGAAAATCTGGCAGTTAAGGTTGCAGTGCAACCAATTAGGGAGTTAGATACAAGTTACAATTTTCTAGCTTTCCTAGAACCTTGGTGTAGTGGTGTCGCTCTCGGGGTTTGCTAGAATTTGGAGGAGCTCTTATATGCACGCCATATTTACATTGTGATCTCAAAATGGCTGAACAGGATGTATTTAGAGCCAGGAAATCACTTGCTAGATCTCCTGAGTGACGACCTATAGATACACAAGATAGAGGAGAGAAGTTTAGAGAAAGAGGAAAAAAGGATAGTCACATAGCTAAAGATGAGGCAACTGTAATGGCAGAAATAAACTCTGTAGTAGCTGCAGATAAATCAATGACTAAGTGGAAAACAACAATTGTTTGCTTTAATGGCGAAGATAAAAAATGAATATGATCACCTGAAGGCACAGAATATTAAGTTAAAGACTGAGAATGATACAATAAAGAAAATTCAAGAAACATTAAAAGGTCCATCACACTGAATTGGCATATAAACCAACATTATCAGAAACGACAGAAAAGTTCAACAGAGCATTATACAAACAAACACATGCAGTAATGATAAAGTCAACTAAAGGAAAGAAAATAAGAGAAGTACAGGAAATTGTAACTCAACACTTGAAATCTGATAAGGATAGAATAAGGATTACTGGCTTTAGAATGACGGAAACAATGATGATGATGATGATAATAGAAACAGACGAAAGAGGATGCACAAAAAATCATACAATTTGAAAGTCTTGAGACAAAGAAATAACTATAGAGGAAGCTAAGAAAAGAAATCTGCTGATAATTTTATACGATGTTATCACGACTGAAAAAGAAGATGAAATAAAAAAGTATATATATATATATATATATATATATATATATATATATATATATATATGAACAAAATTTCAAGGATTAACTTTCATTGAAGAAGTTTGAAAATGGAGTGCAACCATTGTCAACAATTAGGCCACGTAGCGAAGTACTGTAAATATAAGGATAAAGATATTTATACACACTGTGGAGAACATAGCCACACAAAAAATGATTGTGTAAAAAGGGAATATGCATTCCACGACAAAAATAAAATGAATGGACTACTAAATGTGAAAGCACAATAAGAAATAAAGTAGTAGTAAGAAGAAAAATAAAGAGAATGGAAAGATAATATCTTGCAAAGACAGACAACATTGTCCGACACACAAAATGATGTGGGAACGACTAATAAATAGAACCAATTATGGCACCTGAATCAAATGAGGAAATAGTAGGAGCACATAATATTTGTAGCAATTGGATACATTCAATAAGATTCAGATAGATTAAAGCACAAAGGTCATGATGGAAATCAGAAAATTGATCGATATGGGCTTGGATGTGTTATGTATCCAAGAGCCATACGTGGTAAAAGAGAGATCCATGCAATTGCCAGTAACAGCACGAACCATTTTAGATGGAGATCATCCTATGGCTGTGTTGTACTCAATAAAGAGATTCAGTTAGCAAAGGTCACACAACACTGTGATGAATATGTCAACATTATTGAAATGACCGTAGCAGGAATGACCTTCATATTATGTAACCATTACTTTCAATATATAGATAGTATTGAAATACATTTGGATAAGATGACGAGTATCCTTGATAGTTATGAAGGAAAATATACAGCATGGACTCCAATGCTAAATCTAATTGGTGGTGGAGCAAGACACCAGATGCTCGTGGAGAAAAGCTGCAAGAAACTATAATACATTATAACTTGGAGATAATAAATGAACCTATACCTCGGCCGTTCTATCTGCGGCTCTGACATTTCTCGAGAGGGGGAAGCAGGCTGTTGCCAGTTCTTGAGCGGGAATTTCAAGCAGAGGAACAATGCGTATTTTAAATATTTCATGTATTTGCATATTTCACGAACCAGTAGCCATATTATTATAATAGCGATAATAATAGGACTTACGAACACTAAACATCGGAGTTCACGCACGAAAATTATACCAAAGAAAGTTCACCAGCGCAAGCCGCTATTAGGCCACGTGGCTCAAACAAATTTAAGCTGGCAACACGGTGTTGGGTTCGGGAGCCACGCCTACCAGCGACAACGCTGATTGGCGCTAGCAGACAGTTTTAGCTTCCTGACCACGACACCGGATGTACAGACTCCCAGTATCACCAACAGAAGCAGTGGGTGTGCGTGAAAGGTGTGAACGAAATATTTGAATAGAATGATGTTGTAAAGAATATCTTGCATGATAATGAAATTACCAGTTGTATTTCAATGTTTTGAAGCTAATAGATTCCTATACTCTCATTATAAAGATAATTCTGACGATATGTTTTCAATTACTCATTACTATATGTTGGTACTAGTAACCTTCCCCCTCCACCTCCTGCAGCCACTAAATGTCAGAGCTGGAGATACAGCGGCCGGACAGTAATAACCCATACACATTTCAAAATAGGGTCGACACTAGTGAGAATATTGATCTAACACTATCCAGAGGCTATGTATATAACAGAATAATAAATTGGAAGGTTACTGAAAATCTAATGTCCAGTGATCATAATTTGATCTATTTTGAATTTATTACTCAAAGATCAGATAAGGAGACAAGTTATAAAATTAATAAGCTGAGATATCAATTGAAGAATGGAAATTTTGAAAAGCTCAGACAAAACTTTGAGATACCAACTATGATAGAGCCAGGTGAAGACGTAAACAGAAAGGCTAAAGAACTTGTTAGTGCAATACAAAGGACCATGCAGCTGTCGCTATGTAGAATAACTGCTGAAGGATCAGAATATCCCATATGGAATGACAAATTACAAAAGATGAGAACTAAGGTCAGAAAAGCCAGAAAGCATTACCAAAAAAGTATTACATTACAGGAGCGGGAAATTAATCTTGGAATATACAGATACTTAAAAGAGAATTATAAGATGCAGTTGGAAGAGACAAGAAAGGAGACTTGGGAGAGATTCATTGAGGAGAACACACAACAGGATACATGGGAAATGGCATATTGAACAGTTATGGAGAAAATAACAGCACCTGAAATTATAACAACAATTCTTAAAGATGGTGGAAACTTAACAAAAGGTTGGGTAGAATCCATATACTATTTACTGAAAAGAATACTACCATCCGAACAGGAGGAAAACAAGGATATGGAACAACAGCAACTAAGATTGGAAATGCAACAGGAGTATATCAATGGAAATGTGATGTACCCATATGACATCAGAAATTAAGTTGGCTATAAGGGAGCTGAAGCCCAAAAAGGCCCCAGGTCCTGATAACATCAGCAGTGAGGTACTTCAAAATTTAAAACATCTTATCGCACCATATCTATGTGCATTATTAAATGAATGTTTAATCTCAGGAAAAGTACCTTACTGCTGGAAAGAGGCTATTGTGGTGATATTGAAGGACAAACTAAGGGATCCTTACAATCCAAAAACGTACAGGCCAATTTGTCTTCTAAATACATTAGGCAAAGTACAAGAGAAGTTATTGTACAAACGTATGTATGAATACAGACCGATAGGAATGACTACAAAGCAGTATGGATTTAGGAAAGGAAAATCTACAGAGGAGGCCATAACTGCGGCACTCAGTACAGTTGGATGCAGTAACAAGAAGCATGTCTTAGCAATATTAGTGGATAGAGCTGGTGCCTTCGATAATTTGTGGTGGCCTCAACTTTTTAAGATTATGAGGGAAAATAAATACCCTAAATGCCTGTATAACAGCCTGAAGAACTACTGCCAAGATAGAAGAGCAATGGTTTATGGAGTGAATAAAGTAATCACTAAAGATATCTCGAATGGATGTCCACAAGGATCGATACTGGGACCAGCTTTCTGGGACATCTTAATAGAACCTATATTGGAAGATCGGTCAAATTGTATACACACATTAGATGTCATAGTGTATGCAGATGATGTACTGATAATTGTAGAAGCTAACAATAGAATAGAAATAGAAACAAATGCAAACAAGACTTTGAAATTGCTGGATAAATGGTGTTAGAAAGGGAAACTAAATATTGCACCGCAGAAATCAGCATATATGCTGTTAAAAGGCAACTAAAAGAGGGATCCAATTGTCAAACTCAACCAACTAAATGTTAAGAGGGAAAGTGCGGTGAAATACCTGGGAATTTATCTGGATGCTCTACAGAATTTTGAGGCACATATCGACAAAATACAAACAAAAGCCAGCTGTTATGATGAGATTTGCCACTCTACCTACAAGGAAATTTAAGTTACCACCTATGGTAATCAAAACATATATGAGTTTGTTAATTGGTATTATTGGATACGGCACAGCAATTTGGGCGCATAGAATGTGCCTAAAGAAAAACATTGTCTTATTAAGAACACAATGCCAGGCATTACTACAATGGCTCTCTTGGTGACCTTAGGAATTTGGCCAATTGATCTACTAATAAGGCAGCGAGGAGCATATTGGCTTAAAAAAGGAGATCATGGAAGAGTGGAAGACATAATAGGAATTGAGATGTGGAACCAAACTGGAAGTGCGAAGGAAATTGATTCAAATTTGGCAGGAAGAATGGGACCAGGTACAGGAGGGTAGGAAAACACATGAAATATTCCCTAGGTTGAAGGAAAGATTGAAATTAAACACTGAAACTCGAAGAGGGACAATTCAGTAGCTTATTGGAGAAGGACTGTGCACAACATATTTTAAGAAGATAAGGAAAAGACAAAGCGATGTTTGTAATAGATGCAATGTTCCAGATAATCCAGAACACGTGACATTTGAATGTGGAAAATACGAGGATTTGTCTTATGCAGAAAGGAATGAGCTGAGAGGAAAATATATATGCAACATCGTGAGGCAGCAAGACAACTTAAGACTTTTGGAGCAGATCACAATAAAGATATAGAAAATAATTATGTTAGTCTATTGTGACTTTGTGGGTTCGTAGAATAAAAAGTCCAAATTGCCGAAATTCAAAACGTTCTTTATTTCCGTATAAATACACTTGGTACAGTTGCCGATTACACAGAATTACGTAGCGCACACCATTACAATCCACCGGTTCGTCTGTCACAGGTCCATTCCACACTCACTACTCGGCATCTTGCCTTAAAACACTGAAACAACTCAAAAACTGACTCTTTTGCATTCACTCCTATTTATATGTCGGTCAGCTGTTACTGGAAGCTTCTGCACACTGGGCGAAGTCATCCCAGAGTTTCACGGTCTTTCCAGGCGGGCGGAGAAGGGGAAACCAGTGACTTCTGGTTACTCCTCTCCCCACTCCGTCTCTACTCCGCACGTTATTAGTGCCACGCAATAGCGTAGGCGTGGATTAGCGCTATCCGGCTCCCCCACTCCCCGTTTCTCTCTCTCTCTTGCCTCATGACACTGCTCCCTCCTCAAGACTGGTTGTCCCGAACAGCACCATCGTAGCGGACCAAGCTATCCAAGAGTACCACCAACATCTTCCCTCGGGGCCCCTTCTGGATGCGGTAGACCACGTCGTTGATCCTCTTCACCACCCGGTACGGTCCTTGCCATGCCTGTTGAAGTTTTGGGCAGCGTCCCTTGGTCCGGGTAGGGCGGTACAACAAGACCAGATCACCTTGTTGGAATCCTTGGCTGTTGGCTTCCGTGTCGTACCGGGTCTTTATGCGGTCGCTCGCCCTCTGAATGTTCTGGCGACCCATCTCGTGCATGTTGTGGAGGTGGTCCACCAGGTTCTCCACATACTCGGTTGATGGCCGTTTCACTTCCAGAGGGCTCCCAAAAGACAGGCCACAAGGGAGATGCAACTCTCGGCTGAACATTAAGCTGGCTGGCGTCATCCCAGTGGTGTCGTGTGTTGACGAGCGGTAGGCTAGCAAGAACAGTGGCACCTTGACGTCCCAGTCTCGCTGATGGCTGGCTACGACCTTCCACAGGTGTTCTAAGGTCTTAATGTACCTTTCGACCATGCCATCCGACTGGGGATGTATAGGTGTTGTGCAGGTCTTGTTAACCCCAAGTCTTTCAAGTGCCTCCTTCATGAGGCTGGACTCAAAATTGGTACCCTGGTCGCTGTGCAGCTCTAACGGCACCCCAAATCGGCAAAACACTTGCTCCACGCGGCAGTCTGTGATTGTCCCAGCCTCCTTGCTCGGGATGGCATAAATCTCCGGCCACTTGGTGAAGTAGTCCACGACAACCATCAGGTATTTGTTGCCTCGGTCTGACACTGGGAATGGTCCAGCTATGTTGACGGCGATCCTTTCAAATGGCGCTCCGACGTACTGCTGAATGCGACCCCGGCTCCTAGTCTGGGGGCCGCGACTCGCCAAGCACACGTGACATTGACGGCACCGTCTCTGAGCGTCTGCTCGGAGCCTCAGCCAGTAGTAGCGCTGTCGGAGTTTTTCGATCGTTTGGTTTGCTCCCAGGTGTCCTCCAGAAGCACCGGCATGCACTTCCTCCAAGACCTCCGGGACCTTACTCCGGGGAAGTACCAACTGTTCTCTCTGCGTCTTCCCATCGGGTGATAGCCATGCCCGGAACAGCACGCCCTCTCTGATCTTCAGTGAGTCTCATTGGGCCCAGTACGACTTGTATGTGGCGCTCCTTGGTGCGATGTCCTCCCAGGTTGGTCTTGTCCCTGACCCCAATTCTCTCAAGAGTGGCCCCAAGTTGCGTCTGCCAGCTGCTCCCTCCTCAGGCCTGCGCCATCCCAACCGTCCGCGGGCACTGCCGTGACCACTATGACACCTGCAGCACGCTCCTTCTCTTCCACTCTTGTGCATTGGCCGCACCCTTCTGGGCAGGGTCTACGGGACATGGCGTCTACGTTACCGTGCTTCTTCCCTCTACGATGTTCAGAGGTGAAGTCGTTTTCCTGCAGCCTCTGGACCCAACGGCCTGTCTGGCCTTTGAGGTTCCTAAAGCTTAATAGCCAGGTGAGGGCGGAATGGTCAGTCCGCAGGTGGAATGGCTAACCGTACAAGTATTTATGGAAGTGCTCCAGGGTCTTTACCACCGCCAGTAGCTCTCCCGGGTGACGCAGTAGTTCTCTGCTTTGGATAGCGTCTTGCTTTAGTAGGATATCACCCGCTCATGGCAGTCCTGGACTTGGGATAGGACGTCTCCAGTACAGTGGTTGCTGGCGTCGGTGACTACAATGAAGGCGCCGCCTGGTTGTGGGAATCCCAAAGTAGGAGCACTGCACAGTGTCTTCTTCAGTTGCTGGAAAGCGCCTTCGGCGTCATCCGTCACCGTGTTCCTCGGTCGGGCGGGTAAGGGGCTTGGCGATGTTGGAGAAGCCCCTTATGAAGCGGCGGTAATAACTGCACAGCCCCAGGAAACTGCGCAACTCTCGCTTATCCTTTGGGCGAGGCCAATCCCTTACAGCCTATGCCTTCTCCGGGTCTGTGGCCACTCCTGTTGGTGAGACTATGTGGCCCAAGTAGTTGACTTCCTTGCGGTAAAGCTGGCACTTCTTCGCGTTCAGCTTCAAGTTGGTAGCCTGCAGTCTCTGTAGCACCTTACTCAGATTCTCGAGATGGTCTTCGAAAGTCCTGCCGAGGATGATGATGTCCAGGTATAGCAGGCAGGCGTCATAAGTCAGTCCTCTCATTACTGATTCCATGAGGCGTTGGAAGGTAGCTGGTGCGTTGCAGAGGCCAAAGGGCATAACTGTGAACTGCTAAAACCCTTGGCCTGTCATGAATGCGGTCCTCTTGTCTCTCGGGTCTAGAGCTACCTGTCAGTAGCTCGACTTCAATTCGAGGGTCAAGAATCACAGAGCACAAGCTGGCGTGTCCAGGGTGTCGTCAATCCGGGGTACGGGGAAACAGTCCTTCAGGGTGACAGCGTTCAACTTGCTGTAGTCTACGTTTGTCACCAGAACTACAGGGTAACACCAAGGGCTGCCAGACTCTTCAATCACTCCCCTGGATCTCATGTCATCTAGTATATCCCGTACCGCCGCTTGTTTTGCCAGCGGAGCTCTAAGTGGTTACCGAATAGGCCGGGCGTCTCCGGTGTCGATGCGGTGAAGCACTTTGTCGTGCGGCCGTAGTCACTGTTACCTTGGCTTCCGTAGGGGAGGGGATCCGTCCCCTTCAGCTGCCGTGGTGCGGGCGCTGCGGGCCCTTAGCACTCGTGGTACCTCTGACGTTACTAAAGGAACCTCGGGCCGAACATCTGAGCCCCTCCTTCTGGAGTTGTTCGGATTGGGATGGTCTCGAGGGGGCAGTGGTTCCCAATACCCGTGGGAATCGGGTACGTCTACGGACGGGGTTGAGGGAAGCCATTAATTCTCCCGGGTACTATCCTGCAAAGCTAGTAGGTGTGCTAGATCACCATTCGGCCCCACCGAGGTTATCCGTAGTCTTCCCTGCGGAGTTGACGCGCATAAGTGGCGTATCCACTTCCATCCCGTCTTGTATCCAAGGACCAGATGGGGGGCTTGTTAGTTGCCCAGGTCTTGCCCTATGGAAAGCCCCACGGAGGACGCCGGGCGCCCTTTGGGACAGCTCAGATAACTCCCTGGTTGAAGGAGGCTCGGGTCTTGTTCCTACGGGTTCAAGGCTAATGGGAGTAGGTCCTCTGCACCTAACCTAACCTGTTACCTTGGCTAAAGATGTGTTGGTATCGCCTCAGCAGTTGTCGAACTTTCTCCAGCTGTTCTGCGGTCAGGTGGTCGGCCGCCCTCTTCAACAAGCCTTCCAGCCGGGGCCCCAGGTGTTGCGTCGGCACCGGCTCCTGTGTCTTGTCGATTGCTGTCACGCTGATCACAGGCTCGAATTTCCCCAGCTCCGTTCCGGCCTGGAAGTCATGTTCAGCGTCTGCCAGGTTGAGCAGCCTCACTGGCACCTCCTCTCGACACGGCAGCAATGTTATGGCTACACATAGCCTGTGTACAGCCGTCTTCTTGTCCAGCATCATGTTCCTGGTTCGCTGGCCTTCTAGTCGCGCCGTCACCACCACCTCGCTTCTCGTGGGGACAACCACGTCTTCCTTCAAGACGACCCTGCAGATTCCAAGGGGCTCTTCGGGTTGCCGGAGTATGACCTCTTCTCCATTGATCCGCAGGACCTTCCTGCCGACGTCGACCGTCGCCTCGTGGCTTCTGAGTGCATCCAGTCCCAGAATCACCTCCTCAGCCACCTTCGCGAATAACACCCACTGACGCACGGCACTCCGTCCCAAGGTCAACTTCAATAGGGCCTCTCCACAGGCAAGGTATCGCCCGATGCCGTCAACAGCTGGTATGGTCGGCTCGGCTTCCTCGTCGGCAAACCGCTGGCTACGTCAGGTCTGATGACAGTCACGGCTGCCCCGGTGTCCACCACCACGCGCCACAATTTCCCTTTCACCCAATCGTCCGCGATGAGGCTGTCATCCATCCGGTGGCTGACGGCGCGCAGTGCCACTCGAGGGGACGGTGGTGATGAAGCCGACGTGTCTCCACGACGGCCCTTTCTCTTTTCCCGGCTGCTCTCCTTGGTGTGGGCGGTCTCTCCAGGTGTCCCAGCTCTTGCACCCCCAACGCTTGCCACTAGGTCTTCACCGGCGTCCCAAGGCTGGCCTTCGGTCTCCCGGGTAGTGCATACTCCTCGTTCTCGACGTCGGGGTAGCCGTCACCTTGGCCGCCTCCATCCTCAATGCTGCCGTTAGCGCCTCATGAATAGTCTTGTAATCGCCGAGCACTAGGTGCTGACTTATCTCGGTGTTTCGTACCCCGTCAACAAAGGTGTATGCGGCTTCTCGGGTTACGAACTCTGGTGGGAGGTACAATAAGGCTTTGCTATTCAGCTGCTCCAATTGCCAGGGTGCACTCCTGCAGCGTCTCCCCTGGCTGCTGCAACCTTGACTTCAGCTGACTGCGGTAGGCTGCGGCTAGACGGTGGTTCCCGAAAGGGTTCTCCATCGCCTCCCAGATGTCCTTGGCTGCCGCCGCTGTCTGAACCACGTTCAGGACTTCTGCGACCCCTACCTGGAGACTGGCTATTAGCTGTGTGGCCTCTTTGGTGACTTGTGACACCACCGTGTCGACCTGGCGGCGAAAGACTTTGCTCGTTGTCGCGCCGTCGTATTTAGGAGGTTTGACGCGCGCAGATGTGTGGCGTCCCGGCGCGTCGACCTTCAAATCTTTCAACGACCTGCCGAAGACGTCCTCCACCATGGCGTTCAGGGACTTGACGCTGCTATCGGCCTTTCCTTCCAGGTCATTAACGCGACTTGCCAGGTCTTCTACGCGCTCGCATAACTCCGTGACGTCCTCCTTTACGCCGACCAACTGCTCCTCGAACTTTGCGGCAAGGGCCTCGTTCGCCGCTTTCATTTCCGTGGTCAATTCGGTCATATTCGCGGTCAGGTTGTTGTTTGTGGTCTCCATCTTCTTGTTGAATTTGTCGTTAAACGTTTTCAATTCTTTCAGCTCTGCGGCCAGGTTGTTATTTGCCGCTTTTGTTTTCGCGGCAGCGAAGTTGTCATTCGCTGTCTTCATTTCTTTTATCTTTTCCAGTGTCGCGTCCATCGTTGGATATCCCACTTCTGAAAGCAGTTGTGACTTTGTGGGTTCGTAGAAACGAAAGTCCAAATTGCCGAAATTCAAAACTTTATTTCCGTAGAAATACACTTGGTACACTTGCCGATTACACAGAATTGCGTAGCGCACACATTTACAGTCCACCGTTTCGTCTGTCTGATCTCCACGCTCACTACTCGGCACCTTGCCTTAAAACACTGAAACAACTCAAAAACTGACTCGCTTTTGCACGCACTCCTATTTATAAGTCGGTCATCTGTTACTGGAAGCTTCTGCACACCGGGCGAAGTCATCCCAGAGTTTCACGGTGTTTCCAAGAGGGCGGAGAAGGGGAAACCAGTGACTTCTGGTTACTTCTCTCCCCACTCCATCTCTACTCGGCACATCATTAGCGCTATCCGTCTCCCGCACTCCCCGTTTCTCTCTCTCTTGCTTCATGACAGTATCATCAGCAACGACGAGGTAAACACCAGCCCAGAAGGGAACAACATGCATATGCCACACCTAGAACATCTACAAGGATTCAGCAGAATAGAGAGGAAAGAGAAAATGCTAGACAACATGAGGAGGAGCAGATAGTACAGAGAGAATTCGAGGACGACGAAGTTGGAGCTAGCTAATGAAAAGAAATATTGTAAATTGTTAACTTGTAATTCCAAAAGATCTTGATATAATAAAAACACTAGTAGTAGGAAGCTACTGCTTCACAGTAGCTATAGGTTAAACTGTAGGATTAGAGTTTATCTGCACAGAAAATTGTTAATATATTATTATTACCCTTGAGAAATGTAAATATAATTTAATTTTCGAAACATTGTCTTGTTATAGATTCGAGAAACCAAGACAATAGACGCGCAGATTATATATTTTATATGTTTTACTTTTTTATTTGTTTATCTGTTTTATTATTTTGTATCTTTTATATATATTTTTGCAACAGATATGACCTACTGCTAACCAGGCAAGAATAACCTCCAACCATGTATCTCCTGCAGGATGTTAGCCAAGGTTATATAGTCTCCTTAATCTCCTGGAGTTGGTTACCCACCAACACTTTCCAGGACTGCTGCCAAGACGAGAAAAAATGGTAACAGAAGGAGCACTGAACCTCTTGATAGGCCACAGTGGCTGAGGAACACCACTAAATGCAGACTTGCTTCCTCATTGCCGGGAATGCTCACATGGCCCATGGTCCATGTAAGAACTGATTTCTCTCTGAGTGATGGGTATCAGCATTTTTAAAACCAATATAGACGAACTTATGTACTGTTGCAGGGCCTGAATAATGCTCAGAGAGTCAGAGCAAATAAAATATCCAAGGATTAAGCTGAACACAAAAACAAAGAAATAAAATATTGCCAACAGTTCATCGGTAAAAATGGAAGCTCGTCCGAAAAGCGATATTTGCGAGCTTCGCCGTTATCAATGAAGGTAAAACCGTAGCACTACTCACCTGGGAACCGTGTGTAAAGTCCGGTTTGTAGATCCGGTAACGGTCCAGTAGTTTGGGAAAAGTTGGTGGAACGCTGATTGCGGAGAGCGATCTTAGCGTTAGCCGAAAACCGCGAGGTCAAACTGAGAACGCTAAATTGCCATAACAGCCAAGAAAGGACCTCACCACAGGAGATAGTCAGTGGATAAGTTCGCGAAATTGTATTCCGCTGGGGCGTATTGTACCATGCCACTTACAGCGGTGAGCGATATCCGGAGGCAGAACTTATCTAAAAAGATGGTGACCTGTCGATTTTGCAACATATAAACAGGGCGACGAACAGACAGCAAAGGTTTGCCCGAATCGGCATATAAACATTCAAGACGACTGGTGCGGAGAGCGCCTATGGAAGGCGGACACCAGTATGATGATACATGCATAGTGTTTAAAAGGCAAAGTTGAGAGGCTGACGCTGAGCCATAGATACCACTGCCATAATACAGACTGGACCGAATCAGAGAGCGGTATGTCCTCGACATCACCGCACGATCGCCGCTCCAAAATGCTCCAGATAAAACTTGCAGATCTCGAAGCGAATGATCGCACTAAGGTGATGTGATAATCCCATGCCAGTTTACCGTCGAGGTAAAGGCCCAAGAACTTGAGGTGCACAACAAAGTGCAGATATGAGCAGTTTAAACGAAGATCTGGAGGAGAATGTACACCACGAAGACGATGAAAGTATATACACTGTTTTCGCAGGGGAAACGCAGAAGCCGCTGCGAAGCGCCCCACCTGCTAGTGATGCTATGCTAAGCTGCAGTTAACGCTCGGTGTGCTCAGGATTATAAGTGCGATAGTAGATCTCAAAGTCGTCAGTATACAGTGACATTGGAATTCCGCCAAGAAAAATACTGGCGATGACAAAAAAATCACTTAAGATGTATAAAAAAATATATATAATCTGCAAGCTTGGGTCCAGGTGTCTAGAATCTATACCTGGATTTATTGTGATCTTTATTATATAAGAAATTAAAAATCATATACATTTAATTAATAAAAATTTTCTTTTTGCAAACAGAACTTATGTTTACATTAACTAACCTAATAGCCACTGTCTCCAATGGCGTTACAACTAAATCTAATCTAACAGCAGCCTTATTGCTATATACAGTACGGACGATGGTTCTGTGCCGGTGGAGACCGTGTGCACAGTCATTTAGAATCTAGTGCTGAGCCTACACTCTCGGTAATGCGCATTAAACTGAAATTGCCAGTATCGTGGAGAGGTTTGACCGGGTAACTTCTAACGCTTCGGTGCCGTCACGTTAAGATTTTAAAGTTTTAGAAATTGTGATTATTAATCGCACTGGTGATAAGCGTTTTATCTGTGTGTATATGTGTGTGCTTTTATATATTTTCTTTTTTAGATTAAAATGCCTCCAATTCAAAGCAAACTTGGGGAAAGAACACTTCACAGCCAAACCGCGAAGATATTAATAATGTCAATCTATTCTGAACCGGGAAGCAGTTTCTGGCGATATGCTAACAAAATGCAAGGGGGAGAGCAGCAACAAAAGTGTCTGAGAGAAAATTTGGTAAAATAATTAAAGCAAGGGAGAAATGTCAGGCACAAGGGACCTCCTTTGAAACATCTGGAAAGTACATAGTGTACCAGAAACAATCACTGTCATTGAGGACTTTGATAGGTGTGTAATTCACCAAAAAATTTATCATTTGTATATTCAGGAGAAAACTGTGCCCACTGTCAAAATTTGGGACTCCTGAAACATCAATATTCCATTAACTTTAAAGTGGGAAGCCCAAGTTTAAAGACTGTCTTATGTGGCAATGTTTCGAAGTGGAAGAAAACAAGGAACATCAAGGTCTTGTTATAGGAAAGGTATTTACGTGCCATAAAAAGGCTTAGAGACGAAGGAAGGTTGGTTATATATGAATATGAAACATATCTTCATACGAGAGTCGGCTAATTCACTTCCATGCGCTACAAGCCACAAAGGCATCAGCACAGACTTTTATTTTCCTGTAAATTAAAACATTTGTGAAAGCAAAGAAGTAAAACGATAATGAAGATCTGCTGTTTCCCAGTAGCTACGATGAGCAAGTGCTCATATATCTTAAGAAATGCGTTTTAGTAAAGACGAGTCCAGGAAATATGGCCGTGCTGCACTGTCCTTCATCTTCTAGCGCTAGCAGAAGATGCAAGTGGCGTTTAGGCATAGACTCTCCCGTGCGCGAAGAAAGTAGGTCACCGAACTATCGTCAAAGAACTATCGTCGCTACTGTACATTTTCTAATACATAATAAATTATACTGACTGAAGGCTGCTGACTTATTTCTAATATTTTGCGTCTGCAACTGAAGTCTTCCCATCCTTGTATCCTGAAGTCCATTAAATCTCGTTGAAACTCCATGTTGATTGAACATCCAATATTTACTTGACAGTTGTAGATATTTTCTTTAGTTGTTTCTTCTTGCTCTATGGCCCTGGCTACCTTCGACGATGTTAGAGTGCTTTTTGATGTGTCTGTCCTTTGAGTTTCTTTTCCTTCTCCACAAATTAATGTTGATCTTCTAATAAATATGAATGTTAAACGACGCCATCTCTTTATAAAGGTCCTATCAATGTTGATGCTCTTCCAATAGATATTGATGTTAATTGATGCCATCTCTTTGTATAAATCTTGTTGATCTCAATTGTATCGGGGTATTATCTTGATGAGTTATCTCTCCTCTTCTATACTGTAGTTGTGCTCTGTTCTGGTTGTAGTCTTACATGGGTAAATTGGATACTACTGTCATAATTTCCAACTGTTTATAATCTTCTCCTTTCCTCACTATACCCCATATGGGTTTTCCTTGTAGTTTTGTTCTACCTTCTTGTAATTCGCATATATATTTACTACATTCAAACTATTTTGTCTTTTACCTATTCGACTGAAGTATGTTTCATATGGTCCTTGTGCTGATATGTAATGTATGATTCCCTTCCCCGGTTTCAAATGCTTCATCCGTAACCTTTCCTTTATTTTTGGTAATATCTCGTAAATTCTCATCTGCGTTATTCCATTCTTGTTGCCAGTCATTTAACAGTTTACTCCTAATTTCAGTTTTAGATTTACATTGTTCGCCGATCAGTTCGTGCACTTTTATGATCTGTTTCTTAAACCAATAATTTGCTACGCGTAGTTTGATTACATAATCAATTGACCATATTCCCATAATTACAAGAAGTCCCATTGTAGATGTTGTGTTAAATGCTGCAGCTCCTCTAATAATTATCTGTCGTTGAGATTTGCATAATGATGTTATGTACTTTTTGTATTTTAATCTATGTGCTCAGCTATTCGCTCCTTATCCAATAATACCTATTGTTATACTTGCGTTGTAGATATCAATTGCATCTGCAGGTACTCTAAGTTTTTCTGAACAATTGATGTTAACTTCATCATCACTTCTTGTGCTTTGTTTCCTGCATAATCAACATGATTTGAGACGGTTAGTTTCTCGTCCAAGAGTATCCCCAGATACTTATGTTGCTGTACTCTTGTTATTGATCAGTTCATAATCGTTATATTGGGAATTCTTTTTAGGCTTCCTTTAAGTAACATGTATACAGTTTTCGCTGTAGCTATCGTTAATTTAACCTCCTGGCACCACTTTTGTAATGTATCTATAACGATAGTATAGTAGTAATCCTATCAATATAAATATAAATGGTGAACAAATCGAGCAATTAGATAAGATAAAATTCTTAGGAGTGATTATTGATGAAAACCTAACATTCAGACACCATATCGACTATATATGTAAAAAGATAAGTACAAATCTTTATTTATTAAGGAACCTAGCAAAATACCTAAATTCTGAATATCTGAAACTAACTTATTATGGAATAATACATTCACATCTACAATATGCAGTTGAGATATGGGGCAGCACTTTATGACTAACATGAACAGATTGCTAGTTTTGCAGAAAAAATGTGTAAGATGTATATATAAGGTAAATAGAAGAGAATCATGTAGAAATATTTTTGTAGAAAACAAAATCCTAACAGTAGTATCTCTATACGTTTTTAAAGTAATAATGTTTGTAATTAGCAAGGATGAAATGGGTAACTTAAATAAACATTGTCACAAACATGAAACAAGGACACAAAATAATTACCACAGAATAACTTTAAATAAGAAGTCAACAGATAAAGATCCCTTAATAATGGGAAAATTATTATTTAATAAACTACCAAATTCACTAAAAACAAAAAAAGGTAAATTATTTAAAAATGAAGTAAACAAGTTTCTAATACAAAAATGCTTGTATAGACTGGACGAATTGTAATTAAATGTATATAACTGTTTATTTTGACGTATCCAACAACATGTAAGTGTTATTATGGATGAAAATAAATTATTATTATTAATTATTATTATTTAACATTTTTCTTCAATTTGAGTTCGGCTACTTCCATCGATTATAATCATTATGTTGTCTGCGTATGCTATAATTTCAGTAATTTCTGTGAGATTGCCTATTTTCTCCAGTATGGGTTCTGTTAAAATATCCCGAAAGACCGGCCCTAATATAGATTCCTGAGGGCAACCTTTAGTAATGTCTTTTGTTAATTTCTTGTGTTCTCCTATCATTGTAGCACTTTGGTCTTTACAGTAATCCTTTAATATTTTATATAAACTGTACGGATAATCCCTCTGTCTTAGTATACTAAATAGTTCAGGCCACCTTCGGTTGTCGAGAGCAGCTGATATGTCGAAAAATACACTTATGGCATATTTTTTTTTTTTACATTTTTCCTGTACACACAGAAGGGCCTTGTTTATTGCGTATTCAGTGGATTTTGCTTTCCTGAAACCAATTTGCTTGTTGGTCATACCTACCATTACCCTATATTCCATCATTCGTTTGAGGATTAAACGTTCTTATATTTTCCCCATAGTGTTGAGTAAGCAGATAGGTCTATAACTTTCCACATTTTGGAGATCTTCATCCTTGCCTTTTTCAACATCACCACGTTTGCTTGCTTCCAAATATATGGTATACGTCCAGATATTAAACAGTCATGTAATATTAAATTTTAGATGAGTCGTATTTCTTACACATTCTGCTTACACTTAATTTTGTAAATGCCTGACTTTTCCTCTGGTTTTATCTTATCAGTATTATTACTGTGAAGTAGGTTTTTAATGTTGTAATTGTTTTTTGGTGCCAATGTTATATTGTATTTCTTGAATATTTTTTGGAACTTTTTTGTGGCCCAGGGGTGGTAAGTAAATTTAGCAAATCTAGTTTCTTGTTTTATTGGTGTGAGAGCTGTGATCTGTTTTAATTTCTTTTGAAGTTTGAATAATTTTAGTTTTTTATCTACAAGGTTTTTTCCATATCCATTTTTAATTGCAGTTTTTAAGATTTGATGGTATTCGTTTTGATATTCTTGCTGGCTGAGAGGTAGATTTACTAATCTGTGTGTCAGACTGTTGATGGTTGCATGTTTGTGTGGAATTGGGTTGAAACTATTTGCTTTGATGTAATTATCTGTGTGTGTTGCTTTTCTATGAATGCCAAATTCTAGTTTTTCATTGCCTTTTTTGATTTTAAGGTCTAAAAAAGGTAGAGTACAGTCCTCTTCAGTTTCTACTGTGAATTGTATGCTGGGTTCTTGCAGGTTGAGTAGTTTCAAAGCATCATCTATTAGTTTGTAGGGCACTATTGCAAAGATGTCGTCTACGTATCTGTACCATGTTTTAAACATATGAGGGAAGGCTTTAGTAATATGTGTTTCGAAAAAAGCTCATGTATAGATTGGCCAAAAATGGTGATAGCGGGCTTCCCATAGCTAGTCCTGAAATTTGTTTATAATATTTTCCATCGAAGACAAAATAATTTTGATGTATACATAATTCAGTCATTGCCAAATATTCTTCTATTGCATTGGCATCCAGGTTTATAGAATTTAGCCATTTTTTCAGTTGAATCAAAAGTTTGTCTAATGGAATGCTAGGGAAGAGGGAGCGGACATCAAAGGATACTAAAGTGTCATGAGGTTTTAGTTTAAGACTTTGAATTTTTTCTACCAGGTCTAAAGAGTTTTTTATACTCAGAGTATGGAATTGTGGAAAGGACTGAAATTTTTTGGTTAGCCATTTTGCCAGAAGGTAAGTAGGAGTGTTTATATTATTTACAATGGGTCTCATGGGTATGTTGGGTTTGTGTATTTTAGGCAAACCATATATTCTTGCAAGGGTAGGGTTGTCTGGTTTGATAGTTTTTTGTTCTGTAGTTGTTAAAATTTTACTATTAATGATGGTTTTTTGTACATCTTTTATGCATCGGTTGAGTGGATTAGAATCTATTTCCTGGAATTCTTTTTGTTGTAGTAACTCTAACATTATTTCTTTGTATGTAGCTGTATCTAAGATTACTATTTTGTTCCCTTTATCAGCCCTTGAGAAGATTACATCCTTTTTCCTTAAAGATTTAATTATCTGAATTTGTTTCAAATGTTTTATTGGCTTTTTATTTATTAAGTTTTCCAATATAGAAGCTGATTTTTTCCTAATTATATTTTTGTCCATGGTTTCCAAGCCTTCTACTGCTAATTCTATGTCTGCAATGAATTCATCCGGGTTGCTGGAGTATGTTATACATGTTTTTAGGCCTTGGTTAAGTACATCTATTTCTTCATTGTTAAAATTTTGCTTTGAGAGATTAATTACATTGTCTAGGGATGTGTTCTTTGCTGAAATTTTGTTATGTTTTGGTTGCCAATGATTATGATTACGTTTTAGTTTCTTATTTTGACGATAAACTTTCTCTTTGACTTTATAATTTATATGTTCAAATGATTTGGCTTCTAAGTGGTCCCATGCTGTGTTTCCTAGTAATTTTACAAGTTTCAGATGTAGGTTGTACAAATAGAGGTCTATATTAGTTATTTTTCTGTAGTGATTTGTTTTTTCGGATTTTAACACGGCTTTTTCAGCAGCTAATTGTTCTATACTGTTGTTGTTAAATTTTACTATTTTTTTTTTTTTACAAATTTCGGAGAAGTTTGATAAATTGTTGATAAATTTTATGTCCGCTGATATTAACCTTCTTTTTGTCTTTAGTTTCAAATATTGTTTTATTTCTTTCTTGTTGCCGAAATGTTCGTTGAAATATTCAAATGTGAACGATCTTACCTCCATGTTGTCCGGTTTTTAAAGTTGGTTGGATCTAACTTTCGCGTGTTCCTCTTGACTTAACGTCACTTCAATATATCGAGATTTAACTGTATTGGAACACCACAGTGAAGCGACAAAATTATTAAATTTTAGATGAGTCGTATTTCTTACACATCTGCTTCACTTTCGTACCTATTTTTAGGACATGTTTCGCAAATCTTCGTTTGCATCTACGGCTCTTGTGCGACTGACGCTAGATCCAGCGGTGTGGGTAATTCTGGGGTTGTTGCTGCCATCTGTTGATTTAGTGATGAACTGAAATGTGGGATTCTCTTCTAGCGGGATTTCAAAGTTCATTAGTTGGTTCCTATGTTTTTCTATGTATATCCTCTCCCATATGACGAGTTCACTATGTTTTTGTACGTATTTTAGTAATTCTGTGTTATCTTCAATTTCATGATTTTCAGACCAGAAATGAGCTGCTATTGCGAACTTATCAATATTTTTGTATCTTAAGTGCCTGAAGTGTTCTTTCTTTCTAGTGCCTATGTTTCTTTTTGTCCTCCCTATGTAAATTTTTTCACAGTCTTTACACTTAATTTTGTAAATGCCTGACTTTTCCTCTGGTTTTATCTTATCAGTATTATTACTGTGAAGTAGGTTTTTAATGTTGTAATTGTTTTTTGGTGCCAATGTTATATTGTATTTCTTGAATATTTTTTGGAACTTTTTTGTGGCCCAGGGGTGGTAAGTAAATTTAGCAAATCTAGTTTCTTGTTTTATTGGTGTGAGAGCTGTGATCTGTTTTAATTTCTTTTGAAGTTTGAATAATTTTAGTTTTTTATCTACAAGGTTTTTTCCAAGTTTTTTTTTATTGCAAAAAAACTTTTCTATGAATGACAAATTCTAGTTTTTCATTGCCTTTTTTGATTTTAAGGTCTAAAAAAGGTAGAGTACAGTCCTCTTGCAATAGTGCCCTACAAACTAATAGATGATGCTTTGAAACTACTCAACCTGCAAGAACCCAGCTTACAATTCACAGTAGAAACTGAAGAGGACTGTACTCTACCTTTTTTAGACCTTAAAATAAAAAAAGGCAATGAAAAACTAGAATTTGGCATTCATAGAAAAGCAACACACACAGATAATTACATCAAAGCAAATAGTTTCAACCCAATTCCACACAAACATGCAACCATCAACAGTCTGACACACAGATTAGTAAATCTACCTCTCAGCCAGCAAGAATATCAAAACGAATACCATCAAATCTTAAAAACTGCAATTAAAAATGGATATGGAAAAAACCTTGTAGATAAAAAACTAAAATTATTCAAACTTCAAAAGAAATTAAAACAGATCACAGCTCTCACACCAATAAAACAAGAAACTAGATTTGCTAAATTTACTTACCACCCCTGGGCCACAAAAAAGTTCCAAAAAATATTCAAGAAATACAATATAACATTGGCACCAAAAAACAATTACAACATTAAAAACCTACTTCACAGTAATAATACTGATAAGATAAAACCAGAGGAAAAGTCAGGCATTTACAAAATTAAGTGTAAAGACTGTGAAAAAATTTACATAGGGAGGACAAAAAGAAACAGGCACTAGAAAGAAAGAACACTTCAGGCACTTAAGATACAAAAATATTGATAAGTCCGCAATAGCAGCTCATTTCTGGTCTGAAAATCATGAAATTGAAGATAGCACAGAATTACTAAAATACGTACAAAAACATAGTGAACTCGTCATATGGGAGAGGATATACATAGAAAAACATAGGAACCAACTAATGAACTTTGAAATCCCGCTAGAAGAGAATCCCACATTTCAGTTCATCACTAAATCAACAGATGGCAGCAACAACCCCAGAATTACCCACACCGCTGGATCTAGCGTCAGTCGCACAAGAGCCGTAGATGCAAACGAAGATTTGCGAAACATGTCCTCAAAATAGGTACGAAAGTGAAGCAGATGTGTAAGAAATACGACTCATCTAAAATTTAATAATTTTTCGCTTCACTGTGGTGTTCCAATACAGTTAAATCTCGAGTCATGTAATAGTTTACATAGATGTTGTGCAATTGTCTCTTCCAAGTTTTGTAGTACTTCGAATGGTATACCATCTGATCCTGGTGCTTTTCCTTTTTTGCCCTCTTTTATGCCCAGTTTTACTTCCATGACATCAAATGGATATATAATCCATACGCCATTGCATTCCTCATTATAAAGATCACGTTTATTCATGTGTTGCTCGTTATCGTCATGTGTTGTATCTGTGGGCAACAATTTATCCATTTTCCTTCTCTAAGATAGATAAAACTTCTGGTTTAAGTTTGAATTTATGAGTCACTATGTTTACACTCAGTCTTCACTTACTTGTTGTATAATTGAAACGTTTTCAAGATCATTCGATCTCATCATCAGCTGTTTGGTGACTAAATGAACCTCCCTCTTCTTCCACTGCTACGGAGCTCCGATCACTCTGCCATCTGGTGTTAGTGGCACTAAGTTTTAATACTTCATTTAATGCCGGGATTTCAAAATTTATAAATTTATCACGGTTTTTATTTATGAAAATTTTTTCCCAAATATCCAATTCTATGGGTGTACTTAAAGATTTTAACAGTTTAATGGTGCCGAAATTTTCTCCATTACTATTTTGCAAGGAATTCCCTATATGTTGTTCATTAACTTGTCTTGTACAAAGTTCTCCCATGATGTTTTCCTTACCTGTTCAAGTTCTTCTTTATATTTTTGTTTTGTTTCTCTATATATCGTCAAGGTTCTATCTCCATTCCTGTTTGCGAGTGTTGGTAAATTCTTCTAGCTTTCCGGGTTTTGCTTCTAAGTTTTTGTAACTTTTCATTCCAAATTTTATATTCTGTATTATATTTTATATTCTAAGATGTATAGCATAATTGGGCAATAAATGGGTTTCTTGGAGATGATCGATGGGAACCGTTAGGAAACTAAATGTTGTATGTCAAGAGCACGTGCCCGAAAGCACGGTTTACTGGAAAACACTGGATTACTTCCACGTGGGGAGATTAACGGATGGTCTTTCTCGCCCTGGCGCACTTCGGACTGACGACTCTAAAATTGCCAGTATATCGCATGTCTTCTGATGTCCGGGAGTCAGAAAATCCCCTCCTGGAGCGAGAATGGGACTTCATAGCACGATCTATTACGCCTGGAACGATTTCTCACAGGCAACCCCGATTGGCTACTATTTGCTGATGGCATGGGAGCTGGAGTCTGTACGGTTGAAGAGGCAATTTTTGGAGCAGCTGTGGCACGATGACATACGAGGAGTACTCACTTTCAAATCCGCCTGAGTGGATGGAACTGGAAAACCTGTTCGTGGGACCTTTCAGTTTGCACCTTAATGAAAACATAAGAGAAATGGGAGATGTTTCCACAACCGCGTTGCATTTCCGGACAGCCTGGCGGACAGCTACAGAATACTTCAAGGGGGTAGGAGGATGGAATTCATGGTACCACTACCTCACTTCTGGGAAGGTCAGGTGTTGCCGTAGTTCCTGTATGTCCTTTAACTCGAGAAAGCGGAGACAGTCCTGCGAGCTTCAATGAGTGTTCACCTCCAAAGTTAACACGGGTGCAGTCCTGCGTACACTCTGAGTACAATGAGTTCCGTCGTATATGTTGCGTCCACAACGAGGACAAACGAGCCGGTGCCATGTTTCTCTTCTGTCCGAACGGCAACGATAGCAACGCATGGAGTTTGGGACATACAGGTGCGCAGCTGCTCGCTCATAACTACAGTGGGTTAACGCCGATAGCACGGTATATTCAAATATAAGAAAAACGTGCACGGTGGAAATGGAAGGTTATCCCGCTTCCCGATTAATCGTAAGGCAGAAATTACACCCTGATCTAAAAGGTAGTTAAACATTTCCTCGTTGGACAGTCCGTCTAAGCTAGAAGTAGTAACCACGCCATAACAGCTGTCTTGGATTACTCCAACAATACTAGATAAGAGCCTAGGAGACTACTCGTTAGCAGTCTGAGCATCCTGGGCCATCTCAATTAACAAGCTGCCGTCCCTACATCGTGTGGCATTTTTTATTGGACCACAGATCCTATTTAACTTTTTATGGATATACAAGGGGTTCAGGTTAGACATTCTTTTCATTGCTCAGCCGCATAAGCCCCTCCCCTAAAACAGGACCTGCATTGGGTTGAGCGCAGAGGAGTCACGATTGTGAGGACCCCTTCCGTAAACGTCGGCGTCAGCCTACCATTGGAGGAATAAAAGAACAAGACAACTAAATCTTCCGGTCTGTGCCGGCCTGAAGTACTCACATCAGGCACTCTCAAGGGGTAGTTAAGAAAAGTTAACCTCCATCTGTCACAACAATCAGGTATGCAACACACCAAAGGAAGACCCAGCTTAAAGACCCCGTCACGTTTATAGCCTCTAGTGACTCCCCACTTTAGGCCGCGATACCGCAAAGCAGTCCCCGTGGATTCAGGGGAATTGCGGTTGATTACATCGGGCCCCAGACAGCAGTAACACGTCGAGCCACCTGTACACCGCGACAACACGCTGTCGCCGAAATGCTCACGGGGATCTGGCCCCTCAGGAGCTACGTGCGTTTACATGACAATGGAATGGCTCCACATCTAGTGCCACACAAAAGGGATAGAGATGGTCCACTCAACCTTCACGCCTGAGACCTTCGGAAAGCACACCTGTTGGAAGCTGCACTGAAATTGTGCGATTGGAACCACGGAAATAGGATAGATCCCTGCTGGTGAGACAGGATTTCATTAATTCTAATATTTAATGTAAATAGCATAATAAATCTAGAAGAGGAAGAGAAGGAAAGTGGCTTGGACAAATAGATATGAGGGGAAGTGGCTTGGGACCCCAGGATCACCAAAAACCATACCTACTGTAGGAAGCTCCTTGTGGAAGGGGGGCAGGATGTTTGACTAAAGATTAGAACAGAAAATAAAGTGCTAATTCTGAAATTCAACCACTGACATCCTGCAAATATTTCACCCAACTTATACATAATCATGTTTAGTTAACCCATAGTTAAAATAAAAGTAGCATTTTAAAAATCCACTTGAAGGTTTAACACAGTTGTGATATCTGTAGGATATTTGATATGAAATAACATGAGAATGAAAAGAAAGATCCCAATTAAAGAAATAAATGACTTCTATGTTAACATTTGTTGCTTTGTTTTAGACACCTAAAATTTGGTGTTGAACATTCTAAGTTCTCTAGCTCATTGCCAAGTTGCTGAATGCACACAGCAAAGTTCCTGTCAACAATGACAATCACAGCAGGTTTGGCTGTAAGTCTTGTTCTGAGAAAACCTAACATCTCTTGTTTCATCAATGTCTAATCACAAACATTTGCATGATTTTATATCTGATGATTTCAATACTGTTAAGATTTTGGTTTAAATTTATGTCCTCCAACTTAAGTCATATCGGATGATGAATGGGTGAAATGATGCTCAAATGTGTCCAGGATCCATAGAGCTTAGAGTTACTCAACATTCGTCTTTCAGGATAAGAGAAACCCCCGGAAAAAAACCTTATCCAGCTAATTCACCCTGAACGAGATGCGAAATTCGGGACGTCTTGAATGTGAGGCAGACAATGATTATGATTTGAATGAAAAATACCTACAGTTCAATGAATCTAAGAAGAATATTAAGTACATAAAAACTGTATCATTCATTTAAAATTATCCTAAGCTTAACTTTGTCTTTGAAACACAGGAATATTACAGCCTTAAATTTGTAAATGCTTTAATGACATGTATAAGCACAGTAATAAATGCTGAAAAAGAAAATAAGAAGTTTTAAAAATAAATTTTAATACAAAGTGCATCTTCCAACAGGACAAAATTTCATATAATTATCTGACTGTGAAGTATGATTTGCTTGGTACAGCAACTGTTTTGGTAAATGGCTTACTTTAACTTGGTAAGACTTTAAGCTATATATGTACTAAGATGGCAATTGGTGCTCTCTGCATAGTGTAAACCTCTCAGGCTATGACATACAACTGAATGTGCCACATAAGTAAATCAATGAAAGGTTACACTCAGAACTATTACTGCTGTTTGTGGTCTTAATTATGCTGTGAAAGTGCTGGAACTGTCTGAGTTGTTAATAGGTCTAATTAAAATGCTTACACATCTAAGCATTATTTCTTTTGACAGTCCATAATTCCTTATCTGTTCAATGGAATGAAACAATAAGTGCACTACATAGATGTGGCTATATATGATTTTCAAAATTATGTGGCTTTGCATCACTGCATGTAACGCATGTTGGCTGTTAAGCTCAAATACCCATAGTTTGCCCGAGTAGCTCTGCAATGTATTTGGGATGCTACCAACAGTGTAGATGCTGAAAGATATTTCAGTAAATATAATTTGACTGTGACAGGACGACTCAAATGACAGAACAGAATGTTGAAATATGTTCAGTGCCTTCATTCA
Organism: Mantis religiosa; assembly: GCA_030765055.1. NCBI lineage: Eukaryota > Metazoa > Arthropoda > Insecta > Mantodea > Mantidae > Mantis > Mantis religiosa. Next base: position 338,361,255 of record CM060950.1, read on the forward strand.
ACAGCATTACTGAGTCATAAACTAGGCTAATTTAGTGCATTTTCTTTTTATTGTGTTCTACATCAGTATGGATTTATCTTTTTTGTGTTATGCAATATGCTTTAGTCTGTATCAGATTGTTCTATATTTCTGCGTATTGCTTTAACCTATATTAATATGAAATAAATTGACACTTTATTCACTTTTAACTCCCCGTCGTTAATAACCCTCCATAAATGTGTTTTAAATTTCATATAAATAATATTAATATTCATCATTTAACAAAATTAACTCAAACTTTCTTCAAAATGCTATAAAATGCTAAATTGCAAATGTATAAACGCTACAAAATGCTAAATGTAAATATCACTACCCCTACCTATTGTTTATTATGAAGTTTTACTAATTTGAGAACATGCCATTCTCTGTGTCCTAGCTGCAGCTGACATTGTACATATTTTAAGAATAAGTGGAATACTGGAAATAAATGTAAAAATGGCATATAATGATGAAGTTGCTTAATGCGGATTCAGAGTCTGTATCCCAGTTAGCACCCCCTGGTATGTACATACCTAAACAAAGTTTAAATTACCTATTTAGGTCTGCCTGTTTTTGCTCTTGTCATATGTGGGTGTCTTCTTGTATTTGAATTTTATCGCTCTTCCTTTCTTTCCATCTTGTTTGATCCAGGCTTTCACAAACATGACATTAATATAATTCATGAATAATGCTATGCTCTATTGCCAAATTCAATACGTGATTTCTGTTCTCCACACCTACAGTATTTTATAAACTATGAAACCTTAGAAGAAAGGCCTCCAAAAGTCAGATGCATCCTATATTCGAAACTGATATTAACATGTCCAGTGTCTGATTTAAAATTCCTGTCACTTAAAAATTGCCATATATTTGGTGCCGTGCAGGAATTTATAACAATGTTATCATTTTGGAAGACTTACTTCACAATCACAACCTCTTAATGTCTCAGTACATAAATGCTTTAATGCATATGAGACAATAGAACAAATGAATGATTGATGAAACCCAATACGAATTAACACCAAGTAGTGCTTTAAAACAATCTACAATCATAAAAGTCTATCAGTGGATGAAACAATCATGGTGTAGAGTGCATATGACATTATTGTTAAAGCTTTCATAAAGTGAAACTTACGTAATGCTCTCAGTGGTAATGAAAACCACATGAAAAGGAGGCCAATGATGATGAAGAGAAGAGGAGGAACCACAGAAGAGAAAGAAGTGACGATTTTCAGAAAGTTTAAAGGTGAGTTTGGTTTTATAATCTAATAATTTTCTTTTTACTCTAAATTTATAATGTAATGATAAATGTTAAAAATGTTATTCTTTAGAAAAAATGCTTAAAAATTAAAGTGTGGTATAGCCTCTAAAATATATTTTTACATGTTTATATGGTACGTGTTACCTTATACTGGAAACAGAGCTTACACAACTAATCATGACATCTTCATAGCTCTGCTATGCAAAACAATGCAATACCTGAGAGAAGCAGCAGCAGCAAAAAAAGTCATCCTAGTGGCTGTGTTTAGATTGACAGTGAATGAAAATGACATACTGACATTGCATCATGATTTTTGTCTGAAACAAATACTTGTTAAAAATGTAATTAGGTAAATTAATGGCATGTTGCCATGGTAGCTCAGTGGTTAGAACAACTGTACAGAGACCAGGTCTATGGTCCAAATCCCAGCTTTGGCATTGAATTTTTCAGTCTGACTATAGCTTTCCAAACCTTGCCATATACAAGGGTAATGTGAAAGAACAATTAATTTCCATCAGTTGACCTAATAGTGGTCTACACTATAAGGTCCAAGGCTTAAGGTATTTGCACGTAAGTTGCCATTAAGTTAATTGTCTCACATAAGAGAACTCCTAGTGGTTTACCAGAAAAAATAAAAGCCAGTTAGGGAACTTAATATCAAGCTTGCATGTTGCTATGGTAATTTAGTAGATAGAGCAACTGGATAGAGACTTGGAAGGTGCTCAGTTCAAATCTCAGCTATGGCATTGAATTTTTCAGTCTGATTCTACCTTTCGAAACCTTGTCCTACACACAGCTAGTGTTAAAGGACAATTCATTTCCATTAATTGATACAAGAGAACTTATATAAGTTACTATTTACAATATATTATCATATTACAAACACATTTTCCTTAATCTAGTTGTACATATTGTCTGGTGTCACATTTTACATTTGCTAACTCAGCTTGTTTGGTGGCCAGGCTTTGTACCATTGTTCAGTAGCATAACATCATTATTTAACCTAATTCTTCATGTTTCATCTTGTTGCCAAAAATTTTTTCTTTTCCAATCTTTACTTTTCTCATCCACATTTCTTTAGCTTTCCAAAACAAAGACCCCATACTTGTTTCTACTTTCAAGGCCGCGCCGTGGCTCAGTGGTTACACCGCTTGGCTCTCACCAAGGCGGCCTGGGTTCGCTCCCAGGCGACCGCAAAGTGAGATTTGTGGTGGACAACACGGCGCTGGGGCGGGTTTTCTCCGGGACCTCCGGTTTCCCCCGCCATCTCATTCCACCGGTGCTCCATCTTCATCTCATGTATCATCAGTCTCACCGCCTGCGGTGCCGTATGTAGTAAAAGCAGGCGTTTAACACTACACATTTCATTTCATTTCTACTTTCATTTTTTCCCAGCAACCAGTTTTATAGCTATCAGGCTTTGCATCTTTACCCATTTCTTCTCCCCACTTTCTGCCTCCATATCACTAGTTCTCTGCACTCGTACTGTACTTTCTTTTCCTCCAAATAATTCACATATTCCTCTTTTCTGCCTCTTAGCCCTCTTAAGTATATTGATCCTGTTCTTATCTGAGCCATTCCTTACGTCTCCTGTCCATTACATTGTGCTACAATTTCTCCCGTCTTCATTCTCTCTTTATTGTCATATAATAACTTACCAAGTTTTTATTTTGTACCCCTCCATTTTGTCTCTCTATATACTTCGTTCTGGTTCTATTTATACTCTTAGTCCCCATATGTCCCCCATACTTATTTCTTCCATAGTTCTTTTTCTACTCCTGGTCATCTATTTCTTTTTCCCATTTTCTTTTGTTGATTCATGCTTTATCATCTTCTGTCAAGCATGAATACCAAAATTTCAGTATTCTTTCAATTATACCTTTTCTTCTGATTTTCCTAATTCTACTAAGGCTACTTCTGTCGGAGCACATCCATGTAGTCCTAGATATGTAAAACTTAAAGTGTTCACGGCGAGTGTTATTAATTAAAGCTTCACGGGTGATCAGCCATGTCAAAGTAATTAGATTCAAGCTTTCAGCCATTCTAAATTCCATGAATCAGTTCCTGAAGAAGGCCATCAAACCATAATGATGTTTCGGCTATGCTTTGAGGCTGATGATCCTCAATCCCTGGAGAGAGTTTCTTAATCTTAAGTTGGCATCCATGATGTCAGAGCATATTATAATACTAATCTCCAGTGAGAACTAAAAACTGAGGTTTAGAGTAAAAACAGGTCAATGGAGAACAAAATTTTCCACAGGATACAAATTCAGAAACATTTAAACACATCATCTCTTCTTTACTTTATATCGCACAATTTTTTTTTTTTCCAAGTTCTGACACCACTTGCAACATTTATCCTGTAAAAAGTCACAACGTGATCCAAACATAAGAAAAAAACTTCAAATACTCTCTAAACCTTCAGAAATTGGTAGCAGAAAAGTTGCCTTACTGACAACACTGTTCGCACAAAGTACCCTGCCCTTTGCTGCCAACATTAAGGAAACTTTACACTGCAGTCAATAAATAAACTGTTGGAAGTTTTCATTGATCTAAAGCTTTTTTGTTCCATTTATACCCCACCTTTAACTGCAATGGTCATATCAGTGGCTGTTCTCTTTTGGAACATGTCGCCTATTGGGGATGGTGTTGACTTGTATACGTTGGGTTGCTGGTACTTTGGATTTTTAATCATTAGATCATGCACACATTTGCACTTTCATTCATACTTCTAGACTCTGGGGAAGATGGGGAATCATCTTGGTTGGAGAAAAGTCCCCACCCCCAGCTGGGAATCAAACCTGGAATCCCTTGCACAGCAGGCAGGTGCTCCACCACTGAGATACAGGGCCAGCCAAAGTATTCTGAAGTACAACTAAATTATTATTTATCTAAGCTATTTAACTAAACCACAGGGTAAATCTCCCAGATGTTTTCTAGCTGCTTTTGAAATGGATTGACTTTCCTATTTGTCCCACAGATATTCTGTAAATGTACATCCACTTGATTTTGTCTGATACTTCCCAATGATAGGCAATGCCAATGACCCACAAAGTCACAATATGCAATCCTAAAATAAACCCTGAAAGTTGTTTTGCAAAGTTTAGGATTGGCTATTGGCATCTGCAATATTCCTAAATTTGTCTGATTTGTGCTCACAAGATTTTTAAGAACATTTATTCTGAATTTTTCATGGTACTAAATGGTATAGTATCTTAATGTTAGTCTAAGTTACTAAACAAAACATTTACATAAATTTACTTAGGTTGCCCAAACATTATATATAGCAATGTCGTGGCTGAGTGGATAGACCGCTCGGCTCTCACCAAGGCGGCCCAGGATCGATCCCAGGCAAACACTAATCAAGATTTGTGGTGGACAACACCGTGCTGTAGCGAGTTCTCTCCGGGATTTCCGGTTTCCCCTGCCATCTCATTCCACCGGTGCTCCATTTTCATCTGAAGTATCATCAGTGTCACCACCTGCGGTGCCACATGTAGTAAAAGCGGGCATTAAACACTGCACATTATATATAAGTGTGTATGTAATTATATGTATGAAATGTACTTATTAAATTATTTCAGTAGTTAAATAAAAATGGATTATACATGTGTCAACAATAGCTTAGTACAATTTCTGATAACTGTTTACTAAGCTATTGTTGACATTCATATAATCAATTTTTTATTTAACTACTGAAATAATTTAATAAGTACATTTCATATTTCCATATTATTTGCAGCGTTGTTATTTGTTAATTTGATCCTTAAATTCTTTCACCAGCTTAGCTGCAGTTGGCGAGCACTCATGATTAGTCTCTTGGTCGTGGTATCGGATCGATATTTTATCCCACCTTTATTAGTGAAATAACTTTTTTCATTGGTGTAGGCGTGTTTCAGGCGTGTAAATAATTGCATTTTAAGTTTGTTAGATGCCTCTATAAATAAACTTCTACTTTTAAACTGCAGTCTCGTGCAGTTAGGAATTCTTCTAGCTGTTCTTTTACTGGTCTTACTATTTTTCGTAAGGAAGTCAGTTCCTTAATTTGAGGTCTTGAATTTCCTTGGCGATCCACTATGTATTACTATTCACATTCGTTCTTGAAGTAGATGCTTTCAGCTTTGCGTTGATTGAAACGTTATTCTTAGGACTGAACTTGGTAGGCGTGCTCATGTTGTTCGTGCTGGAGTCGGTTGCTTTGGCTGTGATCTTGGTGTAATTGTTCTTTGTGTAAACATTGCCCAGTTTAAGTCACTAGTTTGTGTTGCGATTTCGCGTCTAGGTACCGGCTTAGTTGCAACTGCACTATAAGTTCTGTCTTAGGGACAGAAGCTTGACGAATACACAAGAACTTCCGGGCTTCCAAGAAGGACACCTTCTCTCTTACCCGAATCTCTTCAATTGCCTTTTCCGCCATACAACGGGGCCACTCTCTAGAGGTTGATGCATGATTACCTCTGCAGTTGACACATATTGCAGATGAAGTACATTTATCGTCCCGCTTGACTTCGCCACAGTCAATGCAGATAGCAACTCCATTACAAGGAGCAGTGGTGTGAACAAAGCGCTGGTGTTTGTAACACCTCAATGGATTGGATACATACTGCCTCACTTCAGTAGCTTCATTTCCTGCCTTAATCCTTTGCGGGAGATCTACTTGATCAAAGGTAAGAAACAGGATATGAGTGGGCACCAGTTCACCTCGTTCTTTGAGGTGGACTCGATATAAATTGATCACACCTTGTCCCACCAATTTTTCCTGAATATCCACTTTGGACATTACGTCCAACGCGCATCGGATAACTCGCACTTTACGGCATCTGGTGTTGTAAACAATGTTAAGCAGTTTGCTTCCATTTTTAGGAGCATGTCAACAACATTTAAATCTAATAATTTTTGTTTCATTCTTAAATCTAATATTTCACTTTGCATTTGTAAAAGGTTTGAAACTTGGTTGAATGGGTCAAGCACAATACCAACCATAATAAAATATCTGCTATGAACTATACATTTATAACTATCTACCAGTAGAAAACATGGCTATTATGGTATTTTGTAAATGCCTATAATGTTATAAGAAAGTTGTTTGTATTGTAATATTAAGTTATAGGCCCAAAGAGGTAAAACAAAGGGTAATACAAATTTTGAACGGATCTGAAGGATTTGAACCCAAGTTGAAGTGGCATAGTGATGAAGTAACTTGTATAATACCATTTAGCCAAGGCTACCTTGCAAGGGAAGGTTCCTACACCAATAAATAAGGGCGGACTTAAGGCCTAACTCGAATCTTTACACGCATTTTAAAGTTTCATGCAGTATTTTGAGCTCGTTTTGATAGTTCTAACACAAATAAAAAAAACTGCATCCACTGTTACAATTATTGCATGAGCTCAAAAGCGCCGTAATTTGTGACAGAAGCGAAAACAATATACCTAATTCTTAGTAATTTTGACATGGCTGTACAATGAAAACCCATGTTGGCTGAATATTTAAATCCAATTAGTTCCACTGTGTAGATCTGCCATTTTATGTTCCAATGTTATTGTCAACTGATGCATGTGATAATTTGTTTCTATGCGTGAATGTACGTTAATGAATAAAAGTTTGTAAACTCGTCTAAATTATTACTGTAGCTCTCCGTACCTGGGTATGATGTTTTTGTAATTGACATATATAGTGATTGATTTCTGTCCCATACAACACTTATGCAGTAAGTTATCTGCCCCTCCTCTATAAACTGTTGCACATCCTTTCGACAGCTTTCGAGAAAGGCATGTCACTTATGTTGCTTAGCATGTTGCATAAATTAAAAAATAAATAGGAGCCAGTAAACCAACCTGACCTGCGCACTCACCATGCGCAGTTACAGCATCAACCGACAATAACGAAAGTGTGATAGTGGTACTCCATCATTTCTTTTACTTCCATTGTTATATAAAAAGGAATGGTTCAAGTGTTAGCTTCCACAAGAGAGATATATGTTTGTTCTCACGTGCCAAAAATTATCTACTTTTAAAAATTTCTCTGTTCAAAGATTTCTGTGTGTTTACTCGTCTTAGTGCTGTTGAACGGCACTCAGAGCACGACAACAGTGTTCAGTAGAACCGAACATTACTGTGCGAAGTAAAATAAGCGTGTAAATACAAGCTGTGCCGATCGGCACAGAGGCTTGTATTTCATGTAATTGTCTGTCTTCCCTATAGGGGCGGTGATAGCGACTTGTTCCTCTTTTGTTTAGTATTTGGTTGCGCCACCGTCTCATCGGGAGTTCTTGGCTGGGTACCCTTGCCAGAGCAAGTTAGGTGGGTCTACATCTTTTCTCGGCAACCGTTGCCAAGCCTGGAGAACATTTTAAAGAACTATTCAGGGTATGTTTATGCAGGCAAATGTTTTATTTTCAATAATGTTAAATGTTCTTTGTTGTGACAGTTGTGAAATTATTGAATATTCAGAAATGGATTTGAATAGGGAAGCTGTCAATTAAATTACTGATGCAGTCTGGTAGCAGAGCGCGGTTATGTCAAAAGAGGCAAAAGTGATTCTAACTCCACAAATGTAGTAGGTCTAGAAGAAAATATCAAAGCCGAATGCACCTCAGGCGTCAGACCGGATAAAATTACGTTACAGACCTGTTTTTCACTATCAGGTAACAGCAATAATCGGGCAAATAACCTACCCTAAGCATATAATCCGCAAAGGTCTCATTGAAAGCTTGGGGCTTAATAATAGTAACGTTAAATGTTCTTTGCTGTAACACTTGTGAAATTATTGAATAATCAGAAATGGATTTGAATAGGGAAGCTGTCAATTAAATTACTGGTGCAGTCTGGTAGCAGAGCGCGGTTATGTCAAAAGAGGCCAAAGCGATTCTAACTCCACAAATGTAGTAGGTCTAGAAGACAATATCAAAGCTGAATGCACCTCAGGCGTCAAACCGGACAAAATTACGTTACAGACCCGTTTTTCACTAGTAGGTAACAGCAATAATCGGGCAAATAACCTACCCTAAGCATATAATCCACAAAGGTGTCATTGAAAGCTTGGGGCTTAAGATAGTAATCAGGTGTAAGAGTTATTAATGCACAGCATGGTATAAAGGAATCCAAAACGCTCTGGTGGAATGCGAGTAATGGATGAGAAACGTGTTTGACACGCAACAACAAATTCAATATAACTCCCTTTGCCCTCACGCAATGACCTCTAAGAGCAGGGGCTCCGATACATCACACAACAAGGCACAGGTTTCCACCTGTATTACAAATTTCAGGAAATCCAAAGCACCACCTCCAAATCCGACAGTGGTTTAACGTACTGTTGTAACGGGTGGGACGATTTTAAAGGCTTAAAAGCCGGAATTGACTTCGTCGGAGAAAGGACCATTGGGGCGGCGGGGCGTCATCACCACTACCTTGCGGCAACCTATCAAAGTAGCAAATTCTGCTCGTAACTTTGGCAATGGCAAGACAAAATTAAAGTTAGGAAAATACCTCTGAAAATAATCGATACGCTGGAGATAATGGTTTACATGGGCCGTTATTCTGCTAACCTGACATTTCCATAAGCCACTCTACAATAATTCCATAAATTGCATCAAAGCCTTTTCACATGGAGATTGTGAATCCACAATCAATGGATGACTATCTGATAACTTAACTGTGGCATTGCCCCGTACTCGACGGAGTGCATCCAAAATTGAGGGCACATCAGCTGACACTAGATAATCGCCGCCACGAACACACAACTCAAATAAAAGTTCTGGTTTACGCAAAGATGCCATGTCCACCATAGCGGCCATAATGGTTCGAAGTAATCATAAAATCAATGGAAAATACTCGATTCAGAACCACGCTCTGCTATCAGACTGCACTAGAACTTTAATTAACAACTTCCCTATATTAATCCATTTATGATTATTCAATAATTTCACAACCGTCACAACAAATAACATTAGTGAAAATGAAACATTTACCTTCATAAACATACACTGAACATATATCAAGATTTAACTGTATTGGAACACCACAGTGAAGCGAAATAATTATTAATTTTTAGATGAGTCGTATTTATTACACATTTGCTTCACTTTCGTACCTATTTTGAGGACATGTTTCGCAAATCATCGTTTGCATCTTCTGCTCTTATGTGACTAAAGCTTGATCCAGTGGTGTGGTGGGTGTGGGTAATTCTGGAGTTGCTGCTGCCATCTGTTGATTTAGTGATGAACTTAAATGTGGGATTCTCTTCTGGCGGGATTTCAAAGTTCATTAGTTGGTTTTTATGCTTTTCTATGTATATTCTCTCCCATATGACGAGTTCACTATGTTTTTGTACGTATTTTAGTAATTCTGTGCTATCTTCAATTTCATGATTTTCAGACCAGAAATGAGCTGCAATTGCGGACTTATCAATATTTTTGTATCTTAAGTGCCTGAAGTGTTCTTTCTTTCTAGTGCCTATGTTTCTTTTTGTTCTCCCTATGTAAAATTTAGATTGAAATTTGGATTGAAATATAGTGTTACATTTAGGGCCAATGCAGGAACGGTAAAGTGTGGTGAAAACAGTGGTAAAACTGACTAGAGCAAATAAGTGCAAACAGACAATACCAGCGTGGGATACGTAGCTGCATGCAACAAGCCACGCCAGCTGCTCCCAACAATACTTGCGGCTGCAGGACAGTGACCGCCGTTCCAAAATGGTGGTGGCCACACTGATAATTGCAATTCCACCATCACTTACCAGCCAGCCGGCTGGCAGTACTCTAATGCTCCACAATGGTCAGCTTGCCACTTATATAGCTCCACCGGATCACTCTACCGGAAGCAGTGCACCTCCCATCAGAGCACCATTGGGTGCACGGACCACAAGCAGGACAACCCCTTGGACCACAGCAGTCTGGAGGAAGATCTGAAAGCAAAGAAGTTTGAGAAACTGGTCAAGGAAGTCAAGGAGCTCCAGAGGGAGATCCTTTATTTACAAGAAATACCGAATTACCTGGTCCCGGAGTCCTGCGACTTCCAAAGAATCCCGAATGACCTGTCTCGCTGCTACCAGGAACACGCTGTGAAAAAGCGTCTCTTGGTGGAACTAGGAGAAGAGTGACAAGCCACCCCCACATGAAAACGCCCCTTCCACTGGAGCAGCGCCCGGGAAAGACTCGGACTGCAAGGCCAGGACCCCAAATGGAAAAAAAAAAAAGAATAAAACCAAGTACCTAACACCGCAGGTCAGCAGCTGCACTGATGATAGATACGCGGCGCTGTCCTCCGAAGATATGACGAAAACGAACACCTGAATCCGACACCCACTCAACTTAACTCCAAACCTAAACCCAACTCACCAAAACCCCAAAGGCCAGCTTGGGCAACTCCCATGGCGCAGCAACAACCTGTCTCTAAATCTACCCATACACCAGCCGCCGCAAATGGGGCCATCAGTTCCAAAGCAGAGACGCAAAAGCCGCCGCGTATCGTCATTCTCGATGGCCGACAAGCCACACAGGCTCTCCGCATCCTCCGGAGCTCACTTCCAGGTGGACAGTATAAACTGCAGGACACTCGCACCTGCCTGAAGCTCTTCCTTAGAGGAAGCAGGACGCCCAACCTACAATGGCGCTACTGAAGGACGCCGGGGTTGAATAGTTTAGCTTCACCCGCAGGAATCCCTCCGCTTAATTGTCAAGCGACTTCCCGTGGACCTCGAGGAGGACTCCTTCCAGAATGACCTGGACGGCTAAGGATACAAATGCATCCAGAAACGTCAGTCCAGATTCCGTGGCAGGACCCTACAATCTTCCAAATTACATTAGACAGAATCACAAAGAACCAAAATTTGTTACAAGAGCAGGAGGTGTGCCACATTATGGACAAAGTGGAGGTCTTGAAAACAAATCAAAATATTACACAGCGCTTCACCTGCCAGCCGTTGCGGCATACTTTCACAATGTGCCAAATGACCTCTCGGTGCGTCCTCTGCGGTAGTTTCCACCACCTAGCTGAACGTCCTAAGAAAGTGACGCAGGACGTTGCACCCCACTGTGCGAACTGTGGGGATATGAGGTGTGAAGTTTCACAATGAATGCCATCGCCGCCAACTGGCAGCCATCGTCAGCGCAACCCCAAGTGTACATCTAGGCCCAAAACCAATAGTCAACCCGGCCCTGGTCAGAAAGGGCTTCTCATTAGCAGGCGCCATGAGAGGGCAATAGGCACCCTGCCGCCACCAACTGGCCTCCCTCCAAATAGCCCCACCCTCCAAGGCACCTTCCGTTGACCTGGATGGCATCAAAAAAGCTTCTTCTCCTTAGGGAACTGAATATTCAAACAATACGACCAAAGCTGCAGCCCTTCGTTACAAAATTTAAAAGTTGCAGCAGAACTTGTAAAAAATTAGAAGCATTCGTCTATCTAATGGCTAACACAAGGGGAAACAACTTTAACTGGCGCTCCTATGGAATGCCGACGGCATCTACAGGCAGCAGCAGGAACTTGAAAACAAGCCGCGGTGTACAGAATTGATGTCGCATTTATTTGCGAAACAAAATTAAAACAGGAGTACAATTTTAAACACAGGGGTTACAAAGTTTTTCGAAATGCTGGAATTGGCACATAGGGATGTGGAATCCCCATTTTGCTCAAATATAAAGTTTCTCATGCTCCTGTCACGCTGCCACCATTGACAGAGTTGGAATGCACGGCTGTTACAAAATGCCTAAACAATACTACGGTGATGCTGGTAGCGCTCTGTCGCCCCCCTTCTCTCAGGACTCTAATCAAGACCTCAAACAAATCCTCGCTTTAGAGGAGCACTTTCTAATTGCAGGAGATTTCAATACTCGGCACCCATGGTGGCATTCATGTCGAGCAAACACGGCTGGAAATCTCCTGGTAGAACTTATAACAGAAAATGTTGACGTCGAAGTACATCTCCCCCTACAGCCCACCTTTAGGCACAGATGAGGGCACTTTAAACCTGAAATCTTTTACTTCACACTTACAAAAAATGCTGTACTATCAAACAATTTTGTGTATCACAGCATAGACTCCGACCATCTCCCACTACATTTCGACATGTGCGGCGCCATCACGGCTCCTGAGATCAGTTCCCTGAGGTGCACAGAAAAGAACTGGAACAGATTTGCATTGAAAATACACAATATAACACAGTGTAAGCTGTCATTGGCGGACATTGATGCCGCCCGCCTCTAGGACCCTACTGCGGTAAGTACAGGATTGGTGATCCCGATGTCTCGAGCCAAATCTCTAGACTGTGTGCCTCTAAGTGGCAAGAGAGCTTATGCCAAACGCCCAAACAGATTTGGTTCACATCAGTCTTTGACTCACAAACCTTTATCTTCCTGAACAGAAATCTGATCGATACCTAAAGCGGCAAGCGCAAGGGGTGACTGGGTAAAGCGTAAGTCCCAGATTATGTAGGACTGTGTTCCTATCCGCTGATAAAGGTTAGTGTCGGGGAGGGGCCATTGCATGAGGTGAGACACTGAGGTGAGCAAGTTCCAGGCCAGGACTCTCACTTAACCCGGGATGGCGCCCAAGATGTGAGCACGCCATCGGAGATGTTTGTAATGGTGGAGGATATTGTTGCTAGCAGAAGAGATAATAAACAAAAGTGCTAAGAGGAGAGGAAAAGAAGTAGCTGAGTCTTGCGGTTCTCGCTACTTGGTTATTACTATAAATGAGAAATTTACTACCGTGAACCGTTAATTATCCGGAAGGGTTTAGATGATATTGCTGGTCCTGTAAAACCATGTCACGCAATGGCACGCTTCTAGTCGAAGCTGTTTCACCGACACAGGCTGCGAAAATTATGAAAGCGATTATACTGGCGAGTTATCCGGTGCTCTTTGAAATGCATAGGACACTGAACTCCTCCCGTGGTGTTGTAAACTCCAGCGCGTTGGACGTAATGTCCAAAGAGGATATTCAGGAAAAATTGGTGGGACAAGATGTGATCAATGTATATCGAGTCCACCTCAAAGAACGAGGTGAACTGGTGCCCTTTCATATCCTGTTTCTTACCTTTGATCGGGTAGATCTCCCGCAAAGGATTAAGGCAGGAAATGAAGCTACTGAAGTGAGGCAGTATGTATCCAATCCATTGAGGTGTTACAAACGCCAGCGCTTTATCCACACCACTGCTTCTTGTAATGGAGTTGCTATCTGCGTTGACTGTGGCGAAGTCAAGCGGGACAATAAATGTACTTCATCTGCAATATGTGTCAACTGCAGAGGTAATCATGCATCGAACTCTAGAGAGTGGCCCCGTTGTATGGCGGAAAAGGCAATCGAAGAGATTCGGGTAAGAGAGAAGGTGTTCTTCTTGGAAGCCCGGAAGTTCTTGTGTATTCGTCAAGCTTCTGTCCCTAAGACAGAACTTATAGTGCAGTTGCAACTAAGCCGGTACCTAGACGCGAAATCGCAACACAAACTAGTGACTTAAACTGGGCAATGATTACACAAAGAACAATTACACCAAGATCAGTCAAAGCAACTGACTCCAGGACGAACAACATGAGCACGCCTACCAAGTTCTGTCCTAAGAATAACGTTTCAACCAACGCAAAGCCGAAAGCATCTACTTCAAGAACGAATGTGAATAATAATACATAAAGTATCGCCAAGGAAATTCAAGACCTCAAATTAAAGAAAGGACTTCCTTACGAAAAATATAGTAAGACCAGCAAAAGAACCAGCTAGAAGAATTCCTAACTGCACGAGACTGCAGTTTAAAAGTAGAAGTTTATTCACTGTCATGTTAGAGTCCGGTACTGCTTTGCCTAATTCTATAACTCGATGTCACTCAACAAGACCTCACATTAGAGAAGTGACTTCGTTAGGGAAATTAGTAAGATCAGTAAAAGGACAGCTAGCCAGCATTAAAGTCCGCGACCGTCTCCTCCGAGAACATTTTCTGAGGAATCATCTGGAGAAGATTCAAATCGGCAGCTATCATCATCGGTCGCAGTTTGCACAGTTGGAAAGTAGTCCTCCTCCATAGAGAAAAACGAGGACAAAGATCCTGCACTCACTACCTGAACGACAATGAAAAAAAAGGCAGGATAGACGTCCAGAAAAATGTTAGCCCACACCGAAAAAAAAGGGGCAACTTGATTTGACCACTGCTGGGGAGGTAGTTTTAAAATTGTTTCTCAATGCTAAGTTAAGGAATTTAATAAGAAAGGCCGATTTTATGCTTTTTGGCGTTTTATTAATGACTATTTATAGTTTTTCATTGCTTTTTTCGTAACTGCATGTATATTTTATTTGCCCTGATTTTGATTTTTTTTATAATTTAGTTTTGTAAAGGGTGCTGATGACCTCGTAGTTGGGCGCCCTTATATACACATCATCATTGGTGCCGCCATTGATAACTACGCCACCTCGCGGTACACAGCTAAAAGAAATGCTACCAGCTATACCATAAATCTACCGAGTTTTTGCACTAACCCTGAAGTGGAGGACCTCATTGCCAGGAGACAGCGCTTGACGAGACTTTGGCGGCTTACCCGCCAACCCGACCATAAAATGCTAGCAAAATGTCTACGCAACATTGTTCGGCAACAAATTCAAATAAATCACACAAAACTGAACAGCGGAAGAATAAAATGTTAAATACCACTCATTTGGAACATTCGTTGTGGAAATTATTAAGGGCATTTAAGGTCCCCTCGAGCGTTAACTAGGGCGTTGAGGTGCTGCTCACTCACCTCGACCTGCACTTCCCCTCAGAGGAGAAAGCCGAGGTTTTTGCAGACTGTCTGGAGAAAAGATTCACAGAAACCCCAGTGACGTTACGGTCTAGAATGGGAAATCCAGACATGGGTACAAAACTGGGTGGCTCAGAAACACGGGCAACACCACCCTAAAACACAACACCCCATCCTTAATCCATCATAAATAAAAGAAAATATTTCCTGCGGCTAAACCCAATCCTGGGTGGGTACGCAGCAAAAATCTTCGGGCTGAACACAGCCTGCCAGAACATCGTCGTCATCACGAGCTACATTTGCCATTTACAACATCGCAGAAAGTCTCAAGCTCATTAGGAAGCTACCTAATGGAAAAGCTGCCAGCCCAGACAGGGTGACTGGGGAAATCAAACATCTCCTGAGAAAAGCCTTGGTGCAACTCAAAGATTTTCAATGCCTGTTTGCAGCGAAATTACTTCTCTGACACTTGGAAACGAACCTAGGTAATAATGCTCCCGAAGCATGGGTAAAACGCCAGTCAAACTCAAAATTGCCGCCCCATTAGTTTCCTGTCAACTAATTGCTCAAACAAATTAAACTGTTTTGACTCCAAAACAAACTTCGTCGTTTGATGACATTTCAAATTCACATTTGGCTTTCGAAAAGCACATTCAATAGATTTACAACTTTTAGGATTAACTGATGACACATCACGGAGCAATTTAACAATGGGGCTTCAACGCTGGCGCTATTTTTGAACGTAGAAGCTGCCTTTGACCGGTGCTGGCACAACGGCCTTATTTACAAACTGCACCGAGAATTTCTTCGCCTACAAAATTCCTTCTCACTGCTGCACAATTTTCTAGAAAACCGGCGCTTCTACATACAAGTAGGCGGCTCCTCCTCCCTGAAGCCATAAAAACTACTGGCGTACCACAAGGGGCTATTATATCTCCGCTCTTGTAATACTGTTGACAAACGCCTTTGCCGTGGACACCAGATGCAAAGTGGCCATGTATGCTGATGACACTGCAATATACAACCACCACGAACAGCCTAGTTTCGGCCTTGCAGAAATGCAGCGGTACACCGACCGCTTCCTTTCATGGCTTCATGGCTGGGAAATCAAAATTGTTGCAAATAAACGCCAGTTTAAGCCCTTTTCAAAGCGGTGTTAAAATTTGGCCATGGACCTAACGTTTGGTGGTGAACTATTGCACTGTCGTGAGCAGGTCAAGTACATAAGCGTGACGTTGACACGCACGATGCAGTGGTCTACCCAATTAAAAGATAGCGCCAGCAAAGGGTGGTAGTGATTAAAGTTATTCGACCCAATCTCCAGGAGCAAACAAAGCTTCGCTCGAAGGTAATCTTGTACAAATCGTTCATACTTTCAGTGGTTCTGTACGCAGGTGTGGCCTGGGCCAACGCACCCCAAACCATTCTAAAATACCTTCAAACTTTACAAAACGTCTACCTTAGGAAAATCCTGTCTGTCTTCATTCGCAACACAACACGCCTCCCTCCGCCAAGAAGTCCGCATCCCGACCATCCCCGAGACAGTTGATAAACGAGTCTCCTCTATTTGGGTGCGCATACGAACACATAAAAGTCCGATAATCTATAACATCGGGAAAGTTGAGCCATGACACCGAAAGCAAACGCGTGTGAAAATGCTGTAAAGAATGGCGGCTCGCTAAACTTTGCGCGCCCAACACCTCCCGACCTCACCACCTGCAGGGGCCACCAATCACCGACAGCCCAGGGAACTTTAAGCTACACGCTGCCACACAGCAAAACAGTGGAGTGCACACATTTGAAAAGTGCACACAGTGAAGTTTGGGTGTGTGCGAATGTGAGGGACATACATGGTATGCCCATGAGTGCGCGTTTGTGTGGGTATTTTTGTTTGTAATTTATGTCCTCCAACGTTGTTATATAGAACAATAAATGAAATGGGTGAAATGATGCTGAATTGAGACCAGGATCCACAGAGCTTAGTTACCCCACATTCGTCTTTCAGGATAAGGGAAAACCCGGAAAAAACCTTATCCAGATAACTCACCCCGAGATTTGAACTCAGTACCTCTTGAGCCTGGGGCAGACACGCTACTTACTCTATGCTACCAAGGCAGACATGTGTGTCTGTGTGTGGAAAACTGTACATGCGATATGTAAATAAACCCAAAGACACAAAGAAAATGAACTTCATAAAGCCATTATGGGTGCACCCAAAGTGGGATGCCGTATGGGTTTTTTGCAAAGCCAAGATGTCAAGAATATAAAATCCCAAAATTGTAAATAAATGTTATTGTAGAGCCTGTAAGCCAGTTCCCATGTACCAGGACCAGGTAATTTTAAGTTAAAATAAAAAAAAAAAGTCTTGCAATCCAAAACTCCTTTTGCATGGAAAAATTTTTGTTACTAAAATGGTTCTAATGATTTTGATTAAAATACTACATGTTTATAATAACTGTAAGATAAAATATATCTACTGAATTTTCTGTAAATACCAATAAAGTTTCCATAATTCTTTATACCTTTTGTATTATTGGTAAACTGTAAGAAATAAGACAAATTCTGAACTACTTGCCTGCACTGGCCACTTCTGAAATATTCTTTAGTATTGGTATGAACTACCAATTCCTTCATATGTTTTCCAGCTGCTATGCAACAATTTGTCCCCCCACCCCTCAGTTATGCAAAGAGAATGTGTTTTAATTGGAAGAACTATTTGTAGTCAGTTTATTGGCACTTTGTCACTTACATTTTTATATTATTGAGGAACTAATTACAGTAGCCATTGCTTCCATTTTGAACCTCTCTCCAACTAGCATCTGTTGTTGTCTGCTCTCCTCTCTGGTGGTGGAACTATGAACTTCTGAAACTAGTCCCTCGGTAATATAAAAATGTAAGTGACGAAGTGTCAACAAACCGACTTCAAATAATTTTCCTGATTAATTTTGACGTCACTGTTAGTAAATTCCTCCAATCATGCATAAGAATGGATTTTTTCATTTTTACAACAGAGATATATTGAAATGTTCCTTTTTCTTTTTTCTTTCTAGCAATCTTTGTACGAGGGCCGTTCAGAAAGTAACCTCCGGTTGATTGCAAAAAATTCACCAAGTTAAATAAAAATATTTTAATATATACATCTTACAACTACATCTCCATAACGATTGAGGCACTTACCGTATCTGTTCACAAGCTTTGAAATTCCTTCTGCATAAAAATCACCCGCTTGAGCCTGGAGCCAGCCTGTGACCACATCTTTGAGCTCTTCGTCGTCATCAAACCGCTGGGACCCGAGCCATGTCTTCATATGCATGAAGAAGTGATAATCGCTTGGCGCCAGATCTGGGCTGTAAGGTGGATGGTTGACAACGTCCCACTTAAAGGACTCAAGAAGGGCTGTTGTTCTGCGAGCAGAGTGAGGACGGGCGTTATCATGCAAAAAAATGATACCGGAAGTCACGATGAATAGCTGCTGCAGAATATCCTTTGGCTGTAAAAAACCTTATAACAGCACGCACTTCACATTTGGCGGGGTTTTCTATTGCAGCACACATTTCAAACGGCCACAAACACTAAACTAGCGCAGATACGACGTTCACTCGACCACGGCTTGATGCCGACTGACCTGCTGAGTGCGTGAATGCACAGATGGCGTCGCTACTCCCCTCACTACCCGCACTGTGACCGATCGGAGGTTACTTTCTGAACGGCCCTCGTATTTTATGCAGCATTATACTGATTTGTTCTCTGGGCTTATCTTGTCTAGTGTTTACTTTTCAAAGAATGTTTAACTCTGTAGTTGTTTCTGGGTGTGAAAGATGTGAAATGTAATCGCAATGGAGAAAAATACACAATTATTGTAATCTGAAAGATACTTTTTGAAGTATTTTTGCAGCATACAATTTCTGAAACGTGTATTTCCCTTACTTCTTTAAAATTACATCCTGCAAATGGTATTGTTCAAGTTATTATGAGAAAGATAAGTTTAGTCACCATTACTATAGTTTACTGATAACAGTTTTGCTTCACTGCTAATGACTTCAAATGTTTACTTTTATAAATCAACATGCTCATTTTATTTCACTGCCTTAAGTCATTTATGAAAATCTTATCAAAATCAAGCCTATTGGTATTGTTGTGCTCAAAAAATAATACTTCTGACAGAGAATATATTTATTGTAATATTTATCACGACAACATAAATACAATATTTCTGTTATAATCTCCACAAATATTTCAAAATTGTGTGTATACATAAGCTCCTCTTATTACAAGTTCTTTCCATTTCCAGCTTTGATAACTTTCTTCTAGATTGTGAAGCACACTACTGCCCAATTTCACCAACAGATGTTAAAATCGATATCAACACAATTCTACATTTGTTAATGACTTAACAACAGAAATATGGCTTGTTAGTTTAACAAGAGATTTAACATGAGTGTTAAGCTAACACTTGTTGGTGAAATATAATATTTGTTATTACTATTGCTAAATAGACTAACAGCAGTGTTAAGTCTTAACATCTGTTGGTGAAATCGGGTACACCTGTTTTAGAGAGTGCCACAGAGAAAACCAGCCCTGAGTACTAGACTGCTCATTGTTGCCCATCAATTGTCATCTATTGTTACAAAGCTGTAACGAATCAATACAAAGTACAAATACAATATCAGTACAAAGGCATTGTGACTTGCTTAGGACTTGTGAAACAAATACCTCAGTGAGATGTATCCTCTTTAAGAAAGAATTGAACTATGGAGGTGTAACTTTCTACCGGTTCACTTAAGAAAATGTGGGACATTTTCGCAAAGTAGTTTCTTGGTGTTTACATACCAGCAAAGAGCAGTATACAGGATTTGGTGACAAAGTGGCATACTATAGGTTCACTTGGAAACCCAAAAAAATCAAGCCCTCAGGTATTTGAGTTCAAATTTTCCAAACCTAAAGAAGTTGACATGTAAATGGCTCCAACAGGTAAACATTTCATGTAGGTCTTGTAATGTGTTTTACATCATATATGGATGAGGCCCTACAAAATGATATGTGTCGGAAAGAACTGAAGGTAAAAGATACGGCAAAACTTATGAATTACTGTATGTGACTATGTAAAACAATGGAGAGTGGAATGTACTATCTGCTGCTGTAGATGAAACCTGGTTCCATCTGTCAGGACAATGTGAACTCCTAGAATATCAGATACTGATAAACCAACAATCCCTATACAATCAATGAAGAACCTCTTCAGAGTAAAGAAATTGGCGTGGTGTGCGTGCAGCAAGTTGAATTGTGGGTGCCCTATTTTTTGAAACAACAGTAAACATTGAAGTGTATATGTAATCTTTGAGGAGCAGCACCATCCCCCATGCTGTCTTTTAACAGGATGGGGCGACCTTTAGCACAAGTCTATCTCAGGAATTTATAAAAGATGCACAGAAGAACGGACTGTCAGCAAAGGATTATGGTTGCCACATTTGCAGGACCTAACCACTTGTGACTTTACCTGTGGCGCTATCTAAAGGTAAAAGTGTATGCAAATAACCTAAAAATGTTTGAAAACTGATGTGGCAGAGTTACACTAAGTGGATATTGACATGCCAAGGTGTGCACAAAAGTGCATTGAAGCACAGAGATAATTTCAGCATCTTATGTAATGCATGTAATGTAATGAAATAGTTAAAATCAATTCACTAAATACAGACCTTTGCATTTGCCTACTTGTTATTTCTTTGCTATCTAATTATTAAATACTTACCTATTTTTTGTTGTATCTGCTTGTGGCAGACAAAAATTTGTGCACAATTGGTGGATGCCAGTCTGTACTCAGGGCCAGCTTTTCGTGCAGCACCCTGTATTTCTCAAATTACACTTAACATATGCAATAACGTATCTTTTACATAATCTGTTCTGCTGCTTCTGAACATTTTCATTATTAAATTAAAATTTGTAAGTTTTAAAACTTAATTTACTTAAAAACACCTAAGTTTTAAACATGTATAAACAAGATGCAAAATAAAAAATCTACACTGCTGTTTGTGAAAACTGCAACACTAAGAAAGAATTATCTGAATAACTCCAAACTTGGTGGAAGCTTAGAAGACTGTGCAAGCAATAAGTGATTAGGTTTGCAGAGATGGGGTATCCTCTAATGCTGTACGCCTGTGAAATCTAGGGCATGGCTGCAGACAGCTGGCTACACTACCTTCAAATGGCGCAGAACAGGGGACTCCGTACCATCTACTCTGTTGGCCAATATTTTCCTGTGAGACTACTTCACGAAGCCTCTTCTCTCCCTTATGTGGAAGATGAAATTAGGCACCAGGCTAAGAAATTATATGCAACATTAAAACATCAAAGTGCCCTTGTTGGCATCTAGGGGAACATGTTTTCAAATGCTAGGCTTTGGCAATGAAGCCATTAGCTCTCTTGCTCTCCATTATTTCTGTGTAGTGGGTCCGGCAGGTAGGGCTTCACAAGTTAGAGGATGTTCTTCAGTCATTTCCTCTTCTTTGTTGCACAGAGGACAATTTGGACTTGTATAAATTCCTATTCAGTGTAAGTGTCCATCTGTATATATTCGGAGCCATTCTTTTTCTGGATATCTTTCATTTTCTATGGCTATTGCTATTGCTCTCATTTCATCTGGTGAATTGTTTTGCTTATGTATTGTATATAACAGATTATTCTTATAATGTATATCAATATATTCTGTTGGGCTCGTTTCCTCTATTGTTATTATATTTGTAGCTATTCTGTGCTTGTGTTTTGAGTTATTGATGTATGTTCTGAAGCTTGTTTGGGTTTTTAGATTGCTTATATTATCCGCTGTGGATACCACTTGTGCCTATTTCTGTAAACTTGCAGTTTCTGTGCTCGGATAATTGCCTTTAGTTCATGTTCCAGTTCTATGGCCATATTTTTTGTGAAGCTTTGTACTATGGCAATCGGTGTTGCTTTTACAGCTCCTGTTGTTATTCTTAGTGAATTGTTTTGTGAAGTTTCTATTTTCCTTTTGAGTTTCTTGTTTACTGTTGCCAACAGTTCTCCTCCAGATAGTAGGTTGGATTTTATGTATGTTTTATATGTGTTATTAAGGAGGTTCATATTTCCAACCCATTTTTTTTTTTCCTGCTAGGTGTTTCAAGATGTTGTTTTTTTGTTGATCTTATTTGTTACATTGTTAACATGTTCTTTCATTGACAGTTTCCGGTCTAGTTCTATTCCTAGATGTTGTAGGGCTCAAAGGTCATGTACAGATTTGAACAGTTAATCATTTGCTATTCTCATGCACCTAACTTGTGGTATTAAATTCATTGAATACATGCATTTTGTTCTTGGTATTGCAATTTTCACAAACAGTATTGTATGTAGGAAGAGTTAAGTAAATTTAATATCACATTTATTACATTGATCACATAGATTCCTGCAATTTCAACTGAAATTTTTTTTTTTGCTTTTTCAGTTGAATATTGCGCACATTTAACAAAGCTTATTTTACTGATAAGTCGTCTTCTTCCGTGGTTTTTTATCAATTCCCTTGTGTTCTAGTATGTGTACATAGCGGCATTTGTCACCAAATGCACAGCCTGTGGTCCTCCAAAAACGACACTCCTTTAAATTCACGGGACCTGTTGCTTCTCCAGTGTTTGTGCTATTAATAAAATAAAACAAATTCAGAAATTTAATGAAGAATAAATTGCATTCAAAATTACTTGTAATAAAACTTGTTTCACATTAGAATCAGAAGGCTATGATAAAAAGAAGTTAACTAAAAATATGTCTTTTAATATTAAACATTCAGAGCAAATACTAACTACATGCAATGGTTGGAAAAGTCACTGATTTGAAAAGTTCTGGGCCATGGCCAAGTAAGACAATTCACAAACATTGTACCAACATGAAATTTCCCTGAAGCATACAATCACTTATTTGTAATTTTCTACAGATTTCAATCAATCTTATAGCTATTCACATTATTAGGGTTTACTTATGTAAGCAGCAGCAGTGGGAGCAGGAGTGGTGGCATAGGAACAGCAGCAACAGTTGTAGCAGTAGTAATAGTAGCTTCATATCAGCTCTAAGTTGGCTAAGAGTTAGGAAACTAACTATTGTGTACGAAATATAATTGTGATTGACATCTCAACAAGTGTAGCCAATAGTGTTGTCACTTTTAGTGCTGCCATTCACATGGTGACTGTGTTTTTTTTTTTAATTTATGTCCTCCAACATTAAGTCATATCAGACAGTGAATGGAATGGATGAAATGATGATCAAATGATCCCAGGATCCATAGAGCTTAGAGTTACCCGACATTCATCTTTTAGGATAAGGGAAAACCCCAGAAAAACCTTATCCAGGTAACTCACCCAGACTGAGATTTGAACTCGGGACCTCTTGAACGTGAGGCAGATACACTACCACCACGCTACCGAGGTGGGCTATGGTCACTGTTGGTATAACAGAAACACAAAATAATAAATGTGATGCAGACCTGCAGAATTTAACAATAACTACACATAGTAACGGATCCTAACAAATACAAAATACAAAAGAAAATGAAGATTCAATTTGAATGATACACAATGAACATTATATTTTATTCAATACATTAGTGTTTAAATAACCAATAATCATCTGCATAGTGTAACATTACAACAAAGTAATTAACTAAACTTAATATTTTGGTTAATTGATGACAATTAATCATTTCTTCACACTAGCCGTACATAGGCTAGAGTTTTTGATAGATAGAGTCAACATGAAAAATTCAATGCCATGGCCGGGATTTGAACAATGGATCTCCTGGTTTCCGTCCAGTCGCTCTAACCCAATGAGCTACCATGGCCGTGCCGTCCTGACATTGAATTCTCCATCAGGACGGCACGTTGGCCATGGTAGCTCAATGGGTTAGAGTGATTGGACGGAAACCAGGAGATCCGTGGTTCAAATCGCGGCCATGGCATTGAATTTTTCATGTTGACTCTATCCAATTAAACATAAGTTCTTGTTTGCTTGACCTATCAGAATACAGGCGCTAGACTAAATGAATGTGAGCTATTTTAGTTACAGTATATTAGAGTGGCATATCTGCAATTTGATATTTTATTCTAATGGAAAATGCCACTCATTTGCAAATTGATACCATTAGCACTGTTATCACCGCTACTATCATCATCATTGTTAACTGAACTTCCCACAGATATAAGGTTACCCGCCTTGGCAACGTGGTGGTAGTGTGTCTGCCTCACGTTCAAGAGGTCCCGAGTTCGAATATCGGTTAGGGTGAGTTACCTGGATAAGTTTTTTCCGTAGTTTTCCCTTATCCTCAAAGACGAATGTTGGATAACTCTTAAGCTCTATGGACCCTGGGCTCATTTGAGCACCATTTCACCAATTCCATTCATCGTTTGATATGACTTAACGTTGGAGGACGTCTTTGTTTTCCCATGCTACTGAGGAAACTTCTTTGGTGTGAAGAACAGCAGCCTTGGCTACTTATGGTTTTTGCTAATGCCTCTTCTGTTAATCAAATCACAGAAAATACTTTGAACTCTTTCTTGTTACAAGGTGCCTATCTCTTAATCTGAACCCACATAAACTTTTGTTTTAAAATGGCAAGGATATGGCAGAAGTCTAATTATTTTATGGCATGTTTTGCTGAAATTTGAAGTATTATGTACCATGTGCCCCACAGTGTTTATGCTCCCCTTCCCAGTATGACAAGGATGCTGGATTCGTTTAAAATATGCAAATGTTGTCACATAGCTCACCCAAGCATAATACCTATCAATACAGTTACTGCAACAAACATTAGATCTGGTAGCATGGGTGACTCATATGCACTCTCATTTCCTAGTAAACAGATACACTAACAGAGCAGATAAACAGTTCAAACCCCTCTCCCCTTCATTCGTCTCTTGCCTTCTTGGGATGGGTAGACAGTACTGTTGAAATAAAAGTTTGTCTGTTTTTATTTATTCCAATTATTCACATTTTTTCATGCAACAACTGACTGGTACATTGTAGGAAATAAAGTCATTCTAGAATTTTGTCTTTTCTGGATGCGATTGCCTGAGTTTTATCTAAATTAACTAAGTTATTGCATAGTACATTATTCTTAAAAATGGTTCATGCAAATTAGGCAAAGCTGCTAACCAAACCAATTTTACAAGTTGGATGATTCATTTCTTCATAGTAGTTTCCTTGTTTCTTTGATTTAAACAGTAGACAACAATTAGCAATAGACCAATGGGAATTACTAGCATGAAGAAATATTCTTCTTTTTTTACCTAATGGCACTCAATTGCTGAATATACTGTGTCACCTGTCCACTCTTGTTGATGCTATGGCTAGCATTTACTCATATCTTTTCTAGGCAAACAATATTTTCAATTTAAGTTAATTAAATTAATAAAGTTAATTAAGATATTTTAAAATCACTGGAATGTATTTCCTGGAGAAATGTAAAACACCCGGCATGGATGTTGGGTTTTTCTAATAAAACCTTATGGGGATTCACTTTTTAAGCTGAAGCCTAGTTTCTCACTATTTTCCTATAAATAGTTCTGCATCTTTCAACAAGGAATGCATATTAATATTTAGTGGGATGTAGTTTTCTCCCAAGTATCCATAATATGGTGACGAGTTGTATCTTGTGAAAAATGACCCAGGTTCACAACAGGGTTACCTTTCCTCCTCTTCTTCCCTGAAGTTTCTAGTTTGGATGATGATGGTTCACTTAAAGTTTATATTGCTCTGTGCCTACTCTATTCTGTTCATGTTTATTCCCACTGCACTTGATGTTCTATCTAGGCCTTTAACAATAGAAATTACAATCACCCTCCATTTTCTCTTTCTTCTTCAAAGTACTTCCTTATTGAGCATATAATTTTACGTCCTTGTCCTCTTTTTAGATCACCTTTCCTGAAAACACTTGTGCATTTTCCCAGATAGGTTCAGTTTGTCTTTTTTAATTAAATAAAAATATTTAACCCTGACACACACACGGACATGTGTGCACACATGCACCTGCATATGCATGCACTTAATAATCATCACTGAATACTGTGTTCATATAACTGTAATACTATTGCTTCAAGAACTGAACAGAGAACATCAATGTGATGGTGAACAACTCAGTATTTACAGTACAACACAATAGCATACTAGCAACAGGTGATTTCCTGGACATTTGCCATGCAAAATAGAACAACACATGGTATCCAATGTTACTACTGGCAATGCCCAGTTTATGCCTTACATTGCTAAGGAAATGTTTTGGAAATTGATGCCTTTGTCAGCTGCTATTGTTAAAGTTTCTCAGAAACAACACAATTGGCACTTAGCCACAGGATTGCCAACACTACATAACTGTATTGCCAACATTTTACATACAAGTTATCAAATACAACTGTACTCAAAACAAAACTTTAACACTCCCCCTTATTTAATAACTTGCATAGTCCCATATCACTGTACAACTATCATAATCTGACAGCAACTAATGGCTTTGTCAACAGGTCTGCAAGCTGATATGCTGTATTTAACCTTGAAATGACAATTTCACCAGCTGTAACTAGCTCTCTAGCAAAGAAATGTCTGATATGGATATGTTTTGTCCATCAATGAAATTCAGGACTGAGTGTCAGTCAAACAGCTGCCTCATTGTCCACTCGTAGGTAGGGTTTTTACTCCTTTAGCTGGCAAAGGTCAGTTAAAAGTCTCTTGATCCAAACAATTTCTCTTGCTGCTTCACTTGCTGCTACAACTTCAGCTTCTGTAGTAGAAATTGCAACTGAAATTTGTTGTTGACTCAGCTAACTGATAGGTGCACCACAATACAAAGAACACCTGATGTAGATTGCCCAGTCTTTAAATCACCTCCATGATCAGCATTACTGAAACATTCAAGAATGCCTTTGTCTTTGCCACTTTTGTAAATAAGTCCATAGTCATATGTGCCTCTCAAATAGCGAAATATTCTTTTTACACTTATTACATCACGCTCTGTCGGACTTTTCAAGACTTCTAGATGCTACTCCAACAGCATATGCTATGTCTGGTCTTGTTCCACACATCAAGTACATCAGGGATCCAACTGCTTGCCTGCAAGGACATCCAGTGTTGACAGAACTCCCTTCCACATCGTCATCCTTGATAACTGGAGTTGTAACAGCTCTGCAATCACTCATACCAAAACGCTCCAAAGCCTTCTTGACATAGTGGGTCTGACTAACTTGAATAGAACCATCTACTTTTCTGTCAATTTCCAGTCCTAAGAAATATGATGCGGGGCTTGATTTAAACTTGAATTCTCTTTCAAGATCTTCAACAAACTGTTTAAGTTCATTATCATTAGTACAAAAGTGAATCGAGAAGATATTGACACATTGCTTCACTCACACGGTTTATTCACAGGACATGTTTCAAGAGCTCTTGCTCCTATCATCAGCTGATATTCGACTAGTGCAAGTTGTAGTGGTTTCCTCTTTCTCCGTTTTGTCAATAGATGGCGTGATGTACTTGTCAAAGATGTCCGGTGGTGGAGTTTCAAAATTCATGACTCTATGACGATTTTTGTTGATGAAGATTTTTTCCCATACGGAAAGGTCTATGGGGTGATTAACATATTTTATTAGAGATGTTTCCAAGTTGATGTCATGTCTAGCATTCAAAAAATGAAAAGCCACTGCTGATTTTTCTGTTTCACCATTTTTAATGTTTTTTAGATGTTCTTTAGTTCTGATGTTAATATTTCTTTTTGTTTTTCCTATATAAATTTTAGGGCAAGTTTCACATTTGATCTCATAGATTTCTGGTTTTTCTTTGGTAGTGATTGAATTTTTGGGAGGGCCTTTTAACAAATTTCTGATATTAAACCTATTTTGAGGTGCAAGAGTTATGTTGTGTTTTGAGAAGATTTTTTGGAATTTGTTATAGGCTGATGGGTGGAAGGTGAATTTTTTAAAAAGTTTTTTCTCTTTTTCTTCTGTAGGTTCTAGGGTGGTGGTTTCATTCATTATCATTGTTTGCTGCAATTAATCCATCGTAAACATATAGTACAAAGAAAATCTTAGAAGAACCTTTCTCTCTTGTAAAGAGGCAAGGATCAGCTTCACTTCTCTTAAATCCTAATTCCATCATATAATTAGTGAATCTCTCACTCCAGCAACAGGGTGCCTGTTTTAGACCATATAGGCTTTTCATTAATTGACATACTTTTCCAGAACCATCATTATAACCTTCAGGCTGTACCATAAATATTGTTTCCTTCAGGTCTCCATAAAGGAAAGCAGTAGTCACATCTAGTTATACAACGTTAATTTTTTCTTGGCTGCAACACCGAGGAATGTTCGAATAGTCGCCATCTTTACCACAGGGCTGAAAGTTTGTTCATAATCAATCCCTTTCTGTTGAGAAAATCCCTTGATAAACAATCTAGCTTTGAATCTTACGACTGATCCATCAGCATTTGTCTTCAGCTTGTAAACCCATTTACAAGGAATTGCGCTTCTTCCAGGAGGTAAATCTACCAAAGTACAAGTTCCATTCTCTTGATGTGGTGCCATTTCATGATCCATGGTTGATTTCCATTCATTTTGTTGACATGAATTCATAGCTTCACAATAAGATTCTGGTTCATCTAAGGTCATTAGCTGCATTGCATAGTCGTGAAATCTCTTAGGATGTTTGAATGCTCATGCAGCTATGGCCTAATTAATTCAGTGTCAGATTGTTCTAATACCTCTTCAGTTTCTTCATGTAAATCATCATAACTGTAGAAGTCATTTTCTCTTGGAAAACTAGATTCCATTTTGTTCTTACTTTCTTCTGACGACTCTTTAGACTTCTGATAAGAAAACTCAAGGTCCACAGGAACTACTGGACTTTCATGTTGCATAATTTTCTCTTAAAAAATAACATCACGTGATCTTGTTAGCTGATTCTTTTCTTCACACCAGATTCGATAACCATCATCATGGTCATAGCCAATCAGAAACCCTTTTACTGCTTTTTGATCCATTTTTATTCTTAATTGTTTTGGTACATATATATATATATATATATAACATTTAGATCCTATTATACGTAGATGCTTCAAGCCAGGCTTCTTTTCATACCATATTTCATATGGAGACGTTCCTTCAATACTAGAAGGTCTCGTTTGATTAAGAATGTATGCTGCAGAATTTATCATTTCAGCCCAAAATGATTGAGGGATGTTTTCATGAGTATGCATCATAGCCCTGGCACTTTCAACAAGAGTACAATTTTCCCTTTTACTGCACCCATTTTGCTGCGGAGTGTATGGCATAGTAAAACGTTGAATTATGCCCTCCTTCTGTAGAATCTCCCTTGTCTGTTCATTGTTGAATTCTCCTCCATTATCACTTAAGAGGTTTTTGATTGTATGCCCAGCAGTCTTCGTTTCAGTTATGAATTGTCTTAGTTTACAGGGGACTTCTGATTTTTTCTTGACAAAGTAAACAGCACGAAATTTACTGTAATCATCTTTGAATAATACAAAATATTTATAACCAGGCATGGACTTCTGGAAAGGTCCGCAGATGTCCGTGTGAATGAGCTCTCCTGGTTCAGACACTCTCTTCCGAGTACCAAATGGAAGCCGATGCACTTTACCATAAACACAACCTTCACAAAGTTCAGAGTCAAGTCCCACATTTACGCCTAAAATCTTGGAGATTAATATCTTGACATGTCGCTTATTTTGGTGTCCAAATCTTTCATGATACAACTGTAGTAAGTTTTCTCGGCTGATTTCATTTACTTCAGCAGGAACAGGAGGCTTCACACTTCCTATCATTAACTTAAATAGTCCTCCATAATGATCAAGAATGCCAATTAGTTTAGTGACATCACCAATTTTAAAATAACACCTTTCTGCTCTGGATAAAAATGTACTTTTTTTATTTTTGTCTTGTGCTGCCAAGACAGAAAAAAGATTCTTTTTAATTTTTGGTACATACCACACATCACTCAAAGTGATTTTATGCCACTTACCATTTACTGCTGCTTCCACTTCAATCTAATCTAATCTAATCTATGTCGCCCTTGCCAATAGCCTCAACAGTGTCACTAACTGCTGATGTAACTGTATGTGTTGTAGAAAAGAGATAATTTGTACTGGTGATATGACTTGTTGCACCATTGTCTACAAACCAGCTACCAATATCACACTCAGTTGACATAACTACAGATGTTTCAGCCAATAGAACCATATTCGATAGATAGAGACAACATGAAAAATTCAATGCCATGGCTGGGTTTTGAACCACGGATCTCCTGGTTTCAAATCCCGGCCATGGCATTGAATTTTTCATGTTGACTAGCTATTAAAAACCTTAGCCTATATATGGCTAGTGTGGAGAAATGATTAATTTCCATCAATTAACTAGAACCATAGTTGTTGAATTATTTGGGGTTTCAGCTTCAGACACATCACTTTTCTGAGTTTTTTGTGGTTGACCATCTACAATCCACTTCCGACATTTTTTGATTACGTGATTTGGCTTCTTGCAGTAATGACAATTTTCTTTTTCTGCAACTGCTTAGAAAATTGTTTAGATGAGTTACTTATAAGTTCCTCTTGAGATGTAGAATCTCCTCCTTTACTCGACAAGGCTTTCTCATATGCACAAAGTTGAGATGTCGAGTTGTCAAAAGTCCTATCAGTTTTCGACATAAGCATCCAACTTGATTTGAATGAAAAATACTCATCTGGTAGAGTGCCTAAAATCTTGCAAATTAAAAATAAATCGGGTAATTCTGGATTATTTTCTACATCTTTGGCCATTTCTTGTTTCAAATCATTCCACAGATTTTTCAGCTTTGTTATATGAGTTGCTACATTATCATTTGAATGTTTCACAAACCCAAAAAATCGTAAACAAAGATAATACACTTTGTCTTCACAAACACCGTCAAATAACTTATGCAATTCTGCCCATACTTCACGAGATGTATTAAGACGCATTATTTTCTGCAATGTTTCTTCTGTCATATTAGTAGTGAACACAATGAAAGCATTGCTATCAGCCTTAAGATAATTATTTAATGTGTTCTTGTATGCTTCTTTTTCTTGAGCTGTAGCACCTTCCGCAGGTTCTGGAGGTTTAACCCTTTCACCGATATGGAAGTCATATGACGTCCAGGTTAAAATGCCCCAAACCGATATGGACGTGTATAGACGTCCTGCGCATACATGCATTTAATGCTCATTTAACGCCAATTATTTTAATTTTCCTATTTTACAATAAATTAAAATTAGTTCTATAAGGAATGTAAACATACCCTTAAAGGTTTCCTTTTGAATTGTACACCTCCAAACCTCAATAAACACCCAAGGGCACATGTGCAGATTCACACCAAATAATATTGGTTTCCTTGCGAACTTCTTTTTTGCAACACACTAGACATTTTCAAAATGGTTGCGACTTTTTTGGTTGTCGGTGGTATGCTTTTAGGAAAGTGTTTTCTCTCAAGTATGAGGGGTGATGTCATGGTGAATTTCTTACCCCCAGTATAAAGAGGCCTCTGAGTATTATAATACTCAATTAGGTTACAAGCTATTTATATGCGCAGGTACAGGTTGCTGAATGTCTTGCATGAATTTACAGCTCTGAAAATTACTAAACAATTGCGCATGGTTACATCCAGTGGTATAAAAATACTTTTTTACCATTTAACTGTTTTTCATAAAGAGGGATAGCTAGTATTAGCTGATCCGCATCACCCATATTTGACCCGCAATTTTCCCAAACAATGGAGTAACTAACATGTCATCTGTAGACCAGTACACGTCACTGCTACCTTTATCCAAAACATCTGCTTCATAATTGCACAACAAATCTTCCAGATTTTCTACAGTAATATCAGAAGCCTGTATACATCATACACAAACTACTTTATTTGCTACATTACAGATATAAGCCATGGTTAACATTGAAATTTAACAATTTCAAATGTGCCATTCATTTAGCTCTTGATAGCTATAAGAAATCACTCTGAACACAGAGAGAGTATAAATAACTAAATACTGAGCGAAAACAGCTGCATAAGGCTACCAGAAACCTTTGTTGAGAAACACTGTAATAACAGATGCTGACAGGGAGTTTTCTTACCAGTGTAATGCAACATAAGTTGCCAAATGCGCCAGAATCATTAAAAAAGAAACGATATGAACCCTGCAGTAAAGACAAAAAGAACAGCAAAACTAAATATGAAAGTGGGAAATGCAATACTCCTCTCTGTTTGAGAAAGCATGCCAAAATTATTTTCGATAACTACTTGGTTGGGGAAAACGGAAGAAATAGCTGATGACTCTGAGTAGCTGAACATTTCTAATGACAAGATGTATTTTAAAAGAATAGGTTATTCTCTTTACGTATACTTGATACAAACTATAATGTACACTCTATTCATGTTGTGACTTTGTGGGTTCGCGAAATAATAAAACGAGATTCCAAAACACAAAAACTACACTTTATTCTCCTCGAAATACACTGTTCGCCATTACAGTTTGCTAGCTAACCTTAAAACTGTTTATTTTCTCTCTAACAACTACTCTCATCTGTCTCTCACTTCCGGTAACGATCGGCCATCATTTTTCATCGGCTTCGCGAGCCTACCACCAGGGTGACACTGCTCCCTCCTCAAGGCTGGTCGTCCCGAACAGCGCCTTCGTAGCGGGCCAGGCGATCCAGGTGTACCACCAACATCTTTCCTCGCGATGTTCCGAGGTGAAGTCGTACTCCTGCTGCCTCTGAACCCCACCTGCTGTTTGGCCTTCCGGTTGCGCCTGCGCCGTCACTATCACTTCGCTCCTCGCGGGGACAACCACGTCTTCGCTCAAGACGACCCTGCCAATTCCAAGGCGCTCTTCTGGTTGACGGAGTATAACCTCTTCTCCGTTGATCCTCAGGACCTTCCTGCCGACGTCGACCGTCGCCTCGTGGCTCCTGAGGGCATCCAGTCCCAGAATCACCTCCTCAGCCACCTTCGCGACGAACACCCACAGATGCACAGCACTCCGTCCCAAGTTCAGCTCCAGCAGGGCCTCCTTCTGCACAGGCATGGTGTCGCCCGATGCCGTCACAAGCTGGTATGGTCGGCTCGGTTTCCTCGTCGGCAAACCCTTCGCCACGTCAGGTCTGATGATGGTCACGGCCGCCCCGGTGTCCACCAGCACGTGGCACGGCTTTCGTCTTACCCAACCGTCCGCGATGAGGTTGTCATCCATCCGCCGGCTGACGGCGCGGATATTCACTCGAGGGGATGGTGGTAATGGCGCCGACGTGCCCCTCTCCACGACGGCCCTAACTCGTTTTCCGGCTGCTCTTCCTGGTGTGGGCAGTCTCTCCGCAGGTGTCCGGGCTGTCCACACCCCCAACACAGGCCACTAGGTGTTCGCCGGCGTCCCTCAGCTGGTCTTCTGTCTCCGGCGTAGCGGACACCCCTCGTTCTCGACGTCGGGATAGATGCTACCTTGGCCGCCTCCATCCTTAATGCCGCTGTCAGCGCCTCGTGGATGTTTTTATAATCGCCGAGCATTAGGCGCTGACGAATCTCCGTGTCCCGTACCCCATCGACAAAGTTGTAGGCGGCTTCCCGGGATACGAACTCCAGTGGCAGGTCAACCAAGGCCTCGCTAGCCAGCTGCTCAATCGCTATGACTAACTACTGCAGCGTCTTCCCCGGCTGCTGTGACCTTGCCTTTAGTTGGCTGCGGTACGCTGAGGCTAAGCGGTGGTTCCCGAAACGATTCTCCAGGGCCTCCCAGATGTCCTTGGGCGCCACCGTCGTCTGCACCGCGATTAGGACTTCCGCGGCCCGTCCCTGGAGGCTGGCTATTAGCTGTGTGGCCTCCTCCTCCGGTGACCATCTGTTGTGCTTGGCCACTGTGTCGAACTGGCGGCGGAAGACCTCGAATGTTGACGCGCCGTCATATTTCAGAGGTTTGACGCGCGCCGATGTTGTGTCGCGTCCCGGTGCGTCAGCCTTCAAATCCTTCAGTCTCCTGCCGACGACGTCCTCCACCATGGCGTTTAGGGACTTGACGCTATTGTCGGCCTTTTCCTCTAGGTCATTGAAGCGGTTCGCCAGGTCCTCGACGCGCTCGTCCACTTGGCCCATCCGCTTGCCCAGCTCCGTCACGTCATCCCTCACGCCGGCCAACTGTTCCTCAAATTTGGCGGCGAGGACCTCGTTCGCCTCCTTCATTTCTGTGGCCAGACTGTCGTTCACTGCCTTCATTTCTGTGGCCAATTCGGTCTTTATTTCTTTCAACTCTGCGGTCAGGTTGTTATTTGCCGCGTCTGTTTTTGTTGTTAACTCGTTCATCTTCGCGGCCAAGTTGTTATTTGCCGCTTCCGACTTCGCTGTTAATTCGTTCATCTTCTGCAAAAGCATTTCCAATGCCGATTCCATGGCCATAATGTTCCGTGATGTTGTTATCCCACTCCTGACACCAGTTGTGACTTTGTGGGTTCGTGAAATAATAAAACGAGGTTCCAAAACACAAAAACTACACTTTATTCTCCTCGAAATACACTGTTCGCCATTACAGTTTGCTAGCTAACCTTAAAACTGTTTATTTTCTCTCTAACAACTACTCTCATCTGTCTCTCACTTCCGGTAACGATCGGCCATCATTTTTCATCGGCTTCGCGAGCCTACCACCAGGGTGACACTATTATATTTTAGCTGATGTAATATGACTATACTAATAAAAGTCATGTGTATTTAGCCTAAATAAAGCCAAAAATTGGGGAAAAAATGAAAACAAAAAGAAATACAGGCACATAATCGCATAATAATAGCGCGGGCCTACCAGGCCCCACTTGACCAACAGTGTTCTGCCAAGGCACGTGCCTAACAGAGGGTTAAATCATTATTTATGAGTATTCCAAGAGATAAAATTCCAAGCTTTTTGAAAAAAGTGTCTACAGTCAATCAAGATCAACAATAAGGATGTAGATCAATTCATACAATTAACAATGCTGTATACCAAACAAAATTATTTCACATTCATTAACAAATATTATAAACAAAAGACTTAGCCATGGGTAATCCACTTTTAACTTTCTTAGCAGATCTGTATATGAGCAATTTAGAGACGGATGACAAAAGCCTTTTCATATATGTTCAAATTCTGTGCTAGATATGTTGATGGTATTTTTGCTCTAGTTCTTCAAAAGCTTTGAATTGATTCTTTAAAATTGCTGAATATACAAGATCATCACATGTTCACAATGGAAACTGAGGAAGAATTTCAATTATCTTTCTTAGACTTAATAGTTATATGACAAAATAATATAAAAATTGGAATCTACAGAAAACCTACTCACAAATAATTACATAAAATGCAATAGTTTCAATCCTCTTTCCCATAAACTAGTAGCTCTTAGAAGCTTGCTTTATACTCTTAAACCCATATCTCTTTATCCAAAACAATATGACAAATTTAAATATATATCAAATACTGCTCAGAAAAACGATTTTCATCCAAATTCAACAAGAAAAATGATCAAGTCTACAGACAAAATAAATTAAAACAGATCACTTTTCTTCAAAACACAGATAAAAACCGGAAATAGAAAAAATTTCCCTTCCACCTATGTGCATTTCCTAAGTTTGAACAAATATTTAAATATTACGATATCACTTAAGAAGCTGTTAAATAATCATTTAAAAAATACAATAGCACCAGAACAACAATCAGGCATACAAACAAGTAAGTGATGAGTATCAATAAACCAACTACAAATAGTTTCTGAGATTAATTTTGACGTCACTGTTACTAAATTCCTCCAAACACATATACATACTGTAGTTTGTGAGGATTCTGAAAAATTCAATATTGGATTGACAAAAAGGATTTTGAAACTAGATTAATAGAACACTGAAGGAACATAGAATGGGAAGAAAAGAAAAAAAAAAAAAAAAAAAAAAAAACAGTTGATTTTCATTTCTGGAACAAGAACCACCACACTGAAGAGAAGATTAAATTACTGAAACCAATAACAATGAAACTTGAACTTTCAAATGAGAGAAGATTTTTACATTCCACGTATTTTAAATTTTGATGTGCCACCAGTGACTGGTCTAATGCATTTATATCAGAAATATTCTAAGAAAGGGAGTCAATTACATGAGGTCCAAGCGACAGCCGATTGTCAACATAGTAGTCAACAATATAGTGGCCAATCAGACGAGGATGGGTCTGAGATGGTCATGAAAAAGTTCCTGATTTTAATAATTGATATGAGTGAAGTTTTAAGCTTTAATAAAATATGACTCATTAAGTCTTTTAATATAAAATTAGCTTCACTTTTAATAATACTTACAATAATTTCTTCATGAGCAATTCAATTAAAACTTTCACACACAGTTTTAGGGTCTTATATTAACTGTTTTACAACTGTCTCTTATTGCTTATATTTTAAATTTTATTATAACTATTACACTTTGTTGCTTAAAAGAAATTAAAATATAAAATAAATGATAATTCCTCTAGTTTTCATACCTATCATGACATTATTGTTGTATTTCATATTTTTGCTCCATTGTGATGGTATGTTTGTGTATCATGTATTCCAATTCTAAGCATTTATATACTACAAATATTTTCTTACCTAAAGAAATAATTTGGCAATGGCTTTTTACATATATCCCCTTCTTCCTTTGTTTCATTTTTGTCTGAAATATTACTGCAACGAATGTAGGTTTATTTATCCTTCTGTTTGTTGTTTATATGTACGAGGGCTGTTCAGTAAGGAATGATCACAATTTTTTTTTTTTTTTTTTACAACATACCTTTACTCATCCTCATAATTTTGATGGTCTTTCTTTCTTATGCTAACTCAATGTTCCTTTCCACCTTTTTCAAAATTAGCTATCGTTTCCATTATTCCTTACATTTGGTCTTCTCTTAATTTCTTCACCTCTAATTTTCGCTCTAATATTCCTATTTCTCTCTCTGCGCCTACTTTTTCTTACAGTATTTCATCAACACATTTTTTTTATTAATTTTAAATGGTTCTACATTTTTTTCCATTTCTCAAAATCATGAATGCATAAAATAAACAAAAAATAAGAAATGAAGTCTTGTCCCTACAATTCAATGTGTTCTCTCTTGTGTATCCTCTTGGTCCAGAGTAGTGTTCCTGAAAATTCTGAAGAAGTTAGTCACTGCCTTTCCATTGCTGTGATGTCATTGGTTTCATATTAATCTTCAAAGCTAGGCTTAAAACGGTCCTTGCAGCTAACACATAAATACTGTAGTGAGTGGAATTTGAAGGTAAACCAGGATGTCTCAAACAATAGTATTTAAGAAAGGGACAAAATTGAGTAAATCTGAAATGTGGAAGAAAGAAAACAAAGAATATAACGTGGTTAGAGATGGCATATATTTAGAAGTTAAAATGGATAGGTGTAGAAAATGGGAAAAACAGAAGAAGTTGCAAAAGGGAAAGGAGCATTGGCAGACAGATAGTGTAAACACAAAATACCAGATATTGTCAGATGGTTAGAAAAAATATACAACATAGTAATGGAAGCAAATATGTTATATGGGAGTGAAGTTTGGGGTCTTGAGGGTGGATGGGAAGTTGTGGATGCAGTACACAGGATGTTTTGTACAGAAGTTTTAGGACTACTAAGCACAACAGCAAAGGAATGTTCCCAGATGGAAATGAGTAGAATAGGAAGGAAAAGTATGATCATGGAGAGAGCACTTAAGTTTTGGTGTAGAATTTAAAATTTAGATGAAAAGAATCTGCTAAGACAATTCTTAGAATATCATGAAAAGAGTTTACAAGGTAACAGATGGTGCAATATTATACAATATAAACTGGAAAGCAATGGTTTTGGAGAAACTTGGAGAGTGAGGGAAAACAATGTAAAGGATGTAAGACTTAAAGCTCTCACGGCGAGCATAATTAATTAAAGCTTCATGGGTGATCAGCCATGTCAAAATAAATTCGTGCTTTCGGCCATTCTAAGCTCCATGGCCTTCTTCAGGAACTGAATGAAAAATGCTGGCCGATCGTCCCCATATATACACATATATAGAGACTTCCTCATGTACTCAGAAGTACATCATCCCACATGTGGCAGATCTTTCTACATTGTATGGATTGCCCAAAATTCATAAACACGGAGTACCCATGCAACCTACTGTGAACACTATTGGCTCGCCTACTTTTCTTTTTGCTAAATTTCTTACTACTCTATTACATCCTTTGGTGCGTACCTGTCAGCATCATGTCAAGAATTCTAGCCATTTTATCCAGGCGCTTCGACCTTGAGGATGGACCCGGAGGACATTTTGGTAAGTTTTGATGTAGAATCTTGTTCACAAGAGTGCCTCTAGAAGATTCATTGAGGTTATCTGAGCATTTTTCTGAAAATATCACCTAGCTCTTTACATACACTCATTTTTAAGTTTGATTTATGAGTCACTATGTTTACACGTCACTTCACTTACTTGTTGTATAATTGAAACATTTTCAAGATCATTCGATCTCATCCTCAGCTGTTTGGTGACTAGATGAACCTTCCTCTTCTTCCACTACTACGGAGCTCCGATTACTCTGCCATCTGGTGTTAGGGGCACTAAGTTTTAATACTTCATTTAATGCCGGGATTTCAAAATTTATAACTTTATCACGGTTTTTGTTTATGAATATTTTTTCCCAAATATCCAATTCTATGGGTGTACTTAGAGATTTTAACAGTTTAATGTTGTGGC
The DNA here is from genome assembly GCA_030765055.1 of Mantis religiosa. NCBI lineage: Eukaryota > Metazoa > Arthropoda > Insecta > Mantodea > Mantidae > Mantis > Mantis religiosa. The sequence continues at coordinate 338,400,021 of CM060950.1, forward strand.
CAATGTTGTGGTTTTCTGTCCAAAAATGGCGTGAAACTGCAGATTTTTCTGTTTGTTTCAACTTAATGTTCCTCTGGTGTTCTTTTTGCCTGGTTAACAAGTTTCTCTTAGTTTTTCCTATGTAGCTTTTTTCACAGGTTTCACAATTAATCTGATAAATTCCTGATTTCAAATTGTTGGGGATTGTATTTTTCAGTGGTTTATTTAGCAGGTTCCTCAGACTGACCACTGAAAAATACAATCCCCAACAATTTGAAATCAGGAATTTATCAGATTAATTGTGAAACCTGTGAAAAAAGCTAATAGGAAAAACTAAGAGAAACTTGTTAACCAGGCAAAAAGAACACCAGAGGAACATTAAGTTGAAACAAACAGAAAAATCTGCAGTTTCACACCATTTTTGGACAGAAAACCACAACATTGGCCACAACATTAAACTGTTAAAATCTTTAAGTACACCCATAGAATTGGATATTTGGGAAAAAATATTCATAAACAAAAACCGTGATAAAGTTATAAATTTTGAAATCCCGGCATTAAATGAAGTATTAAAACTTAGTGCCCCTAACACCAGATGGCAGAGTGATCGGAGCTCCGTAGTAGTGGAAGAAGAGAAAGGTTCATCTAGTCACCAAACAGCTGAGGATGAGATCGAATGATCTTGAAAACGTTTCAATTATACAACAACAAGTAAGTGGAGTTTGAGTGTAAACATAGTGACTCATAAATCAAACTTAAAAATGAAGAATACTTCACTGTTAATAATGCTTCTGCTTTTAATATTTATTAACACACTCTTATGTCTACATATTTTACCTACAGTGGTCAATGTTTTGAAAAGTCTGATGGGGTGGCCATGGGCTTGCCACTTTTGCCTGCCATTGCAAATTTCTTTACAAAGAATTCTGAACAATGGCTCTGGACACTGCTACAGACAAACCTAAGGCCTTTTTTTAGATATGTTGATGACACTTTTGCTATCTGGCACCATGGGATAAAAAAAGTTGGAGGCTTTCTTAGACCATCTTAAATAGTCTTCACTGTAATTGCCAAGATGGCGGCCAGTAGTGATCGTGTTACAAGAAGCATGCAAAAAATGCTTGATTTCGACGGTAATACTTACGCGAATGTACTAAATAACTGTGTTAGTAATCCAATAAGTGAGTGTAGATCATGTGGTGATGAAGGTAAGGCAATATCATACATAAAAACGAGGAAATATGAAGAAACCCGAAATGCAGCTCCATCTCTGCGCGGGAAACCAGAGGAACGCCAGGATCGCGAAAGGATAGCGTCACTCCAACACATCATTGATATGCTTTATGCAGACTTCAAAAAGGTGCAAAGTGAAGTGATAGAACTACGAACAGAAAACAAAGATTTAAAAAAGCAGCTAATTCAGCTTAAGGAAATTACGGAAAGGAACCCAAACACTTGTGAAGAAGAAGAAGATGGATTTACCAAAGTACGGGCTTCGAAGAATTTTAAACAAAAAAGACTACTTAACGGACCCAGAGTGATGAATAGTAAAGGAAATTGTAACACCATCGGGAGGAACAGATACGACGTCCTAAATTTGTACCCTGATGCTGCGGAAATGCCAGATCCCGTGGATAAATCTTCGCATGATCTACGATGTGACACACAACGACGAATAGAAGAAAGGAAGATTGGTGCTCTAGTAGTTGGGGACTCAATGCTTAAATTCGCTGGTGATGTGTGCAAGGAAAAGGGACATAGTGTTCAATGCTTTCCTGGGATTCGAGCTGCTGAGCTACGACATAAAATCGAACAGATGGATTTGAAGAAACTGGACCCGGAAGTCATGGTTGTACACGTGGGGACAAACAACATCGCCAGGGGTGTTTATGCCGAAGAAATAATGGGGAATTGTATGGACATAGTACAACATATCCAACGTGAAATTCCACGTACAAAAGTAATCGTAAGTGGTGTATTACGGCGACATGATACTAGTGCAAAACGCATAGCTAGAATTAACAGTGAGCTGAACTGGTTGTGTAAAGTGAAGAACTGCACATTTGTTGATGGTAACTTTTGGATAAATAACCGACACTTTGGCTGGGATGGAGTTCATTTGAATCGTAGAGGTTCATTTGCGTTTGGAAATCTGCTTAATGAGGTAATATCCTAGGCAAAAAAGGGAAACTAATTTCGAATGGGGTGGATGCTAGTTTACCGTCACAATCAGTGATACCAACAGAAGGATTTCAGCCATCGTCATTTACTGGACAATACGGCAACTTTAGTGATATATTCAGTATCCTACACCTGAATATTCAGTATCTCCGTTCCAAGTTGTTGCCAATGAGTGTATTATTTAAGGATACAAATGCAGATATCTGTGTAATAACGGAACATGGGCTTAGTAGTGATGAAATTTATAACATTGACAACTATAAACTTGCTAATAGATACAGCAGATCTATGCACAAAGGGGGTGGAGTTGTAATTTTTACAAAAAATGACATATGTGCCACCAAACTTAATTTAGAAAACTATTGTATAGAGAAAGTTTTTGAAGTAACAGGGATCAAGGTAAGGACAGATAAGGGAAATGTGTTAATTTTTGGAATATATAGGTCTCCTTCAGGTTCTGCCAAAGATTTTATTTCACATTTGGAAGTTATGTTAAGTAAATTTGTTAAAAAATGTACAAAAATTATCTTAGCTGGGGACTTTAATATAAATTTAGATCTCTCTGATACCATCTACATAGCGTTAAAAGAAGTATTTAATTCATACAACATTAGAGATTTAATTAAGGAACCAACAAGAGTAACGGCTAACAGCTCATCTATTATCGACCACATAGCATCTAATATACAAGAAATATCAACTAATGTAGTAAATGTTCATATTTCTGATCATTATGCTCAGCTGGCACACTTTGATATTGCATGTTGTGATAGAATCACTGAAGAAATCATGGTCCGCAGAAGCGTAACTGAAGAAAATATAAATAATCTTGTAAATATCCTAACTGCTGAAAATTGGGAAAACGTTTTTGAAAAAACTAATGTTAATGATAAATGGAATGAATTTTATAATAAGTTTAGGATTCATTTTGAAGCTACATGTCCACTCAAAAAAGTTAGAGTAAATAAAGCCAGGAAGAAAAGAGTTAAACTGCCATTTGAAGTAGTTAAATCCAAAGAAAAAATGAAAAACATGCATGCCCTATATAAAAGCACTCTCTCAGACCATTATAAAAGTAAATACAAAGATGCCAAACAGGAGTATATAAACAGTCTTCTAAATGCAAGGATAGCCACTTATAGAGAACAAATAAATCAGTCAAATAACCCTAGCAGAACAACCTGGAACCTAATTAATGAGTGTAGGGAAAACAAAAAGCTGCATCAAAACATAAGCCTAAACATAGATGGGAAATTAATACAAGACCCAACAATCATATGTCAGAAATTTAATGAATTTTTTATAAACGTAGCTTCACATAATAGACTGTCTCCTAATGTATATGCAAACAACGACATCGGCATCAAATCATCAATATTCCTTGAACCAACAACAGAAAATGAAATCACCAACATAATAAACAAACTACCTAAAAAAGCAAGTAGTGGATGGGATGATATTAGTCCAGCTATTTTAAAACAATGTAAAACAGCTATTTCAAAACCTTTAACACACCTGATTAACTACTCCATTGAAGTCAGTCAATTTCCTGAAATTTTGAAACTAGGATTAGTCAAACCAATATTTAAAAAAGGGGATGAACAGGATGTCAGTAACTACAGGCCGATCACCTTAACATCAGAAATAGCTAAGCTTTTTGAAAGAATTTTATTAGAAAGATTAATTAAGTATTTAAATAAACATAATGTACTACAAGATTTTCAACATGGGTTTAGAAAAGGTTGTTCCACAGTCTCTGCAGTCATACAGTATATACATGAAATAACAAGTAAGTTAGAATCTAATGATAAGGTAAGCTCACTATTTTTCGACCTGACTAAAGCATTTGACTGTGTTGATCATAGCATCTTATTACACAAACTAAGAAATTATGGGATAAGGGGACTACCTCTAGAATTGTTTTCCAGTTACCTAACTGGCCGGAAGCAATATACAGAAGTAAATCATAAAACGGGAAAAAATGTAAACAAAATTCAATCAAAAATAGAAACAGTAAAATATGGAGTACCTCAGGGAACAGTACTAGGGCCTCTGTTTTTCATTATATATGTTAATGATATTATTTGTCCACAAAATACAGCTATAATAACTTACGCAGATGACACAACTGCCATATGCTGGAACAAGACGTTGGAAGCTCTAAACAAAAATTTAAATCACACTGCTAATACCCTAATCAAATACTTTGAATCCGTAAATTTAAAATGTAACATGCTAAAAACTAAAGTAATGTGGCCCAATACATCAAGAAAAACTACCTCCAATACAGAATTGCAAATAAACACCACCACCATTGAAGAAGTAAAATCATATAGATTTCTTGGAATAATTGTTGATAAACAGTTAACATGGGCTAAACATATAGATTATATATGTAATAAAATTAGTAAATCTATATACTTGCTTAGGTATTTTCAAAGTTACAAAGACACTAGGCTTCTGCAGATGATTTATTTTGGATGTATATATCCTTACTTTAACTACGGGATCGAAATATGGGGTACAGCTGCAAAATGTCACATGGACATGTTACTAATTCTACAGAAGAAATGTATTAGATTGATTTATAGCCTAAAAGGAAGGGAATCATGCAGAGAAACATTTAAAACTGAAAATATGTTCACAGTCTATTCTCTTTATATATACAGAACTATATTATTCATAACCGATAGACTTACATTAGTACGAAACAACCAAATTCACGACTATAGTACAAGAAATGGTGATAACTATCACATGTATAATATTAACAGGTGTGTCACTGAAAAGGACATTAATATCAGAGGGATCAAACTGTATAATAAACTACCTAGTGAGATAAAAATTTTGACGAATAGCTCAAAACCAAAATTTAAAAGTAAATTAAAACAATATTTGTTAAATAAATGTATATACAGCCTAGATGAATTGTAAATTATATATGTAAGAATGTTAAATAATTTGTATAGAAATGACGTGTCCAAAATCAATGTACATCTGATAAACTGGATCAATAAACTATCAATATCAATCAATATCAATATCAATATCTAACATAAGATTCCAGTGGAATTTTAGTTAATTGATGGAAATTAATCATTTCTCCACACCAGCCGTACATAGGCTAAGATTTTTGATGGGTAGAGGCAACAGGAATTCAACATGGGAATTTCAAAATTCATCAATTCCCGCCATAGATTATGTCATCAAACTTACCAGAAAATTAGATGGCAGCATGACACCAAGTCAGATGCAGACACCGGATGCATCATCAGTCAACCACAGAACTGACGATAGGGAAGAAGTTCCCAGAAACTAGTCTTCATCAAAAAACTTGTAAGTGGAGAAAAGTATATATAAGGTTGACTCATTTGCCTAATTTTAGTAACAATGGCACTCCACTTTCTGAAATGCTTCTTTTTATTCTATATAAGATAAAATCTGTTGATAGAAGATAAAATCAATAAATCTGTTGAACCTAAAGTCCCAGGGGTGTATAAGATTCCTTTTGAATGCGGAAGGGTGTAGGTTGGACAAACAGGATGCACAGTTGAGGAAAGGTGTAAAGAACATCGTCACATCAGACTACTTCAACCAGGGAAGTCAGCTGTAGCTCAGCATTGTATAGAGTACGCTCACAAAATAAATTTGACGATGCCTCGATTCTGAAACATTTGGACAAGCATTTTGATAGACTTATTAAAAAGCAATCAAGATTAAACTCCATCCATGGAATTTCAATAGAGATTCGGAACTTCAATTGAGTACAGCTTGGGCTCCAGCAATAAAATATAGTTGCAATAGAAATCCCGACCAGATGAAGGATTGCACAGAAAAACTCAAGACGGGAAAACTCCATTCCAGATAACGGACCACGCAGAAAACCCAAGACTGGAGAATCCCTATCCAGATGACGGACCATGCAAAAAACTATTAAACAGCACGAGTTCATCCTTCCTGTGAACCAGCCGGACTAATGACAGATTGCTATGCAGTGGCATGACACAGCCCCACCCACATGAGGAAGTCTCTATATATATATGGGGACAATTGGCCAGTGTTTTTCATTCAGTTCCTGAAGAAGACCATGGAGCTTAGAACGGCCAAATTTAATTACTTTGACACAGATGATCACCCATGAAGCTTTAATTAATGTAAAGGATTTTTGGAAATGAGTTAGAAGATTTGACATAGAAATACAAACACTGTTTGCTGATGTAGCTGGAAAAAGATTGTTATAACTGTATATTACAATAAAAAGTATATGAGAAAGAGAAGTATATATTGACAAACTAAATAAAGAACAAAGAGAGGGTATAGCACAGGTGATAGTGGATGAAGATTGAAAGGAATAAGGAGAGGTTTTCCACAAAAACAGTGTCCAATGTGCAGGAGAAAAGAAGATATAGAACACATAATATTTGAGTGCAAAGAGACAGAGTTATGGAGAAAAGAATGTATAAATGAAAAATGGCTTAAAATAGATAAAAAGGCTGCACTAATTACAATTTTCAGTGAGACTATACGAAAGCTGGGGAGCTTTTAAATAAAATAAGTGGAATTGTTCATTAAAAAGAGAAATAAACAACATATAACATTAAGGGAAATTAATGTGTAGCTACTGTCTGTCCAGGACAAGAAGGTAAGCTAGAGGAATGTGTAACATAATTACTTTTGCTGTTGACATGGTGTTTAAGCTAGCCTTCCGAGTATGACAAGGATGCTAGGTTTGTTTAAATTATGCAAGTGTTGTCACATAACTCACCAACACATAATACCTATCACTGCATTTACTGCAACAAGCATTACATCTGACAACATGGGTGACTCATACACACTCTCATACACTCGTTTCCTAGTAAACAGATCCACTAACAGCAGATTAACAGTTCAAATCCCTCTCCCCTTCATTCGTCTCTTGTCTTCTTGTGCTGGGCAGACAGTACTAGAAGTTGTATAATGAACATGGTAAGTTGGCCACTTGGGCTGAACACTTAACCATATTTCTTGTATTTTTTTATTTGTAAGAAGCTTAGTATAAATAAATTAAAAATTGTAGCTGTGATGTCTTCTTCTCTCTTGATGTGCTTTATAAATTTATGGAATAATTGCCCTTTTTCTTAAAAAAAATTTCTTTGCATGTTTTCTCTTACCTGAAGTTAGGCGCCAATTGGCGCCGTATTTTCTAACTGATGGAGTTCTGAATTCTTAATGTCAGGTTTTAAATTTTAAAATATACCAACTTTTTATTTCAATAACTTTTCAGCTAACCTCAGTACTTATGTCTGGAAATACACTATTTATCCATGGTGATGTCGAAGAAGTTCGGTCTCTAGTGAAAAACTTCAAAACTATGACTGCTTCAGAACATTTTTCTCAATACACAACTACTGTTGTCATGAGAACTTTTACAAGCTTCCCAATTTTCTTACTAGTTAATTATGTAGGACATGTAACTTCTCAATTTTATGGTAATGCATACTGAGATTACGTGTATTTTGAGGCTATTTTTTCAGACATTACTACAATATTGTGACAAAAATGACAAGACAAAGTTCACCTTAACTCCATCATTTGTCGCTAAAATCATTAGCCCTATGCTAACTTACAATCACCTTCTCTTTTTAAACAAATACACAGCATAAACATGTCTCTTTAATTCTGGTTAATTGATGGAAATTAATCATTTCTTCACACTATCCGTATATAGGCTAAGGCTTTTGATACATAAGAGTCAACATGAAAAATTCAGTGCCATGACCGGGATTTGAACCATGGATCCCCTGGTTTCGCTCTAACCCATTGAGCTACCATGTCCAAGGTGCCAACTTGACATTAAATTCTCCATTACACTCATATATTTCTTCGGTAAACCACTAGGGGCTCTCGCATCCGAGATACACCGTTTGTGGCAACTTACCATCGTAAGTACTTAAATCCCAGGCTTCATCATTTAATTCTTATTATTTTGGTTAATTGATGGAAATTAATCATTTCTTCACACTAGCCGTATATAGGCTAAGGTTTTTGATAGAGTCAACATGAAAAAATTCAATGCCATGGCCGGGATTTGAACCACAGCTCTCCTGGTTCGATCTCTCGGATGCAAGAGCCCCTAGTGGTCTACCAGGGAAATATACGAGTCAAATGGAGAATTTAATGTCAGGACAGCATGTTGGCCATGGTAGCTCAATGGGTTAGAGTGACTGGACAGAAACTAGGAGATCCGTGGTTCAAATCCCGGCCATGGCATTGAATTTTTCACGTTGACTCTATTGTCTCTTTAATGCTCCTTTTTGTCTCTGTTCTATGCACTAACTTGTACTGCTTGTAATTTCTTCAACATATACACAATGTTTACCTTTTACACCACTATTTGCCGACTCTGGCACAACTTCAGTATTTGCTTGTGAACTGCTCCACTGTAATGTTTACACTGCCTGGAGACTAATCACCATGGAGATGAAACATATTGCACTGCTTGCAGACCGACATACTTCTGTTCTAATCTGTGTACTGTACTGACTCAATTGGCCTTAACTGCTAGGTTTTGTACTATCTTATACACCCTTCAATTCAATTTATTCATCCCTTATATTTCATATAGAGGATAAATCATTTTATAAGAAAACATAAAAAATATATCTGTCAGTCATGATAAAAAGTTTTTTTTTTGGTGTAATTTACGTCCTCCAACGCATGATAAGAAGGTTCTGGTAGTAGAATATTCTTGGGTTCCATTATTTGAACCTCAAGAACAAATTCCCATGGTAACAATATGACTCGCTTCCAGCTTTGTGATGTCAGCTAGTGGCTGTCCTTGATTTTTTTCTTCTTTTTGGCCTTTTTGTGCCAGCAACAACAAAGGTGGTGCAATGGTTTAATTTCTCCATGGCAGCTACCTGCTATCATTCTGACAATATACTTACAGGTATATAACTTAAATAATAATACATTTAGGGCAATTTTTTTATGAACAATCCAAATGAAAATATCCAAACATATCTTTAACGTCTTATATTAGCTGTCAGACTAAAGAAGAAAGTGAATTTACCATTGTTATTCATGAAGTTTGACAGTAATATTTTGTTTGGAATTGGAAGTTCAATGCATAGGAAGTTCAATGCATAATTTGGTTAGTTCAATGTATTCTGAAATTTTTCGTGCTGATATCCCTATTCATTTTGGCCAGTTTTCGATTAATGGTGATTGTTCAGTAGTATACTTGGAAATAATTATTTTTCATCAATGGACACTACGGTGCTGGTGTTTTTTAACTGAAAATCTTTTATATTTTTACAAGATCAAGAATTTCCTACAATAAGGTTATGGAATCTTGGGTATTAAGTTTCTCGGTTAGCCATTTTCCCAAATTGTAGGTTTGTGAGTAATTAATGCTGATTTTGGGTATGAATCAGCTTCACCACCCAAGATAAGTTGATCTCTGCTTGACACAGCAGGAAACTAACCTCCGAAACATGTTCTATGAAATCTAAAATTTTAGTGTTGTGTTATTAAAATACTCAATTTTTACACTTAACTGATTTCAACAACATTTGTCATTAACTTTCAGTATTTGAAGAAGACAAAACACCTAACACATAAGGCAGTATAACATTGGAAAAAGCAACTCTGAAAATTTGTGTAAGATGGTGTTTGATATAAAGAAAAGTACTTGTGTCTGTTAGCACTTTTTGAATTCCTCTTACTACTAAGTGAAATGTATATAGTTTACAAGAGTTAAACATTTAAACAAAACATATGTAATAAAATGGCTTTGTGAGAATAATTTACCAGAATGTACATTAAAATTTTACTAAAATAATCTGTAATAATGTTTACCAAGGCTTATACCAAAATAAAAACCAAATAGCTCACCTGGCAGCAAAGAGAGCTTTCTTTTGGGTGTCTGCAGCTGTACTGTTTGGAAATCTGATGATAAGATTCTTCCCACCCATAAGTATACCTTGAAGACATCTCATTGCTGTGCCTGATGATTTCTTGTCTTTATAATTTATAAAGGCACAGAAGCTCTGTGGCAAAAGTTTAATGCTTAAAATTTCACCATACCTATAATAAAAATAAATTCAAATTTACTTATTGAAATCTGCAAATTCATTTCCTACAAACTTGAACCTGAACCCCAATCCAGATTTACGACTTTCATTTTCTAAGATTTTGAGTACAGGATGCACAACTACAACAGGAGTTTCAACTTCAGAAGAATTTTCATAATTTTTTCTCTTTTTGTCATCTATAAAGATCATGGAATATGTAATTTACACATTTTCCCCCCATTTTATTCAATTGTTCTTATTATATTGTTTGAACATCTTTGTCTTGTACAACCTTAATATCAATAAAGTTATAATAATTGTGATATTATATTTGCTTCAATTTTTACACAATATGAAGTTTCCTAAAGATTATTAAATCTCTACACGATTGGTTAATGCTGCTTCTGTTATGGCTTTGTCAAGTTCTTTTAAAAAAAATAATAACAATAATTTGATGTTCCATTCACATGACTTTCTCTACTAACATTCTATTAACTGTTCTTATAAAAACCCATCCTATTATTTACTTCTTTTTAATCCACATAAATCTTTCAATTTATATGTATACATGTAGGATATAGTAGAAAAAGTAAGTCACATTTGAAGTGCAGTCATGGCTTTGAAATTATATGCTCTTTGCCTAACCAGGAGATTAGTAAACAAGAGTGGAATAATGAATGATAGCTTCACAGTTGAGAAGACTATAAATCAGTGGCATAGCGTGGTATATGGACTAGGGTAAGCACTTTGAAATCTAATGTAAATAAATAAATAATAATAACAACAACAACAAATCTTTCTTCTATGGTTCACTTGTTGCATAGTGGAAGATAGTCGACAATTGTGACTTCTGGCTAGCATGAAAAGTTTAATCTAATATTAGAGAAACAAAGGATGATTCAGAAACATCTTTTCTAATTTTGTTGGTCATTACTTGTCGATGCTGGAAATAAAATCGTTCTGTGTATCTGGTGAGATGACACAAAATACAGTGGACTTTTCCAGGTGCTCTTTGAGAGATATGTCATACTTTGTTAGTTCATTTATATATTTGATTAAATTCCCTCTGTTAGTTGATTCAGCACTTTCAATGTGGCTACAAAATACAAGCCCTTGTTTTCCCGAAAAGCAGACAGCTCGCATGAAATGTGACAGTATTGTTCTGTTTTTTCCTACCTCCATGTTATATTGCTCAATTGATAATTTATATTGGTCACTTAAACAAAATTCTATTCTCCTGTTTTTACCGAATGCATTTAGTTCTTTCTCACAAATCATGTGATTGCAACAATATTTGCATTTTTTTACTGCTTTATATATGTTGTTCAAATATACTCCTTCGGTCCAAACTGAATTTTCTTTAGAAAATAAAAGACATGACCGACAAAACAACTTATTTGGGGTCCTGCATCCAAAGAGCAATGCTTCACTTTCATACACTTTATCACTAAAATGCCTCAAACAGAGAATGCTTTGGGAGTCCTGCTTCGATTATGATTTCTTTTTCAGTAAACTTAAATTATGGATGTGTCTCACTTTCAGTTTGTTGATTGCACAACACTCAGATTCCATTTTTGGTGCACTTGGTTTTCGAGGAATGGAGCGCTGTCTCTACAACATGTGTTTCTCTCATGGTGACTCGTGCAGATGTACATCAGCAATGTACATACTCTGCTCTCAGTTGCTTGATGTATTTTCCACTACAGTCATAATTATTACCCAAAATGCTGATTGTTGTAATCTAACATGATCACAAGATGCTAAAAGTACGAAATTAAGCTTCACTGCCATGCAAAATACCGAAAACTTCAATTGAAAGCACTTTAACCATAATAAGCAATATGTACTCTTCTGTGTTACATCCACTGTGGTACATCACCTCCTGAGACAGGCGTGCAACATGACCAAACCTCATTCACCGGCTTTGCTTTACATGACTGTTGTGATACACTAACAGCAATTCATGGAAGATGATTGTTCAGAACATACTCTTCAGCAAGGATTATGCCAGTAAGATTAATGAAGTATGGAAGTGTTACCTAGGAAAATTGCTAGGTTATGTAATACATCATCCACATCCATTAACGCTATGCCCGTGATACAAATATTTGGAAATTCAAAACAATAACAAGGAATATCTCAGAAATAACTAATTTTACAAAAAATATATGACAAATTATGTTACTTTGACAAACTCCATATTATATAACAACCTTTGGCTATCCTTTATAGTTTACCATTACACAAGCCATTTAGAATGAAGAGGACTTCAGAAGCTATTTACGGAAAATTCAGATATACCTTTGTATTTGTCATGAAAATATATAAAACTTATGTAATTTAATCAACATTATTAGAGCATTTTTAAGAAAATAAGTTTTCAAAAAATGTTCCATGTAAAAGGTAGCTTGAAGTAGAGATTTTGTTGAAAATCTTTGTGTCCTATCTTTGGAAGATACTGAACTTAAATTCCAATTTGATATTTAACTGAATTTTTCTTTTTGAGTTGCTGTTCACAGACACCCATGGCCTTTTTTCTAAAAATGCTTTTATTAAGGGGGTGGGGAAGTTCAGAGCCCGCAAAACATGTACTTCCAGTGAATTCTTGGTATCAAATGTTTGGATGTAATATAATACTTCTTTTAAGCAGCTCCTGTTGTGGCACAATGGTTAGAGTGTGGCAACTCTGGTTCCTATTCATGGAATGTACCCAAGTCTGATCCCATTCTGAAATTTGATGATCTTAAGCCCAGATATACTTCCAGTGTTCAATTCACTGGACTCCTAGTGGGAGACAAGGGTAGCACAAATATCTTCAGATTGAGGGTCATTCAGCACTCTCCAACCCCTCCCTACTGCCGCTGCTACCATCATTATTCTACATATTACAGAAAGTATAAGAGATCATTTCTCTACCACCTATCATTTGCTTTTATAAAACTTGTACAAACTATTCTTCTATCTGCTTCAAGTTAACTAGGATTAACATTTGCATAAATAGTTTCATTACACATTTCATTATATGTACAAAGGAAACAGCAAGTCACATACTTACAAATTGTTATTACACAAATATAAATATTTGGGGGGGGGGGGGGGGGGGAACACTTCACTTATCTTAAGAAAATGGTGTTAATTCTTCTTTCTAATGGAGATCGATTTCACAAACAGATCGCTTGCATCTTCAGTCCATTAATAAACTCCGTTGTCAAGGATTTCGGTTACCATGGTTTTTTTTTTTTTTTTTTTTTTTTTTTTTTTTTTTTTTTTTTAGTATTACCAAAATCTGAAAATGAAACAAACCTAAAACCACAATCAACTGCTGGTATTTCAAAATTCATTATGTGATGTTTATCTTTTAAAATAAATATTTTTTTCCCAAACCTTTAAATCTATTGGACCATTTAATTGTTTTAATAATTTAACTTCTGGATTTATTTCAGGGTTTCATGACCAAAAATGATCGGCTATGGCCAATTTATCAGTCTTTTATACTTAATATTTTGAAAATGTTCTTTCATTCTGGTTTCCAAATTACATTTGGTCTTTAAAAAATAAACCTGATCGCAATCTAAACAATTAAATTGATAAACACCAGATTTTTTATTATCAAAGTTATACCAAATTCTTTAAAAAGATTTTGAAAATGTTTATTAACCCAAGGATGGTAAGTAAATTTTTTAAAATTATAATTGTCTTTTATTTTTTTAAGGGTAGAAATGTAATTAACAGTTTTTTGATATTTAAATTTTTCAATCTTTTTGTGTATAAAGTCTTTATTAAAACAATTGAAGCAGTATTAATAATGTGCTTATATTCTCCATTAAATTCCTTTTTATTCAGAGGTATATTTATTAACCTATAAATCAAACTATCAAAAACAGCAAATTTATGAGAACAAGAGTTTATGAAATCGCAATCTCACAATTTATTGAAATTTACATCATCTTCTTTAAAGATAAGTGAGATTTTTGTCACAAATAGTAATAATAATGATATTTGTGTAGTATTTGTTGCTTCATGTTAATAGCTTCATTTTTAAAGTAATTATTATATTTTATTATATTTATTTTGAGGAACCAAAATCACATAAAATTCTTTAAAAAATTTTTGAAACCATTTATTAGCCCAAGGATGGTAAGTTAATTTTTTAAAATTATAATCATCTTTTATTTTTTTTAAGGGTAGAAAAATCATCAAAGTTCTAAGGCTTTCACAGCCGGTGTCAATACTAGATACAGTAGCTTGTGGGCTGTGGTTTACTGGGCTCCTTCTTCTTCCCAGATGTTTTTTTCTGTGACTGCGGCAGACAACTTCATTGGCAGTAGTGAGATCAAAGTATTCTGGAAAGGTGTATATTGGAATTACACAACGAAGGATAAAAACTTGCATTAACACACAGAAGTAATTGTTGTATGGATCAGATGGAAAAATCAGCAAATGCTAAACATGCCATACTTGAAGAAGGCGAACACATCATATGAATGCATCAGGGAATGCATATGAAAATACAGATACTCTGGCATCAAAATCTCATTATTATTCACGCTTATTCTGTGAAGCCATTGAAATACAGAAGCATAAAAACAACATTAATTGCAAAGAGGAAGGCCTTAAACTGAAGATAATATGGCAAACAGTATTGATGAAAGTCAAAGTCAAGAACTCCACCCGAACCATCAGATGCCAGAAGATTGCAACACTCTGCCGACCCAAGTCCAGCACACCACCCACTTGGACCAATCACAGCAGACCACCCTTCCAGCCATCGATATAAATTCTGCAGCCTACGGTGCTACCAGCACAGTCGCTGGTGAAAACTCCATCAGAGAACTTTGACCTCACTACTGTCACTGAAGATGTCTGCCGCAATCATATACAAAATGTCTGGGAAGAAGAAGGAGCCAGAAACATCTGGTAGAAACATCATTTACATTTTTTTATATTTAAATTTTTCTATATTTTTATGCATAAAATCTTTATTAAAACTATTCATTAAAGCAGTATTAATAATGTGTTTATAATCTCTATTAAATTCCTCTTTATTTAGGGATATATTTATTAACTCATACATTAAACTATTAAACACAGCAATATGTGAAAAAGGATTAAAAATTTTATTTTGTACGTAATTATCAATATGATTAGATTTTCTATAATAGTTTAGTTTAGTTTATTGTTATTGTTTGCTAACATTAGATCTAGAAAAGGAAGACAACCATTGTTTTCAGTTCCTAATGTAAATTTTATAGCTTCATCTTGTAAATTTAAAAGTTTTAAAGTATCATTTATGTGTTTATCAGAAACTATAGCAAAAATGTCATCAAATAGTTGGGAAAATTCTTGTCTGCAAGCAAAGATATGAAAAAACAGCCACTGAAGAACAAAAAGCTCACCACAGGGTATAAAAAACTTGCATAACTTTAACATTTGTAAAATTAGACAGTTTTGTAGTCAAAAAGAACTTCAGTTGTGCTATCAGTATATTCTTATGGTCTGCACCAATTGAATTAGTTTTAGTTGTGATGGTTAGCATAAGAGAAAATTACATTTTGTGATCAAGAATCTAAGAAAAAGAAACATGAAGGTCCCAGAGCAGATCGATGGAAAAGGAATAAATTAAAAAAGACATATAGGGAGAAGAACACCAATCAATAAGTAGGCGTAAGAATATAGGGCCAAGAAAGCTTTTTGTGCCTTAAAAAGGTAGTGTTCTATTTGATGATGATGATTATTATTATTATTAATATTATTATTATTATTATTTAATCCAGTTTTTCATATATATGATTCTGGACATGTCAGACATGTCAATAATATTTTTGGCACAGCTTGTAGAATGCTAACTTGGATAAAAGATTTCTTAACCCAAACAATGTGTGCTACTAGATACAATAATGCCACCTCAAACTATAAGCAACAGAACATGGGTTTACCCCAAGGATCTGTCTTAAATGCCACATTATTCAACATCATGATCAATGACGTTCCCGCCACATTTAATAAAACAACTAAAATGAGCACAGCTCTTTATGCTGATGATTTGGTTATGTGGTTTTCATCCCCTAGAAAAGAGCATGAGTAATTAAATGAAATTATGAAGTGGTTTGCAGGCTCTGCAAAAATGGACAGAAGAAAAACTGACAATAAATACAGAGATAACATACTACCACATCTTTTCCCTTGCTCAAAACCCTCCAAAACTTCTTAAACGAAGTAAAGAGGAGGTTCCTTTGCTCTCAAGCACATGGCACGATAGCACGTGATTTAGCGGTAGTGGTGACATTTGTTTATATGACTTTTATCACTGACCTTGTTTTGAACTGGATTAGTCATATATCGCCATTCGACGGTGTGTCGTACCCAGTGCGTGAGGAAAATTATTTTATTGATTGATTATTGCGCGTGTACTTATTATATGTGTAATGGCAGAGTATACCGCCAGTTTTTCGCTGAAGTATCGCAAGGATAATTCTTTACAAACAGGCGAAAAAAGAATGTGGTGCATGTGTTTAATGCACTCACAGAGAAGAATCCGTCTTTGTCAGTGAGAGAAGTCGAACAACTGTGCTCTTAAGCTACAGGTGTGAGTGTTAGACCCGTAGGAACATCGCGATGTAAAATTGAGAAAACAGGAAAACTTACCACTCCAGGCAAAAGCAGGAATAAACAAAAGTGCGTGCTCGGAGAAAATACGTGAAAAGTGTTGTGCGTCGTCATGTGCATAGTTTTTTCTTTAGAAACGAACTCCCTAACATAAGTAACATTTCGTCTGCTGTAAATTGGGATGCAGATTTACCAAATTTCAGCAGATTGCTTATACAGCTGGGGTTTGTGAATGAAAAAAGAGGCAAGAAAAATATGCTAAAAGACAGAGGCGATATTGCTGTGTGGCAAAGACGTTATTTAAGGATTATCAGACTGTACCGAGATACAAATCGCAAGATATACACGAAGAACACACGAAAAGTATGGTATGGCGTGACGCGACTTTTAAGACTGAAAGACAAGCATTTTTAAAAGGTATGTGTGCTGGTTTAAAAAATCCCAGTGGAAAAGGCCAAAGGCCTTTCATTATAAACTCTTTCAGTTTCATTGCTCAGTCATTCAGTTTCAACTTGCTCAGTTCATTATAAACTTGTATTTTTGCATGCCTTCATATCCTTATTTGTATGATTTTATTTATCTTCCCGGCTATTATTATGACGTTTACTGCACGTTTAAATGTGACGGGAAGGCACTGCCTATGTCCTATGGCGCGAAAGCATTAGCCAATAAGGGTGAGGGGGAAGGTAGTTGAATGCGGAGTGATACATTTCAGCGGGGCAAGGTTATATGAAACAGATTATAGTGGCCTGTGTTAGGGGTGTGAACAGCCGGGACACCTGGAGAGAGACTGTCCACACCAGAAAGAACATGTAAGCCAGAGGATCTACTCCCATTAGTCCTGGACCCGTAGGACCAAGGACCTGAGCCTCCTTTTACCCGGGAGCAATAAATACTCCAGGGCTCTTTCCATAGGGCAATACCTGGAGTCTGAAAAGCCCCCTCCCCCCCCGCTGAGCACAAACTCAAGACGGGATGGAAGTGGATACGCCACTTATGCGCGTCAACTCCGCAAGGAAGACTAGCGAAAACCTCAGTGGGGCCGAATGGTGATCTAGCACACCTTCTACTAGCTCTGCAGGCTAGTACCCGGGACTTTTTGTGCAACCCTCTACGCCCTCCGGTTGGCCGTAGCTTGGCCGGAAGTACCCATTTACCCGTGGGTGTCGGGAACACAATGCCCCCTCGAGTCCAACCCAATCCGAACAACTCCTCTACGGGAGTGGCTTGGCATGTTCGGCCCGAGGTTCCTCTAGTAACGTCAGAGATACCACGAGTGCTAAGGGTCCGCAGCGTCCGCACCTCGGCAGCTGAAGGGGACGGATCCCCTTCCCTACGGAGCCGAAAAACGAGTAAGGGCCGTCGTGCAGAGGGGCACGTCGGCCCCACCAACACCATCCCCTCGAGTGACACTGCGCGCCGTCAGCCGGCATATGGATGATAGCCTCATCGCGGACGGTTGGTTGAGAGAGAAGCCGTGCCGCGTGCTGGTGGACATCGGAGCGGCTGTGACCATCATCAGACCTGACGTGACCAAGGGTTTACCCACGAGGAAGCCGAGCCGACCATACCACCTTGTGACGGCGTTGGGTGACACCTTGCTGTGGAGGAGGCCCTACTGAAGTTGACCTTGGGACGGAGTGCCGTACGTAAGTGGGTGTTCGTCGCGAAGGTGACTGAGGAGGAGACACTGGGATTGGATGCCCTCAGGAGCCAAGAGGCGAAGGTCGACGTCAGAAGGAAGGTCCTGCGGCTCAATGGAGAAGAGGTCATACTCCGGCAACCCGAAGAGCGCCATGGAATCTGCAGGGTCATCCTGAAGGAAGACATGGTAGTCCCCGCGAGAAGCGAGGTAGTGGTGACGGCGCGACTGGACGGCCAGCGGACGAAGAACATGATGCTGGACGCCTCTGCACGTACTGTGTAGCCAGAGCATAGTTGCCGTGCCGAGAGGAGGTGCTAGTGAGGCTGCTCAACCCAACAGACACCGATCACAACGTCCAGGCTGGAACAGAGCTGGGGACGTGCGAGCCCGTGGTCAGCGTAACCGCAATCGACAAGATACAGGAGCCGGTGCCGACACAACACCTGGAGCCCCAGCTAGAAGGCTTATTGGAGAGGGCGGCCGACCACTTGACCGCAGAACAGCTGGAGAAAGTTCGACAACTGCTGAGGCGATACCAGCGCGTCTTCAGCCAAGGCAACAGTGACTACGGCCGCACGGATAAAGTACTTTACTGCATTGACACCGGAAACACCCGGCCTATTCGGCAACCACCTAGACACGTTCAGCTGGCAAAACAAGCAGCGGTATGGGATATGCTAGATGACATGAAATCCAGGGGAGTGATTGAAGATTCTGACAGCCCCTGGTGTTCCCCTGTAGTTCTGGTGACAAAGAAGAACGGTGTCTACGCTTCTGCGTGGACTACAGGAAGCTGAACGCTGTCACCCGGAAGGACTGTTTCCCCTTACCCCGGATTGACGACACGCTGGACACGCTAGCTGGTGCAAAGTGGTTCTCGACCCTGGACCTGAAGTCGGCTTACTGGCAGATGGCTCTAGACCCGAGAGACAAGGAGAAGACTGCATTCTCGACAGGCCAAGGGCTTTGGCAGTTCACAGTTATGCCCTTTGGCCTCTGCAACGCACCAGCCACATTCCAACGCCTCATTGAATCAGTAATGAGAGGATTGGCATGGCGCATGCCTGCTATACTTGAACGACATCATCATGGTCGGCAGGACGTTCAAAGACCATTTCGACAACCTAAGCGAGGTGATACAGAGACTGCAGGCAACCAACTTGAAGCTGAACGCGAAGAAGTGCCAGCTCTTCCGCAAGGAAGTTAACTACTTGGGCCACATAGTCTCACCAACCAGAGTGGCCACAGACCCGGAGAAGACCCAGGCTGTGAGAGATTGGCCTCACCCAAAGGATAAGGGAGACTTGCGCAGTTTCTTGGGGCTCTGTAGTTATTATCGCCGCTTCATAAAGGAGTTCTCCAACATCGCCAAACCCCTCACCCACCTCACAGAGGAACACCGACCTTATGTGTGGACGGATGACGCCGAAGGCGCTTTCCAGCACCAGAAGACCCTGCGCAGTGCTCCAATTTTGGGATTTCCACAACCAGGCGGCACCTTCATTGTGGACACCGACACCAGCGACCATTGCATTGGAGGCGTCCTATCGCAAATCCAGGACGGCCATGAGCGAGTGATAGCCTACTACAGCAAGACGCTATCCAAGGCAGAGAAGAACTACTGCGTTACCCGGCGAGAGTTACTGGCGGTAGTAAAGACATTGGACCACTTCCACAAGTACCTGTACGGTCAGCCATTCCACCTAAGGACTGACCACTCCGCTCTAACCTGGCTACTTAGTTTTAGGAACCTGGAAGGTCAGACAGCACGCTGGGTACAGAGGCTGCAGGAGTAGGAACATCGAAGGGGGAAGAGCCACGGTAACGCAGACGCCATGTCCCGAAGACCCTGCCCAGAAGAGTGCGATAAGTGCACAAGAGTGGAAGAGAAGGAGCGTGCCGCAGTGTCAGAGTGGTCACGGCAGCGCCTGCGGATGGCTGCGATAGCGCAGGCCTGAGGACGGAGCAGCTGGCGGACGCAGACTTGGGGCCACTCTTGAGAGAAGTGGAGGCAGGGACAAGACCAACCTGGAAGGACATCGCACCGAAGAGCGCCACCTACAAGTTGTACTGGGCCCAATGGGACTCACTGAAGACAAGAGAGGGCGTGCTGTTCCGGGTTTAGCCCAGAGGTTCTACTCCCATTAGACCTGAACCCGTAGGAACTGGACCCGGGCCTCCTTCAACCAGGGAGTATCCGAGCTGTCCCAAAGGGCGCTCGGCGTCCTCCGTGGGGCTTTCCATAGGGCAAGACCTAGAGACTAACAAGCCCCCCCCCCCCCATCTGGTCCTATGGACTCAAGAAGGGATGGAAGTGGATACGCCACTTACGCGCGTCAACACTCATGGTGAATACTACCGAAAAACCTCGGTGGGGCCGCCTGGTGATCTAGCACACCTTCTACTAGCTTTGCAGGCTAGTACCCGGGAGAATTAATGGCTTCCCTCAACCCCGTCCGAAGACGTACACGATTCCCACGGGTATCGGGAACACACTGCCCCCTCGAGTCCATCCCAATCCGAACAACTCCAGAAGGAGGGGCTCGGCTGTTCGGCCCGAGGTTCCTCTAGTAACGTCAGAGGTACCACGAGTGCTAAGGGTCCGCAGCGCCCGCACTTTGGCAGCTGAAAGGGAAGGATCCCTTCCCCTAAGGGGGCTGTTCCGGGTTTAGCCCAGAGGTTCTACTCCCATTAGTCCTGAACCCGGGCCTCCTTCAACCAGGGAGTATCCGAGCTGTCCCAAAGGGCGCTCGGCGTCCTCCGAGGTGCTTTCCATAGGGCAAGACCTAGAGACTAACAAGCCCCCCCATCTGGTCCTATGGGCTGTTCCGGGTATGGGAATCGCCTGATGGGAAGATGCAGAGAGAACAGTTGGTGCTTCCCCGAAGTAAGGTCCCGGAGGTCTTGGAGGAAGTGCACGCCGGTACTTCAGAAGGACACCTGGGGGCAAACCAACAATCGACAAACTTCGACAGCGCTACTACTGGCTGAGGCTCCGAGCAGACACTGAGAGATGGTGCCGTCAATGTCACGTGTGCGCGGCAAGTCGCGGGCCAGCAGTACAACGTCGGAGCGCCATTCGAAAGGATCGCAGTCTACATAGCTGGACCATTCCCAGTGTCCGACCGAGGAAACAAGTTCTTGATGATGATGCCCGCCTTGGTAGCGTTGTGGTAGCATGTCTGCCTCACGTTCAAGAGGTCCCGAGTTCGAATCTCGGCCAGGGCGAGTTACCTGGATAAGGTTTTTTCCGGGTTTTTCCCTTATCCTGAAAGACGAATGTCGGGTAACTCTAAGCTCTATGGAGCCCGGGCTCATTTGAACATCATTTCACCCATTCCATTCATCGTCCGATATTACTCAACGTTGGAGGACGTAAATTACAAAAAAAAGTACCTGATGGTGGTCGTGGACTACTTCACGAAGTGGCTGGAGGTGTATGCCATTCAGAACCAGGAGGCAAAGACAATCACAGACGGCCTCGTGGAGCAAGTGTTTTGCCGATTTGGGATGCCTTTAGAGCTTCACAGCGACCAGGGCACCAATTTTGAATCCAACCTGATGAAGGAGGCACTAGAAAGTCTTGGAGTGAACAAGACCCGCACGACGCCTCTACATCCCCAGTCGGATGGCATGGTCGAAAGGTACATCAAGGTGCCACTGTTCTTGCTGGCCTATCGCTCGTCTACACACGACACAACTCGAATGACGCCAGCCAGCTTAATGTATGGCCGAGAGTTACGCCTCCCTGGTCACTGTGTAGCTCCAACGGCGCCCCAAATCGACAGAACACTTGCTGCACGAGGCAGTCTGTGATTGTCTTTGCCTCTTGGTTTGGGATGGCATACACCTCCGGCCACTTTGTGAAGTAGTCCATGACCATCATTAGGTAATTGTTGCCTTGGTCGGAAACTGGGAACGGTCCAGCAATGTCAACGGCGATCAGTTCGAATGGCGCTCCGACGTTGTACTGCTGCATGCGACCCCGGCTCCTAGTCTGGGAGCCACGACTCGCCGCGCACACGTGACACTGATGGCACCATCTCTCCGCATCTGCTCGGAGTCTCAGCCAGTAGTAGCGCTGCCGAAGTTTGTCAATCGTTCGGTTCGCTCCCAGGTGTCCTCCCGAAGTACCGGCGTGCACTTCCTCCAAGACTTCCGGGACCTTACTCCGGGGAAGTACCAACTGTTCTATCTGCGCCTTCCCATCGGGTGACTCCCATAACCGGAACAGCACGCCCTCTCTGGTCTTCAATGAGTCCCATTGGGCCCAGTACGACTTGTAGGTAGCGCTCCTCGGTGCGATAACCTCCCAGGTTGGTCTCGTCCCTGCCTCCCCTTCCCTCAAGAGTGGCCCCAAGTCTGCATCTGCCAGCTGCTCCCTCCTCAGGCCTGCGCTATCACAGCCGTCCGCAGGCACTGCCACAACTACTCGGACTGCTGCGGCACGCTCTTTCTCTTCGACTCTTGTGCACTGGTCACTCTTCTGGACAGGGTCTTCGGGAAATGGCATCTGCGTTACCGTGGCTCTTCCCACTACAATGTTCCGAGGTGAAGTCGTACTCCTGCAGCCTCTGGACCCAACGTGCTGTCTGGCCTTCCAGGTTCTTAAAGCTAATAGCCAGGTTAGGGCGGATTGGTTCCTCAGGTGAAATGGCTGACTGTGCAGGTACTTGTGGAAGTGCTCCAAGGTCTTTACTACCGCCAGTAGCTCTCGTCGGGTGACTCAGTAGTTCTCTGCCTTGGATAACGTCTTGCTGTAGTAGGCTATCACCCGCTCATGGCCATCCTGGATCTGCGATAGGACACCTCCAATGCAATAGTCACTAGCATCGGTGTCCACAATGAAGGCGCCACCCAGTTGTGGAAATCCCAACATTGGAGCACTGCACAGGGTCTTCTTCAGGTGCTGGAAAGCCTCTTTGGCGGCCTCCGTCCACACATAAGGCCGGTGTTCCTCTGTCAGGCGGGTGAGGGGTTTTGCGATGTTGGAGAACCCCTTTATGAAGCGGCGGTAATAACTGAACAGCCCCAGGAAACTGCACAACTCTTTCTTATCCTTTGGGCGAGGCCAATCTCTCACAGCCTATGTCTTCTCCGGGTCTGTGGTCACTCCGGTTGCTGAGACTATGTGGCCCAAGAAGTTCACTTCCTTGCGGAAGAGCTGGCACTTCTTCACGTTAAGCTACAAGTTGGTCGCCTGCAGTCTCTGTAGCACCTTACTCAGATTCTCCAGATGGTCTTCAAAAGACTTACCGACGATGATGTCGTCCAGGTATAGCAGGCAGGCGTCGTAAGTCAGTCTTCTCATCACTGACTCCATGAGGCGTTGGAAGGTAGCTGGTGCGTTGCAGAGGCCAAAGGGTATAACCGTGAACTTCCAGAGCCCTTGGCCTGTCGAGAATGCGGTCTTCTCCTTGTCTCTTGGGTCTAGAGCTACCTGCCAGTAGCCCGACTTCAGGTCCAGGGTCGAGAACCACTGTGCACCAGCTAGCGTGTCCAGGGTGTCGTCAATCCGGGGTAAGGGTAACAGTCCTTCCGGGTGACAGCGTTCAACTTTCTGTAATCTACGCAGAAGCGCAGCTCACCGTTCTTCTCTGTCACCAAGACTACAGGGGAACAACAAGGGCTGCCGGACTCTTCAATCACTCCCCTGGATCTCATGTCCTCCAGCATGTCTCGTACCGCCCCTTGCTTCGCCAGCGGAACGCGTCTATGTGGTTGCCGAATAGGCCAGGCGTCCCCGGTGTCGATGCGGTGAAGCACTTTGTCTGTGCGGCCGTAGTCACTGTCGCCTTGGCTGAAGATGTGCTGTTATCGCCTCAGCAGTTGTCGAACTTTCTCCAGCTGTTCTGTGGTTAGGTGGTCGGCCGTCCTCTCCAGTAGGCCTTCTAGCCGGTGCCCCAGGTGTTGCGTCGGCACCGGCTCCTGCGTCTTGTCGATTGCTGTTACGCTTACCACAGGCTCGCACGTTCCCAACTCCGTCCCGGCCTGAACGTTGTGATCGGTGTCCGTTGGATTTAGCAGTCTCACTGGCACCTCCTCTTGGCCCGGCAGCAGTGCCCTATGTACACATACCGTGCACAGGCATCTTCTGGTCTAGTATCATGTTCCTGGTTCTCTGGCCTTACAGTCGCGCCGTCACAACCACCTCGCTCCTCGCGGGGACAACCACGTCTTCGTTCAAGACGACCCTGCAAATTCCAAGGCGCTCCTCTGGTTGACGGAGTATAACCTCTTCTGCGTTGAGCTGCAGGACCTTCTTGCCGACGTCAACCGTCGCCTCGTGGCTCCTGAGGGCATCCAATCCCAGAATCACCTCCTCAGCCACCTTCGCGATGAACACCCACAGACATACGGTACTCCTTGCCATGGTCAGCTTCAGCAGGGCCTCCTTTTCTACATGCAAGGTGTCGCCCGATGCCGTGACAAGCTGGTAAGGTCGGCTCGGCTTCCTTGTCGGCAAACCTTTTGCCACGTCAGGTCTGAAGATGGTCACGACCGCCCCGGTGTCCACCAGCACGCGGCACGGCTTTCCTCTTACCCAGCCGTCCGCAATGAGGCTGTCATCCATCCGCCGGCTGACGGCGCGCAGTGTCACTCGAGGAGGTGGTGTGGACGGCGCCGACGTGCTCCTTGCCACGCCAGGCCTTACTCGTACTTCCGGCTGCCCTTCCTGGTGTCGGCAATCTCTCTCTAGGTGTCCCGGCTGTCCACATCCCCAACACAGGCCACTAGGTGTTCGCCGGCGTCCCTCGGCTGGTCTTCTGTCTCCGGTGTAGCGGACACTCCTCGTTCTCGACGTCGGGATAGCTGTTGCCTTGGCCGCCTCCATCCTTAATGCTGCCATCAGCGCCTCGTGGATGGTTTTATAATCGCCGAGCATTAGATGCTGACGAATCTCCGTGTCTCGTACCCCGTCCGCGAATGTGTAGGCAGCTTCCCGGGATACGAACTCTGGTGGGAGGTCGACTAGGGCCTTGGTAGCCAGTTGTTCAACTGCCAGGGCGAACTCCTGCAGCGTCTCCCCTGGCTGCTGTGACCTTACCTTCAGCTGGCTGCGGTACGCTGCGGCTAAGCGGTGGTTCCCAAAACGATTCTCCAGGGCCTCCCAGATGTCCTTGGGCGCCGCCGTTGTCTGTACCGCATTTAGGACTTCCGCGGCCCATCCCTGGAGGCTGGCTATAAACTGTGAGGCCTCCTCCTCTGGTGACCATTTGTTGTGCTTGGCCACTGCGTCGAATTGGCGGCGGAAGACCTCAAACGTTGACGCGCCGTCATATTTCGGAGGTTTGACGCGCGCCGATGTGTCGCGTCCCGGTGCGTCGGCCTTCAAATCCTTCAACATCCTGCCGACGACGTCCTCCACCATGGCGCTCAAGGACTTGACGCTATTGTCGGCCTTTCCTTCCAGTTCATTAACGCGGCTTGCCAGGTCTTCGACGCGCTCGCCTAACTCTGTGACGTCCTCTTTTACGCCGGCCAACTGTTCCTCAAACTTTGCGGCGAAAGCCTCGTTCGCCGCCTTCATCTCCGTGGTCAGACTGCCGTTCGCTGCTTTCATTTCTGTGGTTAACTCGGCCTTCATTTCTTCCATCTTCTCGGTGATGTTGTCGTTGGCCATTTTCATTTGTTTCAACTCTGCGGCCAGGTTGTTATTTGCCGCCTCCGTCTTCGCTGTTAATTCGTTCATCTTCTCCAAAATTCTTTCCAATGCCGATTCCATGGCCGTTATCCCACTCCTGACACCAGTTGTGACTTTGTGGGTTCGTGAAATTAAAAGTCCGATTGCACCACTCAAAAATGTTCTTTATTTCCACCGAATTACAGTTGAACACTTGCCGATTACACAGAATTACGTAATGCACACAATTACAATTCACCAGTTCGTCCGTTGTAGTTCCACTTGCACGCTCACATTTACGTAAACTCTTCCGATGCACGTGCACAGTCTTCTTGTCCATTCACTAGTTCGTCAAGCACTGACTTTTCTCCAGCCCGACGCGTTGCTTATATAAGACCAGCTGGACAATCTAGAAGGTTCCGGATTAGATGAAATATCCCGTAAGTTCGAGAAACCAAGGGGAGCGGAAAGAGACTGCACAGTAATGTTTTTCCAGCCACCCCTCGTTACCGCTATAAGACAAATGAGTGGGCGTGGCGAACGCCTACCATCTCCTGCTGCTGCTGCCTGCCGGTTCTATAGGGAGTTCCGACGTTCGGGTGACACTATGTTGTAAGTTCTTAAGTGTCAGGCTTTATAGTTACCACTATTAGGTTAATCGATGGAAATTTAATCGTTCTTCCACACTAGCTGTGTGTAGGCTAAGATTTGGATCGATAAAGTCAGACTGAAAAATTCAATGCCACGGCTGGGACCCAAACCACGGATCTCCTGGTCTTCATCCAGTTGCTCTCAACCCGAGCCACCATGGCCAAATGCCAGCATGACACCAAATTCTCTAACTGACTATGTTTCTTGGGAAACATACTGCTGCATCTAGATACCGAGATATTTTATTTGTTATCTTACTATGACATTTGCTTAGATTCACACTACTCTAGAAAGTTATTAATTTTGTACAACTCTGTCATGATATGAATCCATTCAGATGGAAGAGGTACTGTCGTTGACTCAGAGAATGACTTTGTCCTTGTATGTGCTATCGTGCAAGTAAGTAGTGAAACTCTTGGAACGGTGTAAACAGAGTAACACTGGCAGTTCCAATTTAGTACAATGCAGTAGAACTGTAAGCAGTGCCAATGTTGGTACAATATTACATTGTGTGATATCTTGTATGGTCATAATTATATTATTTTAAAGCATACAGGTTTACTTATTGAAAGTATGATAATTGTTTTGTTTAATGTGGTAATATTATGTATAACTGATGCTATTTCACATAATATTTATTGTCTTGGAAAAGAAAGGATAAGTTACTTTTGAAGCAGTGTGTGAAACATTAGAGTGAGAGCAATAAACAATGGAGCATTATCTCAGGTTTACTTGCGTGAACTTCAAGGTCATAGCTAAACTCAAATACAGTACTGAACAGTTATGGAACAAGTGAGCAGGGCATAAATGAAGTCAGGTGAAAGAAAACATCTACAGTTCCCAGTTAGGTTTACTGATGAGCTAAAGCTGCACATATACTGTGTTCCTCTCATGAAAATGTGTTGATACCAACTACTCTAGTCTTAATTCAGAAAAGATTACAGCTAGCTTTTCAACATATAAACAAGGCTTAGCCTCTTAGAAAATATACTCTTATGTTAGCAATGTTGGGATATTAACGTTGCATGATATATTTAATGCAGGTAGTAGAACTATCTATGACATCGAGCGAGCTGCCATGTGGCACTGTCTCCCCTTAACCCTCTGGATGTAACACCCTACACACGTTTCCTTGTCATAGGCCTACAGTAGTACCTATTTCATTGTACAAATGTACTTTCCTAGTATTCCCTTTCCCTTCACTCCCCTTTGATTCCAAATCTTGACAATGTTACAGACTGCCAACAAAACATAGGTTATTAAATTTTAGATGAGTCGTATTTCTTACACATCTGCTTCATTTTCGTACCTATTTTGAGGACATGTTTCGCAAATCTTCGTTTGCATCTACGGCTCTTGTGCGACTGACGCTAGATCCAGCGGTGTGGGTAATTCTGGGGTTGTTGCTGCCATCTGTTGATTTAGCGATGAACTGAAATGTGGGATTCTCTTCTAGCGGGATTTCAAAGTTCATTAGTTGGTTTTTATGTTTTTCTATGTATATCCTCTCCCATATGACGAGTTCACTATGTTTTTGTACGTATTTTAGTAATTCTGTGCTATCTTCAATTTCATGATTTTCAGACCAGAAATGAGCTGCTATTGCGGACTTATCAATATTTTTGTATCTTAAGTGCCTGAAGTGTTCTTTCTTTCTAGTGCCTATGTTTCTTTTTGTCCTCCCTATGTAAATGTTTTCACAGTCTTTACACTTAATTTTGTAAATGCCTGACTTTTCCTCTGGTTTTATCTTATCATTATTATTACTGTGAAGTAGGTTTTTAATGTTGTAATTGTTTTTTGGTGCCAATGTTATATTGTATTTCTTGAATATTTTTTGGAACTTTTTTGTGGCCCAGGGGTGGTAAGTAAATTTAGCAAATCTAGTTTCTTGTTTTATTGGTGTGAGAGCTGTGATCTGTTTTAATCTCTTTTGAAGTTTGAATAATTTTAGCTTTTTATCTACAATGTTTTTTACATATCCATTTTTAATTGCAGTTTTTAAGATTTGATGGTATTCGTTTTGATATTCTTGCTGGCTGAGAGGTAGATTTACTAATCTGTGTGTGAGACTGTTGATGGTTGCATGTTTGTGTGGAATTGGGTTGAAACTATTTGCTTTGATGTAATTATCTGTGTGTGTTGCTTTTCTATGAATGCCAAATTCTAGTTTTTCATTGCCTTTTTTGATTTTAAGGTCTAAAAAAGGTAGAGTACAGTCCTCTTCAGTTTCTACTGTGAATTGTATGCTGGGTTCTTGCAGGTTGAGTAGTTTCAAAGCATCATCTATTAGTTTGTAGGGCACTATTGCAAAGATGTCGTCTACGTATCTGTACCATGTTTTAAACATATGAGGGAAGGCTTTAGTAATATGTGTTTCGAAAAAAGCTCATGTATAGATTGGCCAAAAATGGTGATAGCGGGCTTCCCATAGCTAGTCCTGAAATTTGTTTATAATATTTTCCATCGAAGACAAAATAATTTTGATGTATACATAATTCAGTCATTGCCAAATATTCTTCTATTGCATTGGCATCCAGGTTTATAGAATTTAGCCATTTTTTCAGTTGAATCAAAAGTTTGTCTAATGGAATGCTAGGGAAGAGGGAGCGGACATCAAAGGATACTAAAGTGTCATGAGGTTTTAGTTTAAGATTTTGAATTTTTTCTACCAGGTCTAAAGAGTTTTTTATACTCAGAGTATGGAATTGTGGAAAGGACTGAAATTTTTTGGTTAGCCATTTTGCCAGAAGGTAAGTAGGAGTGTTTATATTATTTACAATGGGTCTCATGGGTATGTTGGGTTTGTGTATTTTAGGCAAACCATATATTCTTGCAAGGGTAGGGTTGTCTGGTTTGATAGTTTTTTGTTCTGTAGTTGTTAAAATTTTACTATTAATGATGGTTTTTTTTGTACATCTTTTATGCATCGGTTGAGTGGATTAGAATCTATTTCCTGGAATTCTTTTTGTTGTAGGTTCCTTCTTCAAGTACACTCATAATAAATGTTTACTTCAATTTTGATACATTTGGGAGAGGAACTAATATAGTTATTCCTAGGCAACATGGGTTAGACGCCATACGGGTATATATGGAAATGAGAGGGCAGATGAAATTGCTAAGCGTTACGCATTATCCCAAAAGGAATTCAGTTTTAAAGAGTCTACAATCACATTTGTTAAAAAAACATTGAAAAAAGAAATTTTTGAAATGTGAAACAGCACTTGGATAAATAGCGATAAAGGACAAATCACTCGAAATTTATTTTTACCTACTGCTAATGGTAAACTGCAAGTACTTCTCAACTAATTTTATTTTGACCCAGTTTGCTACCGGACATTGGAAATTTAAAACTTACTTTTGAAGATTCCTTATAGACTCTCCTGATGGATATCTCTGTAAATGTGAAGGTGTTGATGAAAGTGTTGAACACTTAATATATAGATGCGGTCTTCATTTCAAAAAGAGATATAATCTTTATCAATATCTTTCATATTGTAATACAGATCTTCAAACACTATTGTTTAATATATTCCTTAAAAATGTCGCACATCAGCCTTTGAGCACTTTATTGGCCAAATTTTTTAAAACATAATTATTATCATGTTCTGTTATTTTGATATTTGTATTTGTGTTTTTGTAACTAGAACCCTAACATACTAGTAAAATAGGGTTACTTCTTTTGGATAATAATAATAATAATAATAATAATAATAATAATAATAATAATAATAATAATAATAATAATAATAATAATAATAATAATATAAGTTATGAGGAAGCTGTTGGCCCTTTTGACAGAAATTTAATATTTTAACTACAAAAACAGTGCTGAAACATCTTTCTGTGTTCCTGTTCCACCAGATCCCTATAATCACTCCACTTCTAGAACCCATCTTGACAACACATGTCATTAACTAACCAGTAACATGCAATAAGTCTAATTATCTGTGGGCTTTCACGATATATGTTAATAAAACAGTTGAAAACTTTTAATTCATATGAAATAAATAATAAAACTAAAGAAATTTGTAGCTTCCATTTAATTCTGTTTCACATCTCTTCTACATTCACATGATAAGCAATTTATCAGAGCTGATAGGAACACAAGGCCAATGTGGAGGGATACAAAACGTTTTACTTACATTAAGTCCAGTTTTAAGCTGGATTGACTAAAGTACTTATAATTTACCTTGAAAAAACTTCAACCAGTTGACACATTGTGACACTTTCAGTAATGTTGCCAACCCAAAGTGATGTATGTCCTAGTGGATTTGATATACTGTAAGAAAAATGTTATCATTTAAGACATTTTGAATAACACTGTAAACAAAAAAGATGCTCAATTTTTCACTAATTTATAATTACCTGCACAAGATGAAATCAAATTAGAAGATAAAACACTAAGAATTATGAATTTATAGTTCTACAGACATAACCTAAGTGTTAAGAAAATACCTTGTCTCTCTATAATGATCACATAAAATTACATTACGTACTTTTTCAAACAATGATTTTGGATATGTCAATGTCATAACCTGCATTTTGTAACATAGGCTTGTACTTTAATTCTAGTAGTGCATACATAATTGTTCTATATTACTTTTGATCCATTCTTTAAAATTCCACAACAGTGTTTAATAACACTAATGTCCTGTAATAATATAGCAAGAGAAGGTTTTCTTGTTAAATCAGGAACTATTATGAATCATTCAAAATTTTCTTCCATTTTGATTGTTTTTTGAAGTGTTATTTGTTGATTATGTATAGAAATGATTTTTCTTTTTATGATGTGTTTAATTGATTCATACGAAAAGTTCTGTTTTATTATGAAGTTGATTTTAGTTCCCTTTCTTACTATAATATCTGCCATTTCATTCCCAAAAACACAACAGAGTGCGGCAATCCACTATAACCTTTATTTAGGTGGAGTATTTGTTTGATCAAAGCAAATATTTCTTTAATCTTTATTATTTTGGGCTGAGTAGTACATCCAATAGCTTGGAGTGCAGCTTTAGAATCATAATTTTGCATTTATGTAGCTATGGAAACAAATTTTAGAGTAATGTATATAGTGTATCAATTTCTTTCATGCTGTAGCTCACAGGATTGAACTGTACTAATCCAATCCCAGCTTTGCAGCTTGTTACTTGTACAATAAATTTCCAGAGGAAATGAAAGGTATACAAGTGACAAATAGATTTAAAAGAGAGTTAAAGAAGTTCTGTATAAACGGTAGTTTTTATACAGATTTTGTGTAAAAGGAAATACAGAAGGTTTAAGCAATCAGTGCAACTTATATTGTCAAAACTTTTACCTTTAAGCCTAAGTTCATTTTTAAATATAAAATTGTAATAATAAATTTTATTTTACTGTATGTATTTTTAAAATGCACTATTGTATTAGACTTTATATTAATTTGTAACATTTTCAACTATATTGTAATTCATATTTATATTTTTGAAAATTATTGTACATAAACTGTATTTTGATGCCATGAGTCTGGTTGACTCCTACAACAGATAGATAAATAAATAAATAAATAAAAAGTTTCACCATCCAAATTGGTTTGTGTACTTCACCACTTTTTATAAAAGAAAAAGAATTGAGGAGCGTTTTTTCAAAACTCCATAGATGCACAATGTGTGTTTCTGAGAAAAACAATTTTTTCTGTTTATTTGCAATACTAATTGGTTAGCACAGCAACTATATTAATCATTCAATTTTCTTTCCTGAAACTGTCTCATTGAATGTGAAAGAAACAAATGCTGTAATTTAACTAGTGTAAATTTGAGGTTTGAAAATGCAGTTTTTTTTTCAAAAACCGATAGATGCTGATTAACTTCTCTGCATGATTAACAAATTAACAGATGAAGTTTCATTATTTTTGTCATTTGTTTTTGTTACTTTTTATTTATCTTTTTATTATTTTTAATTTATTTTTACCTTTTCATAATACATAATGTATTACACAACCAACCTGTTAATGTTTATAAGGATTATTTGATTAGGTATAAACTTAGAAACTAAGTACTGCTACATTCACAATAACAATATAATATTTTGTTTTATTTATATAACAAACATATTGAATACAAAGAAATTTCAAATATGAATAAGTAATGTGTGTTTGGAGGAATTTAGTAACAGTGACGTCAAAATTAATATAAAAATTATTTGTGGTTGGTTTATTGACACTCGTCACTTACTTTTTCATATATTTATGAGAGACTAGTTTCAAAGGCCCTGGCCTCCATTTTCAATCTCTTCCCAACTGGCAACTGTTGTTATCTGCTCTCTCTGGTGGTGGAACTATGAACTTTTTTGTCAAATTATCTGCTGGCGGGATTTCAAAGTTCATTACGCGATCCTTATTTTTCCAGATGAATATGTTCTCCCATGTTGTCAATCTATTTTGGTTTATCATTCCTTTTAATAATTTTGGATTTGGATCAATGTCATGGTTTTCATTCCAAAAATGAAATGCTACTGCTGACTTGTCTTCTTGTTTCAATCTGATGTTTCTAAAGT
Source organism: Mantis religiosa (assembly GCA_030765055.1). Taxonomy (NCBI): domain Eukaryota; kingdom Metazoa; phylum Arthropoda; class Insecta; order Mantodea; family Mantidae; genus Mantis; species Mantis religiosa. Next base: position 338,433,295 of record CM060950.1, read on the forward strand.
GTTCTTTGACTCTGGTTTTTAAATTTCTTTTTGTTTGACCTATGTAGCATTTTTCACAATTCTTGCAATTTATTTGGTATATTCCAGATTTGTTACCTGAAGGAATTTCATCTTTTGTTTTTGAATTTAGTAATTTTAAAATTGAGTATCTATTAGTAGGTGCCAAGATGATATTTTGTTCCTTGAATATCTTTTTAAATTTATTAAATGTTTTTGGATGATATGTGAATGAACTGAATATGCTGTTGCTTTCTTTTTCTTTAATAAATGTGGTTGTTTCCTTAATGGTTTTCTTTAGTTTAGATTTTCTAATTTTCTTCAACACCAAACTTTTGTTGTATCCGTTTTCTTCTGCTATGTGTATTATTGCTTTTTGTTCCTTGAAATATTCTTCTTTTTCCATGGGTATGTTGACTAGTCTGTGTGTAAGGCTGTTTATTATTGCATGTTTATGTGTAATTGGGTTGTGGCTATTATTTTTTATATAATTTTCTGAATGTGTTGGCTTCCTGTAAATTCCAAATTTTATTTTTGTATCATTCCTGATGATATTTAGATCCAAGAAAGGTAGTTGTCCATTGATTTCCTTTTCTATTGTGAATTTGATAGTCCTTTCTTGCAGATTGAGTAATTTTAATACATCATCTAAATGTTTACTTGGTACAATTGCAAAGATGTCGTCAACATATCTATACCAAACCTTGAAGATCAATGGGAAGGACTTTTTAATTTGTGTTTCAAATGCACTCATAAATAAGTTAGCCAAAAAAGGTGAAAGTGGATTGCCCATTGATAGTCCTGATTTCTGCTTGTAGTGTTTTCCATTAAAGCTAAAGAAGTTTTGTTCAATGCATATTTTTGTTAGAGAAATATATTCTTCTGCTTCTATTGCTTCCATATCAATTGTAGCTAGCCATTTTTTTAACACAGTCTGCAATTTTTCTGTTGGTATGCTTGGAAATAAAGATGTGACATCAAATGAAACCAGTCTGTCATTTTTGTCCAAATTTATATCTTTGATTTTTTCTACTAAATCTAAAGAGTTTCTTAAATTTGCACTTTCAAATTTTGGAAAACTATTAAATTTACTTAGTAACCATTTGGCCAAATTATATGTGGGGGCATTTATGCTACTAGTAATAGGTCTCATGCCTTTCCCTGTTTTATGAATTTTTGGCAGCCCATATACTCTTGGTAATGTTGGATTATCTACTTTAATTTTGTGCAATTCTTTTTTGTTGATTATTTTGCTCTCTTTTAGCGTTTTATTTGTGGTTTCAATGCAGTACTTTAATGGATTAGTTTCTACTTTTTGGTAATTACTGTCTTCTAACAAATCTTCCATCCTCTTTGTGTATTCTTCTTTTTCCAGAATTACTAGTTTATTTCCCTTGTCTGCTTTAGTATAAATAACCGGTTTCTTTTTAAGAGGTTTTATGATTTGGTTACTAAAATTCTTTTTCTTTTCATTTTTAATCTCTTCTACTATTTTGGAGCATTTGTTTTTTTATGCAAATGCTCCAAAATAGTAGAAGAGATTAAAAATGAAAAGAAAAAGAATTTTAGTAACCAAATCATAAAACCTCTTAAAAAGAAACCGGTTATTTATACTAAAGCAGACAAGGGAAATAAACTAGTAATTCTGGAAAAAGAAGAATACACAAAGAGGATGGAAGATTTGTTAGAAGACAGTAATTACCAAAAAGTAGAAACTAATCCATTAAAGTACTGCATTGAAACCACAAATAAAACGCTAAAAGAGAGCAAAATAATCAACAAAAAAGAATTGCACAAAATTAAAGTAGATAATCCAACATTACCAAGAGTATATGGGCTGCCAAAAATTCATAAAACAGGGAAAGGCATGAGACCTATTACTAGTAGCATAAATGCCCCCACATATAATTTGGCCAAATGGTTACTAAGTAAATTTAATAGTTTTCCAAAATTTGAAAGTGCAAATTTAAGAAACTCTTTAGATTTAGTAGAAAAAATCAAAGATATAAATTTGGACAAAAATGACAGACTGGTTTCATTTGATGTCACATCTTTATTTCCAAGCATACCAACAGAAAAATTGCAGACTGTGTTAAAAAAATGGCTAGCTACAATTGATATGGAAGCAATAGAAGCAGAAGAATATATTTCTCTAACAAAAATATGCATTGAACAAAACTTCTTTAGCTTTAATGGAAAACACTACAAGCAGAAATCAGGACTATCAATGGGCAATCCACTTTCACCTTTTTTGGCTAACTTATTTATGAGTGCATTTGAAACACAAATTAAAAAGTCCTTCCCATTGATCTTCAAGGTTTGGTATAGATATGTTGACGACATCTTTGCAATTGTACCAAGTAAACATTTAGATGATGCATTAAAATTACTCAATCTGCAAGAAAGGACTATCAAATTCACAATAGAAAAGGAAATCAATGGACAACTACCTTTCTTGGATCTAAATATCATCAGGAATGATACAAAAATAAAATTTGGAATTTACAGGAAGCCAATACATTCAGAAAATTATATAAAAAATAATAGCCACAACCCAATTACACATAAACATGCAATAATAAACAGCCTTACACACAGACTAGTCAACATACCCATGGAAAAAGAAGAATATTTCAAGGAACAAAAAGCAATAATACACATAGCAGAAGAAAACGGATACAACAAAAGTTTGGTGTTGAAGAAAATTAGAAAATCTAAACTAAAGAAAACCATTAAGGAAACAACCACATTTATTAAAGAAAAAGAAAGCAACAGCATATTCAGTTCATTCACATATCATCCAAAAACATTTAATAAATTTAAAAAGATATTCAAGGAACAAAATATCATCTTGGCACCTACTAATAGATACTCAATTTTAAAATTACTAAATTCAAAAACAAAAGATGAAATTCCTTCAGGTAACAAATCTAGAATATACCAAATAAATTGCAAGAATTGTGAAAAATGCTACATAGGTCAAACAAAAAGAAATTTAAAAACCAGAGTCAAAGAACACTTTAGAAACATCAGATTGAAACAAGAAGACAAGTCAGCAGTAGCATTTCATTTTTGGAATGAAAACCATGACATTGATCCAAATCCAAAATTATTAAAAGGAGTGATAAACCAAAATAGATTGACAACACGGGAGAACATATTCATCTGGAAAAATAAGGATCGCGTAATGAACTTTGAAATCCCGCCAGCAGATAATTTGACAAAAAAGTTCATAGTTCCACCACCAGAGAGAGCAGATAACAACAGTTGCCAGTTGGGAAGAGATTGAAAATGGAGGCCAGGGCCTTTGAAACTAGTCTCTCATAAATATATGAAAAAGTAAGTGACGAGTGTCAATAAACCAACCACAAATAATTTTTATATGAATAAGTAAGCTTTAACCTTTATTGGTAGCTTCTGGTACATCTTCATAAAATTCTTTTGCAGTTTCTGAAATTTCAAAAGATTTAACTAGATATTGAACATCCTTTTTCTTTTCTTTGCTTACTCTATCAGGAGGCATATAACTGTGCCACGTATTGGGAGATATGTGAAATGCGGGAAAATTGTTTATTCTTCTCCAAGAAAGCAATAAGCATGAACATTTTCACACAATTCTTCTTCTGACTAGAGCAAGAGTCTGAAAATAAACAAATGGTAGGAGTGCTGCTGGACAATCTTTTCTTCCAGTTCCAACAAGAAGTGGTGCAAAGCTGAGGCAACCTGGTTGCTGCCTTTAGCAGATTCACTTTCCAACCATGTATACAAGGAAATGTCTTTGTTGTGGGTTTTAGATGGAATCATTTTGCATACATTATACAGCCATACTTGCCTTGCATAGAATCGCTAACAGAAAGTTTAGGCAGTGGTTGATTCTGCTGCATATGAAAGCAAATAGTGATTGCCTCGGCATTTTCCTCTTTCAATAGTTCATAAAACCTTTTTGAATGCAACTTGTGTGGTCTGTGCATGGTTCTTAGTTTGTTTTTCTTTTCCACGTCTGCCTCTGTCTTAATCTTCATCAGTCCCATTTTGCATTTGGAGCATGTGTCAGTGTGTGGTGTAGGGAATGAAAAATTGAAGAAGTTGTAAAATATGTATTTATATTTTGACATGTTTTCTTAATCTTCATTCTTTGTAAAAGTTGTTCCACATTTTTCTGATATTAAGTAATGGATGTAAATATCCTCTCCTTGATTTTGCTCTTCCATAGTGGCTTTCTCTATATCTGTACTTCGTAACGTCTTAGCAGCAGAAATGCCCTTCTGTAGTATTTCTGTTCTGTCACTTCCTCTGGTTTCCTTTGGTGCATTCCCAGTTAAGTGAAACTTTCTATCTAGGAGAGATAATCTAATTTTTGACAACCCTGTGATTCCTTGGAAGCTTGCAGTGCATACTGACAATACTCGGTCATCATTAGTTCTCACACCGTATTTTAATGCTAACAATCTGCTTCTTTCTTCATCACTCTGCAATTAGATGTAATATGCATATATTTCATAAGGAATTTATCTTCATCTATTTTATTTAGCACGGAAAGATGATGAAATCCACTTATATCATTATAAGTCAAATCAGCTACATCACAGATCTTATGCCTTTTACTTTTAGGATTTCGTGGAGTGCACTCAAGACCATGTGAACATGAAATTGCTGTAGTATGAGCTTTCCTTGACATGCATTTTGATTTCCTTTCCTTGATTTTGCAATTTCTATTTCCTGCGCATTCTATGACTGGTAAAGTTTCACAATCTGATCCCCTTCCATTGTGCACAGTGCAGTGTATCAACTAAGAATAAAAATGCCATGTAAGAATAATAAAGCTTTCAGAAATGAATGTGAAATCCAAGTGCACAACCTGAGTTTGCAGTTATTGCCAACGCTACAGCAGTGTACAAAGCTTGCAGAAATGATTGAGAATTCCAAGAATCGCAACAGTGAGATGGCAGTCAATGCCAACATGCGTTTCATAGAATTGAGGTTGCTACATGCTGGATCATAACATTTAGTGCTGTAGATAAATAAAAAATTTTAATTGATTAATCGATAGATTAATTGAGATATTATCTGTTCAAAAATTAGGTGTAACGATTATATAAAGTACTTTAATACTCTGTATATTTCATTATTTATGAAACTTTAAAATATTTGGATTCAAAATTTGGTTTGAATCAAGTGTACATGCTTTATATATGTATTGTAAAAGATTTATAATAGTCACTGTTGTTTCATTATTGATTTTAAATGTGTAAGTGCATTCACATGCTTTGAATTAAGTGCTGCTCTTCATTTCTAAAAATATGTATTGCATCACTAAACACACGTTCACAGGGAACCGATGTAGCTGGAACACAAAGTGATTTCTTTGCTATGAATGAAAGGATTGCCAAATGAATAGAATGTGTCTTCCATCACTGAAGAGAATTTGCGAAGTCATCATCCAATTCACCCAAGACTTTTAGACTCCTAAGTAACTTTGATTCGCTACTGAAGTCCAGAAATTTGCTGTTAAGCTAACATATCCTGCACACATTAATGTGTCCAATAGCTTAGATCTTTCAGTATTGTATAACTTGTCAATTCGTCTACTCCAAACATCTTTTGATGGAAGATTGTACGAACTATTTCCAACAACTTCTCTTAAAAATTCTTTTAGCCCTTCATCCGAAACAATATTGTGACTTTGTGGGTTCATAGAATTTAAAGTTCAATTTGCCGAAATTCGAAATGTTCTTTATTTGCGTAGAAACACATTTCGCAGCAGCAGAATTACATCACATATCACAATCTACAACACCAAGGTCAATGACAATAACAAACAGCACTCTGATTACATCTGTTTACAACTCTCCTGTTACATCTGTTCACGTTTCTCACGACTTACAGAAGGCAAGTCGTTGCCTTCTTAAATACCTCATTGATAAATTCTAGATATTTCCGAAACAATAAAGAAACCAAATATTCTATCAGGTTTCAGAAGCGTAACTTAATCTATGCCGGCAAGTCCTTTATCTCAGATGTCTTTATTTGCCAGTTCTTTGTGTACACTAGCCGTGCTAACGTAGATAACAGCTTCGCAACACTGCTCCCTCCTCAAGGCTGGTCGTCCCGAACAGCACCATAGTAGCGGGCCAAACGATCCAGGTGTACCATCAACATCTTCCCTCGGGCACCTTCTGGATGCGATAGACCACTTGTTAATCCTCTTCAGCACCTGGTACAGCCCTTGCCATGGCTGTTGAAGTTTCGGGCAGCATCCCTTGGTCCAGCTAGGGCGCTACAACCAGACTAGATCACCCTGCTGGAACCCTTGGCTGTTGGCTTGCCTGTCGTATTGGGTCCTCATGCGGTCGCTCGCCTTCTGGATGTTCTGACGAGCCATCTCATGCATGTCGTGGAGATGGTCCACCAGTTTCTCCACATAATCGGTAGCTGGCTGTTTTGCGTCCGGGGGGCTTCCAAAAGCCAGATCACAGGGGAGGCGTAACTCACGGCCGAACACTAAGCTGGCTGGCGTCATCCCAATGGTGTGTGTTGACGAGCGGTAGGCCAGCAAGAACAGTAGCACCTTGTAGTCCCAGTCTCTCTGATGGCTGGCCACGACCTTCCTCAAGTGCTCTTCTAAGGTCTTGATGTATCTCTCCACCATGCCAACCGACTGCAGGTGTAGGGATGTAGTGGGTTCTTGTTAACCCCAAGTCTTTCTAGTGCCTCCTTCATCAGGTTGGATTCAAAATTGGTCCCCTGGTCGCTGTGGAGCTCTAACGGCACCCCAAATCGGCAGAACAGTTGCTTCACGAGGCAGTCTGTGATTGTCTTTGCCTCCTGGTTCGGGATGGCATACACCTCCGGCCACTTGGTGAAGTAGTCCACCACCACCATCAGGTACTTGTTGCCTCGGTCGGATACTGGGAATGTCCAGCTATGTCGACGGCGATCCTTTCGAATGGCGCTCCGACGTTGTACTGCTGCATGCGATCCCGTCTCCTAGTCTGGGGGCCGCCACTCCCCAAGCACACGTGACATTGACGGCACCATCTCTCAGCATCTGCTCGGAGCCTCAGCCAGTAGTAGCGCTGCCGAAGTTTGTCGATCGTCTGGTTTGCTCCCAGGTGTCCTCCTGAAGTACCGGCGTGCATTTCCTCCAAGACTTCCGGGACCTTACTTCGGGGAAGTACCAACTGTTCTCTCTGCATCTTCCCATCAGGCGATTCCCATACGGAACAGGACACCCTCTCTAGTCTTCAGCGAGTCCCATTGGGCCCAGTACGACTTGTAGGTGGCGCTCCTCGGTGCAATGTCCTCCCAGATTGGTCTTGTCCCTGCCTACACTTCCCTCAAGAGTGGCCCCAAGTCGGCGCCCGCCAGCTGCTCCCTCCTCATGCCTGCGCTATCCCAGCCATTGGCAGGCAATGCCGTGACCACTCGGACAGCTGCGGCGTGCTCCTTCTCTTCCACTCTTGTGCACTGGCCGCACTCTGCTGGACAGGGTCTCCGGGACATGGCGTCAGCGTTGCCGTGGCTCCTCCCTCTATGATGTTCAGAGGTAAAGTCGTACTCCTGCAGCCTCTGGACCCAACGTGCTGTCTGGCCTTCAAGGTTCCTAAAGCTCAATAGCCAGGTGAGTGCAGAGTGGTCAGTCCTCAGGTGGAATGGCTGACTGTACAGGTATTTGTGGAAGTGCTCCAAGGTCTTTACCATCGCCAGTAGTTCTCGCCGGGTGGCACAGTAGTTTTTCTCTGCCTTGGCTGAAGACGCGCTGGTATTGTCTCAGCAGTTGTTGAACCTTCTCGAACTGTTCTGCGGTCAGGTGGTCGGCCGCCCTCTCCAATAAGCCTTCCAGCCGGGGCCTCAGATGTTGTGTTGGCACCGGCTCCTGTGTCTTGTCGATTGCGGTTACGCTGACCACGGGCTCGCATGTCCCCAGCTCCGTTCCGACCTGGACATCGTGATCGGTGTCCGCTAGGTGGAGCAGCCTCATTCGCACCTCCTCTCGGCACGGCAACAATGTTCTGGCTACACATACTCCGTGCAAGGCGTCTTCTGATCCAGCATCGTGTTCTTCGTTCGTTTTCCTTCCAGTCGCTTCTCGCGGGGACAACCACGTCTTCCTTCAAGATGACCCTGCAGATTCCAAAGCGCTCTTCGGGTTGCCGGAGTATGACCTCTTCTCCGTTAAGCGTCAGGACATTCCTGCCATCGTCGACCTTCGCCTCGTGGCTCTTGAGGGCATCCAATTCCAGTATCACCTCCCCAGCCACCTTCGCGACGAGCACCCACAGACGCACGGCACTCCGTCCCAAGGTCAACTGCAGCAGGGCCTCCTTCTCCACAGGCAAGGTGTCACTCGACGCTGTCACTAGCTGGTATGATCGGCTTGCTTTCCTCGATGGCAAACCCTTGGACACGTCAGGTCACGGCTGCCCCGGTGACTACGAGCACGCGGCACAGCTTTCCTCTCACCCAACCGTCTGCGATGAAGCTGTCATCCATCCGTCGGCTGACGGCGCGCAGTGTCACTCGAGGGGATGGTGCTGATGGCGCCGATGTGTTCCTCGCCACGCCGGGCCTTACACGTTTTTCCAGCTGCTCTTCCTGGTGTCGGTCATCTTCGCGGTCATCGTCGCGGCCAAGTTGCTATTTGCAACTTCCGTCTTCGTTGTTAATTCGGCCTTCATTTCTTCCATTCTTCTTGGGGATGATGTAATTATCCCACTCCTGACACCATTTGTGACTGAGTGTTCGTAGATGTAAAAGTCCAATTTGCCGAAATTCTAAATGTTCTTTATTTGCGTAGAAACACACTTCGTAGCAGCAGAATTACATCATATATTACAATCTACAACACCAAGGTCGATGACAATAACAAACAGTGTTCTGATTACATCTGTTTACAGCTCTCCTGTTACAGCATCTGTTCATGACTCTCGCGACTGACAGAAGGTGAGTCATCGCCTTCTTAAATACCTCATTGATAAATTCTAGATATTTCCGGAATAAAGAAACCGAATATTCTATCACGTTCCAGAAGCGTAACTTAATGTATGCCGGCAAGTCCTTTATCTCAGATATCTTTATTTGCCGGTTCTTTGTGTACACTAGCCACGCTATCGTAGATAACGGCTTCGCGACAATATTGATAGGTCGGCTATTCTTTACTATCCAGTTTACGATTTTATTTGTTAATTCAGCTTCCTTGATGGAAGAAATTGGTTTGGCTATGAAATTATTTAGATTAGACTATGATGCCTGAGCAACAGTTGGAGATGATTCGTTAGCACTTTGAAATGGATGTTTCAAATGATAATTCAAACTACTAGCACTACCACTATAACTAAATGATTTCCCAAAAATTTTACACAATACTTTTTTTCTGCCAGACACTTTTACCAGATTCATTTAGCTTAAAGCCGAAATGTACATCCAGTTTATCTCACAAATTTTCATATGTCATAATTTTAATTCCACTCAGCACAAAACGTTTCTCCTTATTTTAACGTTTTTAACACAAAATGTTCACTTAATGTCACAAACTCAGAAATGTTACTGGCTTACTGCAGTTTACAGCAAAGTTACACCACCACCATCCGGGAGAAGAGGAATCAGCAATTGTTTTCATAGCTGCGTAAGCGAAGTGTTTGGTTCAAGGTTGTACCGCTCAGTTTATGCTAGCAAGCGGCAAATAATCAGTTTTATACAATATGTTGTCACACACAAGCTGTAAGGAAAGAAAGCTATCTGTCAGCATCTGTATGTAGTTATATACCTCTTAGAATATTTCACAACAGAAGTGATATTTAGACTCTCTCGGGGTTCAGAGTGATTTCGTTTAGGTATCTGGAGTTATATTATCTCAAAGTTCAAAGAACATTACATATCTACTCTCTGTTTCATATAACCTTGCCCCGCTGAAATGTATCACTCTGCGTTCAACTACCTTACCCCTCACCCTAATTGGCTAATGCTTTCGCGCCATAGGCCATAGGCGGTGCCTTCCCGTCACATTTAAACCTGCAGTAAACATCATTATAATTGCCGGGAAGATAAATAAAATCATACAAATAAGGATATGAAGGCATGCAAAAATACAAGTTTATAATGAACTGAGCAAGTTGAAACTGAATGACTGAGTAATAAAACTGAAAGAGTTTATAATGAAAGGCCTTTGGCCTTTTCCACTGGGATTTTTTAAACCAGCACACATACCTTTCAAAAATGCTTATCTTTCAGTCTTAAAAGTCGTGTCACACCATACCTTACTTTTCGTGCGTTCTTCGCGTATATTTTGCGATTTGTATCTCGGTACAGTCTGGTTGTCCTTAAATAGCGTCTTTGCCACACAGCAATATTGCCTCTGTCTTTTAGCACATTTTTCTTGCCTCTTTTTTCATTCACAAACCCCAGCTGTTTAAGCAATCTACTGAAATTTGGTAAATTTGCATCCTCATTTACAGCAGACGAAATGTTACTTATGTTAGGGAGTTTGTTTCTAAAGAAAAAACTATGCACATGACGACGCACAACACTTTTCACGTATTTTCTCCGAGCACACACTTTTCTTTATTCCTGCTTTTGTCTGGAGTGGTAAGTTTTCCTGCTTTCTCAATTTCACATTGCGATGTTCCTACGGATCTAACACTCACACCTGTAACTTCAGAGCACAGCTGTTCGACTTCTCTCACTGACAAAGACGGATTCTTCTCTGTGAGTGCATTAAACACATGCACCACAATTATTTTTTCGCCTATTTGTAAAGAATTATCCTTGCGATACTTCAGCGAAAAACTGGCGGTAGACTCTGCCATTACACATATAATAAGTACACGCGCAATAAACAATCAATAAAATAATTTATCTCTCGCACTGGGCACAACACACCGTCGAATGGCAATATATGACTAATCCAGTTCAAAACAAGTTCAGTGATAAAAGTAATATAAACAAATATGTCATCACTACTATCGTGGCATTTGTTTGAGAGCAAAGGAACCTCCTCTTTACTTCGTTTAATTAACATGCATTTCAGATAAATCAACTCTGTTGCGTAATATATTTAATTCAAATAGTTACGAAAATATAAATTTGACAATTCTCTTCTAACATATAAAGATATATTACCATTATTATTAAATTTTAGATGAGTCGTATTTCTTACACAGTTAAATCTCGATATATTACCATGTTAAATAACGAACTAATTTTTACCGCACGACAGTCATTACCACAACAGCAGCCAATGAGAGGTGTTTAGGTCACTTGACCGTTAAGAGATATGGGGCAAGCTTATGTGAAACAAGGATTAGTAAAACCTTGATGGATTGGAAAGGCTGAAAGGTTGCAAGTAATACATCAAAACAAAGAGGGCCAAATTTGACTAACAGAGTTTTGATTAATATTTATTGTAATCGGTTAATTTTAATTGACTTAAAATAAAAAATGAATTAACTTTTTCGGTTAATCAATTAAATCACGCAGCACTAATAAAATTGCATCTATCGACTTCTGCTTTAACTGAGAAAGTGCATCTATCAAGTTTTGAAAAAAACTGCTAAGATTCTCTACGTTCTACACAGGACATGAATCGAATTTTGCAAAGATGAAAATTATGCCGATATATATAACTCAATTTCATAAAATTTTTGCATCCATCGAGTTTTGAAAAAATGCTCAATTGGCAAAATACACCAGCTTCAGCTGCTTCTTTATAATCCAGAAGAGAGCTCCCAGTATAGATGTGAATCCAGTTGTTGAGTGGGTATATTGTATTGAGGATTTCAATGGTAAAAGCTTTGGGTGGAAGAAGTTTAACATAATTTTTATTGAATATTTCATTAAGATGAAGTTAATACCCAACCATAATTTTATTAATAGAATTATAACAACATGGAAAATGTTCTGTTTCAGATGGATAGTCTAAGATTTTCAGGTTCTTCTGTATTCTCATATTATGCATAAAATTTTGATAGCTATACAATTTCTTAGAGTCTGGTAGTCTTATTAATTTTTCATAAGTTAAAAGGGCTTGACTTTTAAAACTTATCATGATGGGTTTGTTAGATGTGATGGTTAACAAAGCTTCAATTCGAGCAGATTTAATTGTACTAGTTATTAATCATAACACTTGGTTTTGAGTTAAGGATTTTTCTGTTTTTCACCGCAATATTTAAAATAGATTTAATGTAGGTATATACTTTAGTTCTATTTAAAAGTTTCTTAGAACAGTCCTATTTTTACCTGCAAGTTATCTTTTTAGTATTTTGAATCTGTCAGCTGCTTTCCTACTAATGTTTTCAATATGCTTTTGCCATGTTAGTTTATTGTCAAAGATCATTCCTAGATATTTGGCCTTTTCAGTTCCTAATAATTTAATGTTTCCATATGATAGTTGGACTTCCAACTAGTTTCTTTCATAAGGAGAAAAGTTGGAAGCTGCTTGTTATCTATGTTTACATACATTAAAGTGTTTGAACATGAGTTTAGCATGTTTAATGATTTTTTCACTAATGGTTCCATTTTTAAAAATTTATCACGTTTTTGGGAACACCACTCTTAAGAGAGTTGAATCCCTTTCTGATTAATGAAACCATGTAAATAATTTAATGATTATAGTATTTTGCATTATCCTAGGTAATATGACATGTTTATTAAGTACTAAAGCAATACATCTTAGGCTAACCTGAGCTGGGCTCTGGCCCAATGGCTAATAGAGCAGCCCTTTTATACACTTACATATCTGATACATGTTAGCCCCTTTTAAAAGTTATTGATTTCCTTTTACTTATTAATTAAGCCTCGTGGGTGATTAGCCATGTCAGGTTTATGAAGGCCAAGCTTTCGGCCATTCTATACTCCATGACCTCCTTCAGGATCTGAATGAAATGACTATACTTCTGCTCTCTCTATGTCTTACAGCCTGATGGGTGGGGGTTGCACTCCCCTGGCCAATAAGTGAGTGACCATTTGTGATTGGGCCAGCTGGTTAGTGACGCGTTTGCCATCCTTTTACTTGTCTATCATGCATTGGTTTTTGCTATTTGTCAAATGTTTGTTTATCCCTGTTAATTATTACCTCTTTCTCAACTTCTTATTATTACCATTTCACTGGGTCTGGATTTTTTTTAACCTCACTTTTCAATATTTCTCACTGGTACATCTGCCCTTTTTTTGCATCCTCTTTCCCTATTATGAATTAATAAACTTCACTAGCATATTTTTCAATCCTTCTTTCAATTAAATATTTCATCACACTTGCTCAAATCTTCTCCTCTACTTTTAACAATCACACTCTGATCTTTCTTCCCTTTCTGCAATTTGCATAGTCATTTTAGTTTTTCAGTATTTGTCAAATTGTTTACTTTCTCTGTCCATTATTTACCTCTTAATTAATTTCTTATTATTATCACTTCACTAAGTTGGACTTTCTTAACCTCACTTTTTCAATTTTTCTTACTCACACTTCTTCCCTTTTCTTTTACTATTGCCATTATTAAAATTTACTTACCAATCCCTCATACCCCCCCCCCCCCCCGATTACCTATTGTTCTATCACACTTGCTCATATCTTCTCTGCCTCTACCTCTCATAATGCCATTCTTTTCTTTGTTTTTTTGCAATTTACCCATAATAGTAAATTTTTGGCTTTGTTCATATGCACCTACTTCTCAAACTCCCATGCTTAATTCTCATTCTTTTTCTAATTCCTTACATCTCTACACTTGTTGTTTTACTCTACTGTTTCTAAAACCTGTATTCCCACATTTAGGGTAACCTGTGCTTCACTTTATACTGGCCATATTGCAATTTCATCTTTCCTTATTTTCTTCTTCACTCCACCAACTGCCATTTCTGAGTTTTCCTCCTTCTCTCTTCTAGTAGTAACATCTATCACTTCCACTCCCTCAATGCACACTACAGTTTCTCTTATTATTTTAGTTAATTGATGGAAATTAATCATTTCTTCACACTAGCCGTACATAGGCTAAAGTCTTTGATAGATAGAGTCAACAGGAAAAATTCAATGCCACGGCCGGGGTTTGAACTATGGATCTCCTGGTTTCCATCCAGTCGCTCTAACCCATTGAGCTACCACGGCCAACTTGCCGTCATGACATTAAATTCTCCATTTGACTCATATATTTTCCCGGTAGACCATTAGGGGCTCTCGTATTCGAGATATACCATTTGTGGCGACTTACTATTGTAAGTACTTGAGTCCCAGGCTTCATCATTTAACTCTTATTATTTTAGTTAATTGATGGAAATTAATCATTTCACACTAGCCGTACATAGGCTAAAGTCTTTGATAGATAAGAGTCAACATGAAAAATTCAATGCCACGGCCGGGGTTTGAACTACGGATCTCCTGGTTTCCGTCCCTAGTGGTCTACCGGGAAAATATACAAGTCAAATGGAGAATTTAATGTCATGACGGCAAGTTGGCCATGGTAGCTCAATGGGTTAGAGCGACTGGACGGAAACCAGGAGATCCGTAGTTCAAACCCCGGCCGTGGCATTGAATTATTCATGTTGACTATCTATCAAAGACTTTAGCCTATGTACGGCTAGTGTGAAGAAATGATTAATTTCCATCAATTAACTAAAATAAGAGTTAAATGAAGCCTGGCACACAAGTACTTACAATAGTAAGTAGCCACAAACGGTATGTCTTGAATGCGAGAGCCCCTAGTGGTCTACCGGGAAAATATACGAGTCAAATGGAGAGTTTAATGTCATAACGGCAAGTTGGCTGTAGTAGCTCAATGGGTTAGAGCGACTGGGCGGAAACCAGGAGATCCGTAGTTCAAACCCCGGCCGTGGCATTGAATTTTTCATGTTGGCTATCTACAGCTTCTCTGCTCATAATTTGAACATTCATACTGGATATCAAAGTCAGCTTGTTTGTATCTACTGTGTCAACACTCATATGCTCTGCTTCTTTGATGTTGCTTATGTTGCTTCTCTCCTCAGCCACTAGAACATCAATTTACAGTTTAAGTTTCATATAAATGCATTAAATCCTTGTTTCTTCACTTACTTCTTTCTTCAATTAGCCTTTGTTCTCTTTACTCATATGAGAGAACCTTGTTGATGTAACTCAATTTTTTTTGCTTGCTTTAATACTTCTGCTGCCAATTCTGCATTACTGAATTTCATCAGTTTCTTTCGCCTTCCAATTTTCCAATTCTAAATGTGTCCTGTAGTTTGAAACTGTCCCATTCATTCTTAATCTCTTCACTAATAATTCCCATATCTCTTGGAATGCTCTGATTCCTTTTCACTCTTCCACCCCAGAAATTATTAGGTTGTATTTTCTCATGTTGCTTTCACTACTTTCCATTCCCCCCCCCCCCCTTTTTTATCATCTTTGTTCTTATCTTCTCCAGCTCTTTAGTTTTAATCTCTAACCCTATGCTATTCTACTTCCTCCATTTTATTTAAATCTCATTGTCAAGCCATTATTTCTTGTTGTAACTTTTCTTGTCTGCTTTGCGATTGCCATGTCACTTAACTCCTTTTTCCTCACTTCTGCGAGAGCAACCCTGCAGCATATTTGTTCTCTTCCGTTGCCAGTTTAGTAGTCCCATAACAATAATAATACATATGTTGCTTATCATTTAGCTCTTCTTATAATGCAAGGTTGGTATATCTTCCACCATGTGCTTACTACGTATGTGTGTAATACATTTACTTCATAGAATAAAATCTGTGTAGAAAGTTAGAATAACACTGAATAATTTTAAGGCATGATTAAGAGTTATAGCTAGGTATTTTCATATCAGGAATGTATGTCTGTAAATGTCTTGTTATCAAGCTATAAGGTATTAACATTTTTCAAATGCTGCTTCGGGTTGGATAAAATTCCCAAAGGGTGACTACCTATTTTTGCTACAAGGCATTAGCAGATTTTTGAGTAGCCGCTTATTGTTAATTTAAAAAACACAACAATACAAAATTCACTAGTCAATCTTGATATAATCACAGCACACTAAATTTGTGTACTCTAAATAAGTCTAAGCTTTTTAATGTAATACATGTTATTGTCAATAACATATGCAAATACTACTATTCTCCGTAAAATGTTCCTTTCCATTACAAGACTTCAAACAGTTAAAACAAGAAAAACACCGGAATTGAACAATTGTATAAGTTATTAAATTTTAGATGAGTCGTATTTGGTGTCGTATTTGGTGTTCCAATACAGTTAAATCTCGATAAATTGTATAAGTGTTTATAAAATATGTTCAAAATGCCAAACTAGGCCTTCAGAGAATAGTTGATAGCATCATAGTAATAATTGCTGAGTTCATTAAAAAATACCTGGCATATCATAACAGCAAATGCTACAAAGATCCTGGCCATTAATCTTCACTATTAATCAGCAACTCTCATACACTAAAGTCTGAACAAGTCCCAGATGCGCTGACCTTGATATTGGTGCTCCTCTACCGATCCAGTGATCAGGATGCGTTACAAGTAGGAAATCCCTCACATAACTGGGATAATGCACAGGTGTTCCATCATCTTGGAACAATACAAACTGGTGTGTTCCTAAAGCAACATCTTCCAGGAGTTCTGGAAATGCATATTGAAAAAACGGTAGGTAAATGTGACCCGTCAAACGTGAAGGTAGTAAATAGGAACCCTTTGAGTTTGTTATTCACAATGCCAGCCTAAAAGTTCACTGCAAACATTAATTGATAATTTGTAACTCTAATAGCTCTAGGGTTTTCCTGTGCTCAAATGTGATTTGTGTGTTAAACATACCTTCTTGTGTATAAACCTTTTGTTCATTCACAATATGGTTGTAGAAAATCTTGGTTGGTTTATGTGTTTATGAAGAAGCCATTGGAGAAAACATAGTCGGGGTGGAAAATCATATGGCCCCAGCACTTGAACTTGGGTATGATATGATATGTAACTGCTGTTTGCACAGAATTCTAAAAACTGAAGACTGGCTTGTATGCATTGCATGCACTATTATTACTCTTGTGATTATGTATGGAGAATTATAGACTTGATCAAGAACCTTCTCTTTTAGAGCCACTGATCTTACATTTCTTTGGAACCCTGAGCGATGCACTTGTTTTGAAAAGTTGCTGTTTCATGCAGTTGTTGATGTACAGAAGTAAAGGTGCTGCGATGAGGAAAATGTCTCAGCTCATCCAAATATTTTGTGCCCTTTTTCGTATTCCCCTTAGCAGCACTATAAACATAATGTAGGCCCACCTCTATAGCATGGTGGTCGTGTGTTTGCCTCATATTCAAGACGCTCCGAGTTCAAATCTTGGTCAAGGTGAGTTATCTGGATAAGATTTCTCTGGGGGTATCTCTTATCTTGAAAGATGAATGTTAGGTAACTTTAAGTTCCATGGACCCTAGGCTCGTTTGAGTGTCATTTTGATCATTTCATTCATCATCTGATATGACTTACATACATTGAGGATGTTAATTTTAATACATAAGTAATGTGTATCTGCTAGTTCTGCATAAGTAAAATGGAATATTTTTATAACAGGTTTTAAAACTGAAAGTAATCCCTGTAAACAGAGTACTTCAGTATATGCTGATAGCTGAGACTAATAGCCGAAACTACAAAGTGTTGTATAATCTGCAATGAACACTCACCATTTAAGTAAATTTAAGTAACAAAATATATGTTTTAGGTTCATGGTGATGAGAACAATGTTAAAAATAGAATACAAGCAATATTTCAAAATGCAATGAAAACAAGACAAACAATTATTATTCGAATACAGTTAAATCTCAATATGACAAACAATATTCTAATGTCAAAGGAGGAACAAGGATCTGTGTAACCAAATTTCATCCAACCCAATGTGGCATTTGAAGAAAGTTAAAATGTCTTCTAGGTTGATAACGAGACATTTGCAGACATGCATTCTCGGTAAGAAAACATTAAATTCACCCCTGAACCACATTTTAAAATTATTTGGTGTTATTCTGACTCTTCCTATATGTACACATGAAACTGAAATAAGAAATTTACCAGGAGCTCTCCTAAACAAAACTGGAGACAAATTTTTTTTTTTGGTATCTATGGGGAACAGAATGTCTTAACTGTCCTGCATGCACCAATTGTTGTTTTAAATCTTTTTTATTAAGAGCTGTTGTGTTTAAAGCTCCTAAAATGTTGTGAATTAAAATCAACCAAAGTGGCACTTAAAGCAAATGCAAAGCACTCTTTATTTCATAACACAAATGTGCAGCAGTGTTAAAGCATTGTTTTGTTTTAGGATTCAGCTCTGAAACTAACTTTTATTGCTTTAGATTTATAAGTGAACAGAATAACAGAATCAGCCAAAAAGAAGAAGTTGCAACAAGCTTAAGCTTATATTAATCCTGATAGCTCAGGGCAACTGTTTCTTCTGGTTTATCTGAAGTTCCAACATGCTACTGTCTGTATTTGCAGAACTGAACAAATCAAATTTACATGCTGTATCAAAATATTATGTTAGCAAAAATTCAAATTATAGTGCATATTTCAATATTTACAAAAATGATTTTTCATGTTTATGATCTATAACATGATGTATATCATTTTCCAAAACTTTATATCACTACATGTCACATAAATCCAGGAGGAAGTAGGAAAGGATATACAAATTTCATATCTATCATCTCATCAATGTTAAAAATTGGAGTTCTGTTATGTACAAAGAAGCAATTTTTACTTGAGATGAGTTTATGGTTTGTCAATACTTAAAACAAATCCTCTTACTTTCTGTATGCTTATTTTAATGATGTTAAAAAAAAAAAGAACTAACTGTAAATTTTCATTAGCTGCAATAGCTAATGCTTCCTTTTCATCATCTGAGTAAAAAATTTCATCCTCATCTGTAAATATATCCTCCAGAAATTCATTTCTATGGCTGGATAGAGCTTCTACTGCTTCCTAAAAGAAAAAAAAAAGGGGGGGGGGGGCTTGTTACAAAGCAACAATTATCACAAGCAAAATATTATCATTTCTATGAAAACTGTTTCAATTTAATTTTATGCATAAAATAATGAAGAATACCTGCACAGTCCAATTCTGCTCCAAAGCTATTTCGACTTCACGTAATCCAAATCCCATCTCACGAAGTTGTTGTACTTTTACACTATTTAGTTCTTCTTGTGCCTCTAAAAAGCTGTCATCTAACTCTAATGCTTTCAGAAGTGTCTCTTCTGCTTCTTTATATTGCTATAGATAAAAAACAATGTTACATCTAATTTAAAACTGTAAATCAAGGGAGGGTTACTTATCTATTTGTATGTAACAGATTTTTTTTTTCTTTTTTTTTTTTTTTCTAACACTGCATGCATTTCCTCAGACTTCTTTATCAGATTTAACCTTTTATTTTGCAAGTAGCTTTACTGGCTCAACTGCCATCTTAGAAATGAATAAAGGTAAGAGTATTTCAATACAATTAGGTGAAATATTCATACTGACTTAATGCACAGATTTTTTCCCAAAAGCATATGAGGTAACCAATGCATACCTTGTGGGCAAGCAGATGTGTTCATTTATATTCTTAAATGGCATGTTTTCCTATTAAGTTAAGAATTAAACCCAGTTTTCCCTTACTTTACTCTGCATATAAACAGAAATATGTATCTAGTCTTCTCCAATTGGCTGCTGGATGCATAACTGCTTATTGAAATGACTCATGTAAAGGAATATGTACCTTGATTAGACTACTGCAGTTTATAACTTGGTGCCCACTAATTATTACTTTAGTTAAGCATAATCTGAAGTGCAAAAATGGATCATTATTCTCATGATGAGTGAAAATGTACCTTGAGTACCTCCAAGCTCAACAGCAAGGGAAAACCCAATGCAGTGATCTCACGCATGCACACACGCACAACTCAACAATTAGAAGAATTGAGGAGCTCGCATCTGATATATTATGATCAATAAAGAGTTAACATCTGCACATATCTTACAGGGAATGAAAATACCCTAACATCCTATTTAATTAAAAACTGCTCATTAAGTGAATTTTCAGCCCAATAATTAAAGAAAGAAATGTGTTAGTTCCACATAAATCACTCTGTACAAGTGAGTAGAAAGACAAGTGCATTATAGGATTAATCTGCTGGATTAAAGAGTTAATGATTCAATTAAAGAAAGAAATGTTAGTTCCACATAAATCGCTCTGTATAAGTGAGTAGAAAGACAAATGCATTAATAGGGTTAATCTGGTGGATTAAAGACTTAATGGCTGGCCCCATAGCTCAGTCGGTAGAGCACCTGCCTGCCGTGCTAGGGGTCCCAGGTTCGATTCCTGACAGTGGGGGTGGGGATTTTCTCTGACCAAGATAATTCCTCATCTTTCCCAGAGTCTGGAAGTATGAATGAGAGTGTGAATGTGTGCATAATCTAATGATTAAAACCCAATAAATACGAGTTAACACCTTCAATATGTTCCAAAGGAGAACGGCCGCTGATATGTCCATTGCAGTTAAAGGCAATATGTTCCATTTTTTTAAATGACAAAAAAAAAAAAAAAAAAAAAAAAAAAAAAAAAAAAAAAAAAAAAAAAAAAAAAAAAAAACCTTACTGATTCAATTAAAGAAAGAAATGTGTTAGTTTCACATAAATCACTCTGTACAAGTGAGTAGAAAGACAAGTGCATTCATAGGATTAATCTGCTGGATTAAAGACTTAATGACTCAAAGGAAAAAAGACTGTCATGCACATGGGCAACAATGGTTTTGTAGAAGACAATTTGGCACCGAGTTAAAAAAAAAAAAAAAGAAATTATCACAAGGATATAAATGGGGAAGCATATTAGCTATAGTTTGAGTGTTTTGTTCAAATTGGAACCACAGAGTGGTTGTGATGAATAATACTCTGTATTACAATGCTTGTGCAGGGAGAAAACTCAGCAAATCCTGAAAGAAACAAGACATAATCAAATGGCTAATCACAAGCACTGAAATTGTAGATAAATCTCCTGTGAAAGTGAGACTTCTACAAAAAGCATAAAAATATACTACTGACTGTGATAAGTATATTACTGATGTAGCAGCCAGAGCCACTGACTGCAAACTGCTACCTATAAATTTTTGGCTTCTGAACACAACTGAGCTGATAGAGAATAAAATTAAGGGACTTGTGGCAAGAAATAACACCAGTTTGAAATTCTAGAAGGTTAGTATTCAGCTTAGCATGGCAGTCACAGCAACTGGAAAGAGCAAGTAATCATGTACTTAAAGGTGGAAACAACATACTTGAGCTTAATAAGTCTAACACCTACCCATAAATGAGTCCATTTCACTTTACTTCCTGGTTATTTGTGTGATGGACTTTCACAAGATGGAAGATAAATCATGGAAGTTGGATGGCATCATCGATAATGTGATTGAAAGCACTATCATTAACCCTACTAAAAGTTCTTCCATTAGGGAATTTGAAATCAGACTTGGACACAGAAAGAATTGTACTAATACCGAGCATTCCATAACCGCAAGCTAAATATTATTTAATAATACTTAACTATCTCATGCTTTAAAATAAGTACTTTACTTTTATAAATAAATGTTGTTACAAATAAAGTGTGTCTATATCATCCCTTGGTTCCATAGTCTCCATGTGGTAGGAAACATGAATTTTATGACACACACAGCTTTAGCCAATCTGAGGAAAGAGTACACAGATTAACAGAGTATACAGATTATTAATTGAATTAATTGAATATCAGTTATGTTCACTAATTTTTTAAAATCAGAACATGTTTCGGGAAAATTTGCTCTCCCATCAGTGACAAATGACTAGTTATAATGATGGAGGCTTCTGGTGGTGATATGAACTTGAATTGGTCAGATGGAAGTACAAAAGTTATAATTTGATACTTGTATTTAATAATGTAGATGTTTTCCCATATTGAGAGTTCAGTTGGGTATCTTGCTGCCCTAAGGAGGTTGACTTCTGGGATAATATCACAGTGGTTGTTCCAAATAAGTGCTGCTATGAAGCTTTTTCTGTCTGTTTGTATTTTATGTATTGACGGTATTCTTTTAGTCTGGTTTTCAAGTTTCCATGCACTGGTTTTTAATTAAGGTTCTATCTGATATTATCAAAGTGCTGGTTGCTATTTTGATGTCCACTATACACTTGTTAGTGTGTTTAGAGAAATTGATGCTAGTTTATTAATCTTTGTTAAAATGTAATTCCTGGCTATTGAAAGTTTGTTTGCTAAGATTTATTACATTGTTGGAAGAGGTTTCTGCAGCTATTTCATTCTGTGTGTCTATTTTCTGATTTGATTTAAGGTTTTAGAGTTTCTGTTTTACTTATCATTTTTTGTTTTCATTTTTCTGATAAAAATGGAAAGGATCCCTTTTATCATCGAAATTATGGCTCATGATATAACCTTAAGTTTCAGAGAGCTTGAGGTGCAAATTATATAGTTTTACATCTAAGGATTCTAATTTTGCATAATGTTTATCTAGTTCTAATTTGATAGCTTTTCTTTCTGCCATTTTGTGTTATTTCAGAATTTAACTAGTGGAAAGTTTTGGACAATAAAAGCATTGTGTTAAAACATATCATCAGGTCATTACAAAACAAAGACATCATACATACAAAAGGTGATAAAAGCAACAAAATTGTCATATTAAAAAAAAAAAAAAGATGACTATGTGAAGAGAATAATACATTTATTGAAAAATGGATAATACCTTGAAATGAACGACAACCCACTCGAAGTTTGCCTCAACGAATACAATAGTATAATGAAATAAGTCAAAGCCATTCCAGAAAAACTTAAAACAAAATCTAAAACCCAATAGCCTCGTTTTACCTAGACTATATGGTTTGCCCAAGATGCACAAGTCTGGCAACATTAGACCAATAGTGAATGCTATTGCCACTCCTACATATCAATTAGAAAAGTGGCTTTTAGATGTATAAAACTTGATCTCAAGACTGGAAATCCTAGGCACCAAGAACACATCTCAACTAATGGATAAAAAACATAAGAGAGTTTCAGCAAAAGATACCCTGGTCTCTTTTGACGTTAGAACCCAGCATTCTCCAAAGATAAAACTACTCTAAAAACTGAATAGTTAAGTCAATTACATTAACTTCACATCTTCTGATTGTGATGGCTTTGTTAAATTAACAAAACTCTATATAGGTGTAAACTCCTGTAGCTTCAAAAATAGTTTCTTCAAACAAACCAGTAGACTAGATATGGGTAATGTACTATCATACCTTTTGGTCGATCTACAGCTGAGTTGTTCAGAGAACATGTCACAATTGTCTTTCCATTAGGTAATATTAAAAGCTTGGCATAGGTTGTATATGATATATTTGCTGTAGTACCAAGAAAATTACTGAACGATGCATTGAAAATCCTCAAGATAGATTCTATACAGTTCACAATGGAAATGGAGAAAGAGCCTTCTTACCTTTATAGGACCTCAAAAGCATCAAGCACAATCAGGAAGTTATTCTTGGAATTTATAGTAAACCCTCGCACACAGACAACTAAATCTCACCAACTTGCAGTTTTCAACTGCCTAATACACAGACTTACTGAAAATTCCCCTCAGCAAAGAATATATCAAGGAACACCTACCTATACTCCATATAGTGTCAGTCAATGGTTTTAGCCCCAATACTACACAACAGAAGATCAACAACCACAAAATAGCTAATTCCATCACAAAGACTATGCATTAGAACCTCAAAAAGAAATTTTCCAATACAAAAAATTCCCCTACTATTCTTGGGAAGACCAACATTTAAGAAAATGTTCAGAAAATACATCATTTTAGCATCTCAAAAGAGATACAGAATACAAAACTTCTTTGCATGTCCTTAAAAGACAGAAATCCCTGCAATGAAAAAGCAGGTGTTAATCAGATTTACATAGGCATGATGAAAAGTAACTTGAGAAAAGATTAAAAGAACTCCTATGATGTATAAATTACAAACAGATAGAAAAATCATTGTAGCAACACACTTTTGGAACAACCACCGTGATATTATCCCAGAAGTTAGCCTGCTTAGGACAGCAAGATACCGAACTGAACATTCATTATAGGAAAACATCTACATTACGAAAAACAACGATCAAATTATGAACTTGGAACTCCTGTCATCAAACTACCTATTCACCTAATAAAATAGGTGAAGTTTGTAACATATTATTATATTTTATTGTAATATTTTGGAAATTGTTTATTAGCCCAAGAATAAGTAATTTTTGTAAAACTGAAATCACCTTTTATTTGTTTCACAGTAGAAAAATTTTAACAGATTTTTAATATTTAATTCTTTTAAATCTTTTTAAGTATACTGTGACTTTGTGGGTTCGTGGAGGGGAAAGAGGTGGCCAGCGACCAGTGACACTTCCCTAATCATCCCCTCAGATAGTGACACGAGATAAATGGGTAGGCGTGGTCTGAATGCCTCCGGTCACCTACTCAGCTGTCAGTTGGTCGTGCTTTCCGATAATTGGGTAACAATACAATCTACATTAAAACCATTCATTAATGCAGTGTGATGAGTGAGTGTGTGGTGTTTTAGGGCCCGTCGAAAACAAGGTCATTTGGGCCCGAAGTTAACACTAAAACCTAAAAGCTACACAAATTAAGCTAAAAGGTAAAATAAAATAAAAACACTCAACTATTAAAAGTGCATAAAAAAACCCATCCCAAGACTAATAATTTAAAATCTCTAAAATTAACAAATATAAAATGCAAATCAGACTTGTTTATTAAAACCGATTTCAGCAACAAACCGCAGTGCCTTAACCACGGCCACTGGGTCGTCCCCTAAAACAGCCAGCAAGTTAGTCCCCAAGCCTACTGACTGGCGAACGCGGGCGTACTGCGGGCAAACGAGCAATACATGCCGCACAGTGAGGCGTACTGCACATGGAGCACACACAGGGGCCGGTTCCCCTCTTAACAAATGGCCATGAGTCGCTCGTGTGTGTCCAATTCTCAGCCGGGTGAGTATCACCTCGGCTCGCCAGTTATCCCTGCAGGATGTTAGCCAGGGTTGTACGCTCTGCAGTGTGATGATCTCTTTATATTCTCTATTAACTCTTCTTTACGCTATTCATATTCAAAATTACTTGAACATCTACTCTGACTATTGCTTACATCACAAGTATAATTTTGATAACAACAGCTTAAACTGGAATAATTATCACAAAGACAGCAAGTTCAAAATGCAGTACAAAAATATTCTGGAAATGTATTGGTGCTACAAAAAAGCAAAGTATTTTTAATGCAAAAATTATTTGTGGTTGGTTTATTGACACTCGTCACTTACTTTTTCATATATTTATGAGAGACTAGTTTCAAAGGCCCTGGCCTCCATTTTCAATCTCTTTCCAACTGGCATCTGTTGTTGTCTGCTCTCTCTGGTGGTGGAACTATGAACTTTTTTGTCAAATTATCTACTGGCGGGATTTCAAAGTTCATTACGCGATCCTTATTTTTCCAGATGAATATGTTCTCCCATGTTGTCAATCTATTTTGGTTTATCACTCCTTTTAATAATTTTGGATCTGGATCAATGTCATGGTTTTCATTCCAAAAATGAAATGCTACTGCTGATTTGTGTTCTTGTTTCAATCTGATGTTTCTAAAGTGTTCTTTGACTCTGGTTTTTAAATTTCTTTTTGTTTGACCTATGTAGCATTTTTCACAATTCTTACAATTTATTTGGTATATTCCAGATTTGTTACCTGAAGGAATTTCATCTTTTGTTTTTGAATTTAGTAATTTTAAAATTGAGTATCTATTAGTAGGTGCCAAGATGATATTTTGTTCCTTGAATATCTTTTTAAATTTATTAAATGTTTTTGGATGATATGTGAATGAACTGAATATGCTGTTGCTTTCTTTTTTAATGCACTCTATATTTTTCTTACAGGAAGTTCTTTATCTCCTATGGTTCGACAATTATATAAAATTCAATAAAAATGATGACTTCGTAAGTTATTTGCAACAGCAACAACAAAAACACTGTTGCTTTGACACCCCAACATTTCTATATGTATGATATTTTACATGAAAATTTGATTTGAGAAATGGAGGAAGGAACATTTTGAATGAAAAAGTTCATTTTCATTGGGGAAATTCCATTAGTATCTTCGCCCTGGATCCTTGAAAAATCATGGATTTAAATATAAAGTTTAGTGGTAATTTGGCTTTTTGTTCTTGAGGTAGATTGCCCTCGAGTGAGGCAGGGAAAGGTAAACAGAGAAAGTGTTTGAATATACAAATATAATAATTTGTAACATAAAACTTCACTTAACTTACAAGAAATGAACATTTTCTTATTAATTGATGAGGATCGCGATTTCGTTAAATAATTCTTCACATCATCAGCTCAAACAGCCTCGTGGTCAAGGTCATGCTCACTCGAGGTCACTATGTTTTTGCCAGTACTACCAAAATCTGAAAATGAAATAAACTTAAAAACAGAATCGACTGCTGGTATTTCAAAATTCATTACGCAATGTTTATTTTTTAAAATAAATATTTTTTCCCAAACCATTAAATCTATCAGACCGTTTAATTGTTGTAATAATTTAACATCTGGATTTATTTCATGGTTAAATGACCAAAAATGATCTGCTACCGCCGATTTTTCAGTCTGTTTGTAATTAATGTTAAGAAAATGTTCTTTCTTTCTGGTTTCCAAATTACGTTTTCTTTCCAATATAAACTTTATCACAATCTAAACAATTAAATTGATAAATACCAGACTTTTTATTATTAGGAATTTTATCTATTTTTAGAGAAATGTAGTAAATTTTTACTACTATATTTATTTTGAGGAACTAAAGTTATACCAAATAATGCTTTAAAATGTTTTTGAATATGTTTATTAACCAAAGGATGGTAAGTAAATTTTTTAAAATTACAATCATCTTTTATTTTTTAAGGGTAGAAATATCATTAACAGTTTTTTGATATTTAAATTTTTCAATTTTTTATGCATAAAGTATTTATTGAAACAATTAATTAAAGCAGTATTAATTACTGTAATTTTAATTGGCAGCTAAATAAATGAAATGAAGTATTATTTATCGACTCATCTTTAAATTTAATTTATTACAACAACACTGTTTTCAACACTTCCATGAAAGGAAATTATAACAGATACTTACTTTTAAATGCTTTAACACGCATCCTCTATTATAATATCCTCTGGGGTTGTCTGGTAAGATTTCAATAACCGTATCTGCATCTTTCAGACCCCTGAAAAATTGATTCTTTGTTCAGTAATTATTATTGACATTACTTCTTCAAGGGTTATAACTCATTATTTTAAGGTGATAAAAAAGTGACAACTTATTTGTATACAGAAAAGTCTTTCTATAGCAATGATGTCATTTTTTGCAACATAGAAATGAAACAATCCTTTATTTAGCACATAATTACAGTAGTAATAAAGATACAGTTTTCTGAGCATTTTTAAATAAAATAGGTAATTTAAAATATTAACTTCCTGCAGTAATACTCTGGTTTTGTATTTAAATAAGTAATTTTAGTTGCACATATTTTACTTCAAATATCTCTTTCATCTAATTTTACAATTATACCTGTTAGTCATAGACACATTATTAAGTGTACTGCAATAAATAACATAGCAGTTGATTTATCTACTCAATTTACTGCTTATTAGAAAGAAGATTGAGTAAATAGAAGTCTTGAGCATTAATTAGTAACAAAAGTAGTTTAGAAACTAGGTTCATTTGTATGTGTGTGTGTAGTGTTTAATGCCTGCTTTTACCACATACCGCACCGCAGGTGGTGACACTGATGATACACGAGATGAAGATGGAGCACCGGTGGAATGAGATGGCGGGAGAAACCGGAGGTCCCGGAGAAAACCAGCCCCAGCGCCGTGTTGTCCACCACAAATCTCACTTTACGGTCGCCTGGGATCGAACCCGGGCCGCCTTGGTGAGAGCCAAGTGGTCTAACTACTGAGCCACGGCGCGGCCAGGTTCATTTGTAGTTGCCACATGTTTCCATATGCATGTTGAAACACTCTTAATGCACAGTCCTAAACATATTCATTGCAGGAGAAGTTTCTTGTAGGTCAGAAAACTTTTTCTAGCATTTGTAGTCTAGGTGCTAGTTTTGAATATCTAAACAGAAAACCAGTCATTTAAATGGATCCTGGATTTATTTGAACATTATTTCACACATTTCATATGTCATCTGATATGACCTACATTAAAGACATTGATGATAGTTTCTCGGGCTAACAGCCAGGTCAGATTAGGGTAACTACCCAAGCTTTCAGCGACTAACTCTGCCGCCATCCTCAGGGGAACTGAATCTAGGCTACTGATGTTGCGATATTTATACCTAGCGCACGGCCGATAAGAACCACCTACTTTCTTCCCATTGGCCGAGCTCCGGCCGATGGAGAAACGTGCGGAACCAATCAGGTGATTGCTGATGCTTCTTTGCACTGTGGAGGAGAGATAAGCTGAATGACTGGTGTCCATGCTTTGCTCATATGAAGGCCTTCCTCCCTGTTGAAGTTGTTTTTATTCGCTTTAATGTATAGGGCTTCTTTAACCACTCTATTGTAGTACCTAGAGGACTTTTCAAGTATTTTTGTAAATAATATAAATATAAATATCGCAACATCAGTAGCCTAGATTCAGTTCCCCTGAGGATGGCGGCAGAGTTAGTCGCTGAAAGCTTGGGTAGTTACCCTAATCTGACCTGGCTGTTAGCCCGACAAACTATCATCAATAATCAACGCCGGGAAAGCTTCAAGTCATTAATGAAAGACATTTTATAAAGTCATTTAAATGGCTGCATCCTTGGTTTGAATATTGTGATAAATGAGTATTAGTGAAGTGAATAATAAACACTAAAGGTTGCACAAATATAAAATATTTTAAAGCAAAAATGGCATGATTACTTACTTTATGTACTCTCCAATCTGACAGTAACAAAAACTTCGGTTACTGTAAAATCGAAAACCATTTTTATTTAACTGAATTGCTTTTGTAAAATATTTCACTGCTTCCTCATACTCTTCATCATTTGCAGCTAAATAGCCCTGCAGACCAAGCTTATCTGCTTCGTCAATTGCTGTATATTCTCTCTGCAACAAAAATGTATCATATAACCATGGTGTAACAAGGTCTGGACAACATTTATTCCTTATATAACCTTGTATAAAATTACTTGTCTAAGACTCATCTGTACATTATGAGAATATGTCAATTCCTTTTCATTAATAGTAATCTTGTACAGCCTAAGACAAAATACATAAGCAGACTTACATCATTTATATTGCTGTGTTCAGTGCTGCTAAATGTGCACGGACAGCCAACCAGGGTTCCTCCCCCCACTCATATAAATGCAATTTTTATTATAACTATTATAATAATTTCTACAAAGACATTTTATTTTAACACATTTATGCTCATACATAGAAACAAAAATGCTCTCATTTTCTTTTTGAAATTAAATATTAAATAAATGTCTAAATGACAAATAAAATAAAAACTATAACTTATTATAGGCTATGCAAACCCTACACTTCTGTTACTGACTAATTCTCTGTGACAAATGAAATCAAATGGCTCTTTAAATTTTGACCAAAGGATTCTGTGTGTCCTAATTTGATTCCTCAAAACCTCTTTTGTCTTCTGCGTCTGGCAGGCCAATACTTCAACTCCAACACTTTTGTACTCTCTACCAACACATTTTTCAATGGATTCAAATGTGGAGAGAAAGGTGGTCTATCAATCAACGTGATATTTTGCCTTAACAAGAATTAGTTTCAAACTTATTGACAGGGTTGTAATATATATATTCAACAAAGGAATCATGATTCAATTGAAGATTTCCTTACATTGCTGGCTATATAGTGTGTCATCAAGCTTCTACAGCACATCTAAACCATCCACTAACATGCAACCCAATATGACACAGATATGCCACCATTTGGACTATGTATTTTGAATCCTAACATTTTTCTTTGGCACAATAAACATTTAATTTCAACTTGTATTTAGATGAAAATATCATTTTGTTTGTGAGTATAACAGAATTCCAGGTGTACTAATATTTTCTTCTGGAAAATGCAAGGCAACATTACCAGTGATCATCTGTAAGACCTGCTTCTTAGGCAGCCTATCAAAAAAAGTCAAACGAAGCAGTGTTATTGGTCTGACCCAGGGAAATTTAAATTAGTTCTAACTGGGATTGGTATCTGCCTACCCTACAGGTGCAGTATCTTGCTGAAGAGTGGACAAATATTTTCAACCCAAACTAGGTAAATAGTGAACAATACCTTCCCTAGATAACACTTCTCATCTCATAATTCATAGAGATACAAACTTCCAAGTGAAATGTAAAATGTGTAGTGTTTAACACCCGCTTTTACTACATATGGTACCGCAGGCAGTGACATTGATGATACAGGAGATGAAAATAGAGCATTGGTGGTACGAGATGGCGAGGGAAACCGGAGATCCCAGAGGAAACCTGCAACAGTGCCATGTTGTCCACCAGAAATCTCACTCTGCATTCGCTTGGGATCAAACCCAGGCCACCTTGGTGACAGACAAGCGGTCTAACCACTCAGTGACAGTGCAGCTGCTTCCAAGTGATCTCACAACCTAAGACACAGAGCAATAAAAGTGAATTGAGAAGATATTGACACACTGTTTTTTCACAGGACATCTTTCAAGAGCTTTTGCTCTTATCATCAGCTGGAACTCGAATAGTGAAAATTGTATGGTTTCCTCTTTCTCCGTATCATCGATAGATGGCATGATGTACTTGTCAAAGATGTCCAGTGGTGGAGTTTCAAAATTCATGACTATGACGATTTTTGTTAATGAAGATTTTTCCCATACAGAAAGGTCTATGGGATGATTAACGTATTTTATTAAAGATATTTCCGAGTTGATGTCATGTCTGGTATTCAAAAAATGAAAAGCCACTGTTGATTTTTCTGTTCTAATTGTCAGAAAGAAACTAGGAAAGAACCACTCAAACTAAATGGGAAAACACTTACTTCCAATTACTCTATTTCTGAAGCCTTTAATAAATATAACAGCTCTCAGCATAAACTTTCCTCTGAAGCAAAAAGGAAACAAAGACAGATTAAAAAAGATCTCAAAAAATTTAAAAAGTGCCCAGAACAAACAAACGATATATTCAGCAAAGAATTCACCATAAAGGAACTAAATCATGCCATCCATGAGTTGAAAGATAAAAAGTCTCCTGGACCAGATAAAATACATGCTGAATTTCTGAAACACCTAGGATCAAAGGGAAGAAAGGTACTACTGAAATTATTTAATATATCATGGACCTCTACTGTACCTACAGAGTGGAAAAAAGCAATAATTATTCCTATTCTAAAAAAAGACATAGCACCAGACAAAATAAATAATTACAGACCAATTTCCTTAACAAGTGTCATTGCAAAAACAACAGAACGTATGATTTCAGCAAGGTTAAATTGGTTCTTAGAAAGTAATAAGTAATAACATATTAACAACTGCTCAAACAGGATTCAGACAACACTTATCTACTAAAGAAAATACAATTCAACTATCCCAAGATGTCAGAGAATCTTTCAACAAAAATCAAGATACGCTGTCAGTTTTCATTGATTTTGAAAAAGCATACGATTCAGTATGGAGGCATAAACTTCTTGAGAAACTTTTAGGCATTCAAGATAACATGTTAAATTGGATCACTCAGTTTCTCTCTCAACTTTCTGTGCTACAAAATACAATGACAGTACATCCAAATTCCGACATATAAAAATGGGCCTACCACAAGGTGCAGTACTGAGAACAACCTTGTTCAACATCTACATTAATGATCTTCCCGCGGCTGTATCAAACACAGAAATAAAGACAGCACTTTTTGCAGATGACATGATCATGTGGACATCTTCCCCACAAATAGAGACATCCAAAATTTTAATGGAAAAGGCTCTGATACTATTGGAAAAGTGGACTGACAACAATTTGATGAAAATAAATACTGATAAAACAACATTCCAAATAGTTAGCTTAAAAAAGAAAATCCCTAAACTAAATCTGCAGTTCAAGAAAACAAACCTGAAACAAACATATGAAACAAAATATTTAGGAACAATTTTTGATTCAAAATTATCTTGGAGACATCATATTGAAGCAGTAGTTAACAAATCAACAAACAAAATTTCAATTTTGAAAAGATTAGCTGGAGTCAAGTGGGGGCAGTAATTGGGAGACACTGAACACCACATACAAAATATTCATCAAGCCAATACTTCTTTATAATGCAGAGGTAATAATTACAGCAAACAGTTCTAACATAAATCACCTAGAAGTATGCCAAAATCAGGCCCTGCGACTAATAACCGGAGCAGCAAAATCAACTCCAATCACGGTAATGCAAGCCTTAACTCGGAACTATCCAATACATCAAACTTTAGAGGAGCAGGCACTAATACAACATGAAAAAATGTTGCGGTTAAAAACAACAAAATGGGAGAAAAGATTACTACAACCAATCAAGATGAAAACACAAATAAGTTTCCTACACAAAGTAATGGAATTAAAAACAGATCTGAATCTTCCTAATTCTAAAGAAAACATTTTAATCAAAGAAATCCCACTGACTTTTGAACCAATTAATATTCAATTACATTTAGAACAAATAGTTAACAAAATCTGAAATTTTCAAACCTGTACTAAAAGCACTAGCATTAGAAACTGTGAACAATAGATACCCACCTGAAGAATAGTTACACATCTACACAGATAGATCTAACTTGGACAACAACTCAGGAGCAGGAATTAAGTGTGCACTGTTCTCATTCTATCAACCAGCAGGATACCACGCAACAAATTTTGATGCAGAAGTAATGGCTATTCATATTTCACTCCAACACCTTCTATGCAGAATAGATAAATTCAAAAATGCTGTCATACTTTCTGATTCTAAAGCAGCATTACGTGCAATAAGTTCATATAAAATGAGGTCAATCCAAATTAAAGACTGTCACAAAATGATCCAACAACTTCAAAAACTACAGAAAAGAATTATATTACAGTGGATACCTGCACATTGTGGAATTGCTGGAAATGAATCAGCTGATTTCCTTGCCAAAAAAGGTGCAAATTTAATTCAGAACAAAAGTAAAAACTTACCCTTTACATCCAAAAAAGATTAATCAAAAGCAAATATAAAAACAAACAAAACCAATCAATATCTAACAAAGCCAAAGATAAAAAATGGAACATTTTAATTAAAAATCCAGAAATTATTCCAGAAATCCCACGTAAAGCTGCAGTAGCAAATTTTAGATTACTTACAGAACATGATTATTTGGCCAAACACTTACACAGAATAGGAATTTATACAAGTCCAAATTGTCCTCTGTGCAACAAAGAAGAGGAAATGACTGAAGAACATCTTTTAACCTGTGAAGTCCTACCTGCCAGACCCACTACACAGAAATATTGGAGAGCAAGAGAGCTAACGGCTTCATTGCCAAAGCCTAGCATTTGAAAACAACAATTTTTCTGTTCTACCATTTTTAATGTTTCTTATATGTTCTTTAGTTCTGATGTCAATATTTCTTTTTGTTTTTCCTATATAAATTTTAGGGCAAGTTTCACATTTGATCTCATAGATTCCTGGTTTTTCTTTGGTAGTAATTGATTTTTTTGGGGGGGGCTTTTTAACAAATTTCTGATATTAAATCTATTTTGAGGTGCAAGAATTATGTTGTGTGTTGAGAAGATTTTTTGGAATTTATTATGGACTGATGGATGGAAGGTAAATTTTTTTAATTTTTTTTTTTTTTTTCCCCCTCTTTTGCTCCTGAAGGTGGTGGTGGTTTCTTTTATTTTCTTAGCCTTGTTGAGTCTGTTAATACCAGATATGACATCAACTTGGAAACATCTTGAATAAAATACGTTAATCACCCCATAAACCTTTCCATATGGGAAAAAATCTTCATTAACAAAAATCGTCATAGAGTCATGAATTTTGAAACTCCACCACCGGACATCTTTGACAAGTACATCATGCCATCTATTGACAATACGGAGAAAGAGAAAACCACTACAATTTTTACTAGTCGAGTTCCAGCTGATAAGAGCAAAATTTCTCGAAACATGTCCTGTGAAAAAACAGTATGAGTGAAGCAGTGTCTCAATATCTTCTCGATTCACTTTTGTGCTAAGTTGTGCTTCACTGTCTCTATCTTTCAATTTTATACACACAGCAATGTTCACTTATAGCTTTGTGTGAGGGTCATTCAAATATAGTATTAAATTTTTATACATTTATTGATTAGTAATGTACACATGTGACACCTTAAATTTTTCTTTATACAGCCCTCTTTGTGATCTACACCTGTTGCTAATTTAAAAGCTAGAACATTCCTTGTTCAACAAAAGTTTTAGGGTACATCATCAACCAATAGTGCACATGTTCTTTGACATTTTCATTGTTTTCAAATTGTTCCCCTCCAAGCAATTCTTTCACAGGCACAAAAAAGGGGGGGGGGGGAATTTGGACTGTAGGGAGGCTTACCAAGCGTTTCAAGGTGCATGTCCTACAATGTGTCCCTTGTCAAATTCATGGTGTAAATATGTTGGTGTTGTCATGGAGAAGGATGACATCTCTGATGGGTGCAAGACTTATTTTATTTTGGTTCTGCTGATATTAACAATCAGCAATAGTAAGCTGCATTAACCATATTTTGATTGTGAAGAAAGTCAACAAGTAAAACTCCTATGTAGTAAAAAACCCAAGAGAACTTTTCCAGCTGAGAGGCAGGTTTTGGCCCTAACTGGCCTTCATCCTTTCTTTGCCATTTTTGATTCTGGAGTGTAATGTTGGACCCATATCTCACCATATGTGATTATGCTCTTAAAAATTCCTGTCCTCGTTGGAATTGATTTAGGAGTCTGACAGATCTCCTACCTGACCTGCTTTACCTGTTTAGTTAACATTGGAACCTGTCAAATACTAATTT
Source organism: Mantis religiosa (assembly GCA_030765055.1). Classification (NCBI taxonomy): domain Eukaryota; kingdom Metazoa; phylum Arthropoda; class Insecta; order Mantodea; family Mantidae; genus Mantis; species Mantis religiosa. The sequence goes on from CM060950.1 coordinate 338,468,300, forward strand.
TTCTGAAGCTAATATGTTCAGTGACAATGGTGTGAGCATTCTCAATGTTGATACCTACTTCTGATATGATTTTTTTAACAGTGCACCTTTGATAAGCTCTTGAATGTCATGTAAGTTGTCAAGAGGGAGACTCGACGTGGGGTATTGAGCATTATCTTTGTTTTCTGACACCCTTAAATTGCCTGGCTTAAGTGAACACTCGGTTATGTGACACAGTAGCATCCCCAAACTTTATAAAAAGAGTTAAAAATCTTTGAGGGTATAACCAATTTATTGGTTAAAAATGTTATACCGGTATGCTGCACATCAAATAAATGAACCTCTTGTTCACTCATAGTTGTACTGTGACCAGAGCAGAACTAACCAAGGCCAAAAGCAGCTAACCAAGCTGGTTCCACCTTACACACTGACTTTCAACTTGCCCCTTCACCACCATCCCACTCAGAATTGCTTCCTCAGTACACTGGCTCAATTACTGTTTATATTTGTATTATTTATGTACATACTCAACCATACCGGAAGTCAGTATGATGTTTAATGTTTAATGATTGCTGACAAATCATCCACAACTGAAAGTTATGAAATGCATACAATGATCAAGCCAACACCAATAAATAACCAAAGAGTGAGAATAAGAGAGACAAATTTTCAATCTCAAATATTAAGTCAACTGTTTGGTTTAGAGTTTCACTTCAGAATATTTGGTGGCATTTATTTTGAAAACAAAAAAATTTGTCTTTAAGCATGAGTGCCTTAAAACTGAAAAATATCTTGTCCATGAAAAACACACCATTGAACGTTATTTAACATTAAATTTAAACATTAAAAAAAGGGGGGGTGGGAGTAGTACACCAAGGATTCAAACCCTTGTTTTTCCAATTACTAGAGACCTGCATCTCACCTCTCTACCATTAGTAAACATGACCAATTAACTCACTGTATTCGTCCTTTACATAATAAATGAACATATCAAGTTTTAATATTTATTTATTGCCATTGTAGGAATTACAATAATTCATGGTATATTTAAGAATGTAATAGATATACCAGAGAATAGTACATACATAGGTTAAATAATATTCTTTGTCCAGATTCTTAACATCCCTTCCCCATCCCGTGGTTTGTCAACACTTTAAATTAGTGTATCATCTCCCTAGTCCGGTCCGCAACTTATGACCTGGATTAAAATTGTTAAATTCAAAATTAAAAGATGAAATCCCACCTATCAATAGATCCAGAATATACCAAATAAACTGTAAGATTGTGAAAAATGCTACATAGGGCAAACTAAAAGAAACCTTAAAAACCAGAGTCAGAGAGCAATGTAGAAACATCAAATTGAAACACGAAGGTAAGTCAACATTAGCATTTTACTTTAGGAATGAAAACCATGTCCCTGATCCAAATCCAAAATTATTAAAAGGGTTGATAAACCAAAATAAACTGAAAATATGGAAGAACATTTTTAATATGTGAAAATAAGGACCAAGTAATGAACTTTGAAATCCCACCAGTCAATAATTTGATAAAGAAGTTCAGTTCCACCACAAGAGAAAGTAAGAACAACAGATGCTAGTTGGATCTTCAAAGTCGAAAATGGAAGCAATAGCTTCTGAAAGTAGTTCCTCAGAAAATAAAAGTAAGTGACGAATATTGAATTTCATAAAAATGGTGTTACGTAAAAACTTATTTTCAAAATGAGCACATCTGCTTCCATATAAGTAGCCTATTTTCATCAAAACTGGGAAAGTGTCACTGGATAGCGTTATTTAAGACTCTGCCTGTTCTGTATTCTTTTCTGTATTTTTCTGTATGTTCAGTTACTGTAATATGAAAGATTTGTGCACAGTGATTTAAAAAACCTGTTTGTAATACCCTTATGTTAATCTCAAAAACTATTTGTAGTTGGTTTATTGATACTCGTCACTTACTTGTATCAATAAACAGTATCAATAAACGAGTATCAATTGACAAGTATCAATAAACCAACTACAAATAGTTTTTGAGATTAATTTTGACATCACTGTTACTAAATTCCTCCAAACACATATACCCTTATGTTACTTCCATCAGTTGATCATGTCTTAAAAATGCTTGATCAATGACTGGTTGAATGAGATTTCATCTTAGTAGGTGTATGACAGCTGCGCTGTGGCATAGTGGACTAAGGCATAATGCCTTGATTCCCTGCTACAAAATGCGGCCTGGATTCAATCCCATCCCTCGGGGTGCAGATTTTAAGTTCCAGGTATAGGACCGGTGCCCACTCTGCATCATGAGGAAATTGAGGAGCTTGTGATACATTAGCGACCCAGGTCATGAAAGCCAACTTTCCAGATGGGGGTGTCGAGATGCTGACCATATCCCCTCCCTGTATTGGTTGGATGATCGCCCACCTCTACCCTACGTGCGTGGGTGTGAGGCCGGCAATCCAGGCTCTGGTCCGATATGGACTGTAGTGCCACGGGTTTAACTTTTAAGGTGTATGACAGGCATTAAGTTTTGTAGCAGTAAGAATTCTGTCATTGTATTTGTAACTTCACCTGGAGTAAAATCTAAATTTCAATTATCCAATAAAACATCTTCTGTAAGTGGGATGTATTGCAGATTTTATTTAAACACTCAATAAAATCAAATATCACCATCTGGTGGTCTGTATACACAATTTAGAATGATTCTGTGATTGAGAATTGCTAGCAGGCTAGCTCCTCAGTGACACAAGGCCTAAACTTTTTATTTTTGATATTTCTTTAAAATCTAAATGCTTTTATACTAGAATACATGGATCTCCATCTTTAGAGCTAGACCTACAATGTGATGTTAACTTATAATCATAAAAATTTGCAAGCATAATTTTACTATTGGTCATCCAATGTTCAGAAAGACAAATTATGTCAGAGTTCATGTCTTCTGAATTAATTATAACTTCTTAAGAATGCTGTTTGCTTTTAAGACCTTGGACATTTTGATGATATTTTTATTACCTGTTGATTTAGACATTTTGTATGAAAATCCAAAATTTGAGAAACCTGTACTTTATTGAGGCCTGGGAGCCAAGAAGGCTGAGCTAGCACAATTGGTGGTGCAACACCTAAAAAACACAATAGAAACAAGCAAATGACTAAAGAAGAGGGAGAAGTTAATGTTTTGGCTATTTTTGTAGTAGATCCAAAAATTAGTTCCAATCCATGAGGAAGTGGCGTGAGTCAGGAATACTCTGCATTCTCCATTGAATAGGTTCCATCTCTCTCCATTAAGAGCTGAATGGAAACAATTTTCAGAATTGTGTTAACTTTCATACATAGGCATTACAACATGATACACCACATGTGAAGAAACATGAATTTGCACAAGTATCACATTCTCTTAACAGACCATTTTCAACAGATGCTAGAAAACATTCCACTGCAGACTAAGAGCCTATGGTAGCAACATGATGGCTGTCTGGCTCATAGTGCACAAATTACTACAGCTTGTCTTCACGGATTGTTTCCAAACATTGGATTAGGTAAAAAGGACATTATACCATTATAACTTTCACTGGATTTTACTTCTTTAAAGTCCTCCCCCCCCCCCCCCCCACACACACATACATCCAATCTGTAAAGAGCTCTATTTATAAGATATTGCTTTAATTTTGATTTAAATAGGCTACCATTTACAATTTTCAATTCTTTGGGAAGTTTATTATACAATGTAGCACCTATATTATGAGAATCTTTATCACTAAAAAACTTAGTATGAGCATATATGTGTATATCATTTTGTCTTCTTGTATTATAGTTATGTACATCACAGTGTTTCATAAGACCATTGGAGTTATGTACCTATTAATAGTAATACTTTATAGATATTCAGCGAAATAACAGTATACATTTTATGTTTAATAAAGAACTCTTTGCAGGGATGTAATTTACTAACATTTGACATAATTCTCACACATTTCTTCTGTAGCTCAAGCAACCTATTAACATGAACATTCCATTCCGAAATATTTGCAGTGCAACTTTTAGGTGATTCACCCTGCATATACAGAGAAATCATTAATTTCAATTATTAATTTCTTATGGTATAACAGTATGGGAAATAGTAGTAGCATTATCAAAGTAATTAGAATCCAAAAAAGGGTAATTAGAATTATGATGAATTTAAAGAGAACAGATAGTTGTAAGCAATGGTTTAAAAAATTAGGCTTATTGTCATTACCAAGCATTTCCCTTTTAGAAATAATAGTACAAGTTAAAACTAACTTACATAAATTTAAAAAAAGCAATGATATTCATGACCATAACATGAGACATAGTTCAAACTTACATGGCACCTATCATAAAAAGAAAATGTATGAGCACAATTTTAAATTCAACAGAATTCATATCTACAATTAACTGCCAACTGAAATAAAAATCATTGAGTCCTTCACAATGTTTAAAAGCACATTAAAGAGGTATTTGTCACAGAAGTGTTACTACTCAGTAGAAGAGTATTTAAATGACAAAGGGTAGGAATAAAGGAATGTAAATTTTAATTATTAATATGATTACTATGCTTAACAACTTATTGTAATTCTTGTTTCTTGTTACTATTTTTTGTGTAGTTAGTAATTTGACAATTCCACATCATGAGTTGTATGATTTACGGATGCAATAAATGAATATGAATATGAACAGTTAAAACAACAAATTTTAGAAGTATACACAAATATTATTTTTCTATCTTTTTTATAATTCTGAGTACTTTTTTGTTTATGTTAAAATCTTTCATATATCCTGCTGTGATATCCTGCCACAGAGTAATTCTACTTTCATATATCAATAAATGAAACTATAGTAGTCCTGCTTCAATGTCTCTTTATGCATTGTATTCCTTACTTGTTTAAGATCTTCACTTATTTTGTTGGTTGTGTGTTATATACGGTTTTTCTCATTTCATTCCTACAGAGCTACTCGTTTTGCTTCAGGAATAATTTCTCCATCTATTGCAAGTTTAATACTATTTGTACAGTTCTTTGTCTTTGTAACATTTAACACCATACCCAAACTAGAATAATAGTTACAAACATCTCAATTAGTGCATATAATTTTTATTTTTAAGAAAAACTTCATTGTACTTTCAAAAAAGGATTTATAAAGTAATAATATTGCACTATTTTGAGTGCAGAATTTGCTTTTATTTCCACCACAGTGTTTTGGCTTATTAAGATGATGTCGAAACCCAACAGCTAAGCCTATATTTCGTTGTAAAGGCTGAAATATGTCGTTCACATGTACCAAAAATAGAAACTGATTCAAGCATATGACAGGTATTTTACAATAAGTGATGTATCAAAAGTTGATAGTTAAAGTTAAACCTGTGTCGCTACATTCCATATTGGACCAGGGCCTTCCAACCTGACTGCTGGCCTCATGCCCACGTATGCAAGGTAGAGGTGGGCGATCATCCAACTGATACAGAGAGGAGATGTGGTCAGCATCTCGGTACTCCCAGCTGGAAAGTTGGCTTTCATGACCAGGGTTGCTTACCTATTGCAAGCTCCTCAATTTCCTCATGATGCTGAGTGGGCACGGGTCCTATACCCGGGACTTAAAATCCGCAACCCCAGGGGTGGGATTGAACCCCGTTGACTTGATGGCGGAACAACAGCAGCACTATAAAATGAAGCTCCATAATTTCGGAGTAATAAACCAAAAAAACATCGAAAATACGCAATATGGTGATTACAACAAAAGCAAAAACTGCAAATGTGCCTGCAGAAGTGAACATACGATGGAAAACACAATGGAGAGACAAAAAGCAACAAAATACCGGGATCAGCAGATGAAGCATGAAACGAGACATGTGGACGCAGCTTAGGAAAACATATCATCACTGCAGCTGATAATTACGATCCTTACAAGGGATCTACAGGACGCAAAAAAACAAATCCTACAACTAAAAGAAGAAAAAGTAGATTTGGAAAACAAGATTAAAGAAAAGGAAAGCATAATCTGGGAGAGTGCAACATCGAGACGGAAAGCAACGCCGTGTGAAGCTACACCAAAACAAACGGTACAAACAAAAAATCGCTTCAGCTATTTAGAAGAGTTAGAAGATACAAATCAGGAAACTCGTGGTTAGAGATGGAACAAATGCAAAAGAAAAAGCATCAATGTACAGATGGAACAAACGAGAAGAAATGAAAAACGAAGTGAAAGTGTCGTTAAAACAAGATGTGGTTGTGATGGGCGATTCCATAATTAAACACGTGGATTTACGGGGAACAGCAGAAGTGAAAGTGTTTAGAGGCATTAGGACCAATCAATTAGAAGACCAAATAGACCAAAAAAGGGCAGGTATTCAAAAAAATCCCAAAGATATATACTTACACGTGGGTACAAATGACCTCAAGCCACCTGCTCCGAAGAGGTTATGGGAGATTTATATAGTGCAACTAAGTGCATTAAGCGTATGTACCCTAAAACATTAATTATTATAAATGGCGTAATCAAAAGGAGGGATATAAATTTTAACTTTACAAATAGTGTAAATCAAAATCTTCGTTGGATGTGTGAACAACTGAAGTGTGTTTTTGTAGACATAGACAAGCAGATTGGAAGTGATTGTATTAGAAGAGACGGGCTGCACTTAAACAGAAAAGGTTCTTCTAAGCTAGGAAGAATAATGAAAAATGTAATTAACCTATGTAAAGTTCAGGGAAACTAAGCAAGAGAAGTGTAAATAGCATATTAAATACAAGTGAAATAGGTACACAAGTACAAGGAGATAAGGTACAGGTTAGTACTAACCTAAATTTACAAAATAATTTCAATTATAAAAAACACACAGTAACAAAAAGTAAGTTCAAACAAAAACATTTTAAAATACTTCATCAGAATATTCAAAGCATTGCAAACAAAAGGGCATTAATTGAACAACACGTACTAACTATGCAATTAGATGTAATAATTTTTTCTGAACACGGACTTAAGATTGAAGAAATAAATGTAAATAGTTATGAAAATTATACTTTAGGTACCAGTTTTTGCAGAGCAGAACATAAAAGTGGCGGAGTTGCAATTTATGTTCGAAATGGGCTAAAATATAAAGAAATTGACTGCAAAAAATATAGTGTAGAAATGTGTTATGAGTTAGCCGCAATTGAGGTTAAGTTAAAAAAGAAAAACTTTATAAGAACCCACAAGGGTAACCAATCATTCCTCAACCTGTGTCGATCACATATACACAAATTTAAAGCCAGAAGAGTTGTGTAGCAAAATTGTGAAAATGGGAATTAGTGATCATTATGGCCAACTAATCGAAACTAAAATGCTAGGTAAACAAAAAAAGGAAGCAAATAATAAAATAGAAACTAAAAGGATAGTAAATAAAATTACACTAGAAGCTCTAAGAAAAAATCTACAAGCAATAAAATGGGTGGATATACACAGCGAAAAAGGCATAAACTATACATTTGACCACTTTTATACTATTTCAAGAAATTGTTTGGACGCACAAGTACCATTTCACAAAGTAAAATTAAAAAACCAAAACGTAAACACTTGGGCCTCTAAAGGTATAGACATCTCCAAAAAGCGTATGCAATTTCTTAACACTCTAAAGCACCCAAATATTGATGCTAAATCCTATAATTACATAGAAAAATACAATAAAATTTTAAATAATGTAATAAGAGAAGCAAAAAGGTTACATAATGCAAAATTAATAAAAAATGCAGAAAATAAAATTAAAGCTACATGGAACATTGTAAATTCAACACGTAAGGAAAATCAACAAAAATGGCAGGGAAATATGTTCATTGAAGTAAACAACCAAGTGATAGAAGATCCCATAAAAATAGCAAATCACTTCAATGAACACTATATAAATATTGTAAAAAAATTAGGAATAAAACAAACTCAGTATGTACCAATAAAGGAAAAGAAAGTATGTAATTCAATGGTGCTTAGTAAAATTAACGAGGGTCAGGTTATTTCACAGATAAATGCATTAAAATGCAAAAGATCCAGTGGACTGGATGAATTTACAAATGAAATGATTAAATATTGCAAATACGAAATTACAGATGTACTTACTCACTTAACCAATCAATCTTTTAGTTCTGGAATATTTCCAAAGAAATTAAAACAAGTTGTGGTCAGACCAATTTATAAGAAAAAAAACTCAAATTTAATAATGGAAAATTATAAACCAATATCTTTATGCTCAACTTTCTCTAAAATAGTAGAAGGATTATTTCTAACACAGTTACAAAGCTTTTGCAAAAAATTTCAAATTTTATCAGAATTTCAGTTTGGGTTTCAAAAGAAAAAGTCTACAGTAGAAGCAATTTGCAGAGGAAATGACATTATTATAAATGCCCTAAATAGAAATGAATATGTAGTCGCTATTTTCCTTGATCTTTCCAAGACCTTCGACTGCGTTAACATAGAAATCTTAATGTCAAAATTGGAAAACTATGGAATCAGAGGCATACCACTACTATGGCTTGGCTCCTATCTACAAAATAGAGAACAATGCGTGGAAATAATACATGATTTAAATGGAAAGTTAATGAAATTTCGATCATCATTCAAAAAAGTAACACATGGAGTGCCCCAAGGCTCAAAATTAGGACCATATTTATTCCTACTGTATATAAACAGCTTATTTCAAGTAATAAAAGAAGCAGGAGGAATAGCAATAGGCTATGCAGATGACACCACGATTTTAGTAACAGGAAAAACAGAAATAGAAGTACAAAATAGGGCAAATACTCTACTAGTAAAAGTAAACAGACATTTAGAAAACCTAGGCATGATATTAAACACAAACAAAAGAGAGTGGATACAAATCAGTCTTAATAACAAAAAACAGACAAATATAAAGTTAACAATAGGAAACAAAGAAATTCAACAGGTAAATGAAACAAAATTCTTAGGATTAGTAATAGACAACAGATTGAAATGGAATGGACATGTTCAAAAAGTAATAAAAAAGTTAATTCAGGTATATATATCTTAAAACAAACAATACAAATAATAGATAAAAAATGTATTAAACAAACATACTATGCATTCATTCACTCTCACTTGAGCTATGGGATTGTATTATGGGGCACAGTACAAAAAACTTTAGCTTTAAGACTATTTAGATTGCAAAAAAGAGCAATACGTTTGATGGCAGGAATACAGAAAAGAGACACATGTAGAAATGGGTTTAAAAAACTAAATATTTTAACATTACCTTCATTATATATATGAATGTATCAAACTTACATTAAAAAGTTATGATCAAAACAAAAATAGTAACATCCATAAACATAACACCAGAACAAAAGATAATTATTTTAGAAACAGACTTACTGGTATCCTAAATAATAAAAGCATAGAAAATAGCATCAAAGATTTGTATAAACACCTACCCGCTGAAATCAAACAGATAACAAACGGGAAAACAAAACTAAAGGCTGTCAAAACTTATTTATTACAGAAAGTATTTTACTCCGTGGAAGAATATAAACAGATGAGGTAGAATATGCTATTTACACTTCTCAACTTTATAAACATGTTTGTAAATATTATTGTATTTATTTTATGTATATACAAATTGACGATCCATGTAAAAAGCTTTACAGTTGGAGATAAATAAATATCAAATATCAAATAACCTGGGCCGCTTTCCGCGGTAGGAAACTAAGGCATGATGCCTTAGCCCACCACGTCATGGCACAGGACAAAAATAGATAGTAATTTAATTAAATTAAATTATAGATACCCTCCTGTTTATCACTTAAAGTGCAGAACTAATTTAAATTATAGTTATTCTCCTGTTTATCACACATCTTGCAGATGAATACAGGATTCTATTAAATAATATATTATGAACACAGCATCAGCAAAAGTTTCCAATGATCCTCAAATCCAACTCTCTCTCATTGGCTGATACTCATTTTAACTATCTTAGGCTGTACATTTTCACTGAGCTTCATACTTTATTGAACCAAAGAATAATTTATAGGTCAAAGCACTACTTCTAGAATATGGCTGGATACTACCTAACTTACAATAAAATATAATAATTTGTTACAAACTTCATTTATCTTTTTAAGAACTGGTAAATCTTCACAGAACTCAAGAGACTAGTTTCATAAATATTCATTCACATCTTCAGTCAAATTCCATAACAGAGGAATTTAATAGAGAATAAAACCATTTTTAATACTGCCTTAATGGTTTTATTAAAGATTTTATACATAAAAAGATTGAAAAATTTAAATATAAAAAATGTGCATGATGTAATAACCTTAAAAAAAATAAAAGATGATTATAATTTTAAAAAAATGCACTTATCCTTGGGCAAATAAAAAGTTTCATTTTTTTTTTTTTTAAAGATTTTGGTATTTTGGTTCCTCAAAATACATAAAAAATGTACTACATTTTTCTGAAAAAAGTAAAATTTCCAATAACAAAAGCTATACATTTATCAATTTAACTGTTTAGATCGCAATCGAGTTTACACAGGAAGGAGCAAACGTAATTTAGAAACAGAATGAAGGAATATTTTAGAAATATTAGGCTTAAACAGATTGATAAATCAGGCATGGCAGATCATTTTTGGTCATTTAACCATGAAATAAATCCAGAAGTTAGATTATTAAAGCAATTAAATGGTCCGATCGATTAAATTGGGAGAAAGTATTTATCTTAAAAAGTAGAAATTGCATAGTGAATTTTTAAATACTGCCAATTAATTCTGCCTATAAGTTTGTTTTGCTTTCAGAGTTTGGTAATAAATACAAAAAGAATCCATCATCTTGTGGCTGTAACAATATCAACAAGAATAAACAGATTCACTGAAGATGTGAATGAATATTTGCAAAATTAGTTTCTGTGAATAATTATTAATTTCATAAAAAAATAAGTGAAGTTTGTAACAAATTATTATATTTTATTGTAATATTTGTATTCCATCAATGTTATTAGCTTCACCTTTTACTTACTACTTAACTTATTTGTTAGACTTAAAAACAGCAAAGAAACTCAAAAAGCCATTTTTACTTCTTTATATTTTTGTTAGAACGAAAAAAGGAAGGAAGGAAGGAAGGAAGGAAGGAAGGAAGGAAGGAAGGAAGGAAGGAAGGAAGGAAGGAAGTAAGGAAGGAAGGAAGGAAGGAAGGAAGGAAGGAAGGAACAGCACACACAACAAATTGATTACATCAAACACAACATTCAGTAGCATGATGCAAAGCTTTGTTCAAGCTGTGTTCTTCTGATTGACTTAATATTGGTATCAATTCTTGTTGTAATTGTTGGTGTTCTGTTCATGCTTCTAGTATGTTTGTAAATTACAGTGCATTCTCATTCTTGAAGCATGTCAGTAGTGACTAGTGAGGAAGTTTCAGTTTGAATGAAGATTGCTTTGCTATGAATTATGGTATTAAAATTATAAACTATAGAATGTGGGGTGTTATCCCTCTATAGGTAGTTACAAGCAGCTATGGCTTAGCAAAAGCATAGTTATTAGGATCGGTGCAGTGGCCAAATCAACAACAGTATTCAAAAAAATTTGAAGTGTTGCATTCACATGCCTTTCTCTTCTCTTGTACTATTCTCACAAATGCTTATTCTTATATATAGTTCATGTCAATGAAGATAAGCATTAACTTATAGCTTCTTTTCTTGTAGATGCAAGGGGATATAGGAATACAGTAGGTTTTAAGTGGCAATCAAATGTTTACGGAATTGGTTGTTCTGTGAAGGCTTTGAAATTATGTTCTCTTTGTATTGCCAAGAGATAAAAAATGACTTTTCGCTGAGAAAAGTATAAGTCTTGGAAAATTTAAAGAAATTACAAGCAATATCACTAAGATGATTCATATCGGTATGTGTGTTAGAAGGATCTCTACATTTTTTGTGTATTAAGACTATCTTCTACAGTTTACCGGTTATGCAAAAGTCATCCTGAATGAAGAGAGCTTCTGGGGACATGCTCAGAAAATTCAAGATATACAGTTCATTTATCATGAAAGTATCTACAACATAGCTTTCTGATCAAAACTTTTAGCCATTTATGAAAAAATCAAAATTTTTGAAAAATGTTCCATGCATATGTTAGTCTGCAGTTGGGGATTTTCTTGAATCTTTGTATCACGTAATTGTAAAATGCATAACTTAAACATAAAGTTTGGAATTTAACAGACTGTTTTTGATGTACATGCACACACATAGTAGATCTAAAAATATATTTTTTTTTTTGGGTTCAAGAAGTCTCAAAACATGTATTTCTTGTGACAGATCAATATCAAATTTTTATTGTTGTTTAAGGACTATGATACAATGAAGCACAATATTAATCAAATTTTTAGATGGAACGCAATACTTTCCCTTATGTAGCAGAGAAATTAAAAAGTAAAGTATTCCTTCAGCTATAATTTTGAGTGTGGGAGCAAGATGTAACATTAAAGGGTTGGTTAACATGAAGTAAAAAGAGTGACTGTTATGAGTATTGTTATGCTTGTGATTCAGATACACACAAACACCTGGAAAAACTACCTTAAAAAAGCACATAGAAAGCAATAAACAGATAGAAATATTTTAAGAAAATTCTAGATCAAAGAAACGTTAACGACAATGATGTTACAATCTACTACATTACACATGAAAGTAAAAGAGGCAGTAATTGACTTTCAGCTTTCATTGATGAGCATATTCTAATCAAATCTGTTGTTTCCAATTCTATAACATAGAGACAATGAGAATTATATACTTTGGGTATGTTCACTCAATACTGGCCTACTGGATACCTTTCTGGGAGGTTGATAATCAGGTTACCATGGTGTTCAGTCTTTACCAATCTTTACTCCAAGAAATTTTTGATGAGCTGAACATATTGCCACTGCCATGTATATATATTCTAGAAACTGCATTTTTTAATCATAATAACACACATTTAAAAAAATAAATAAAGACTATCATTCTCATAATACTGACAGAACTGATACATCTGCACCATCACCGATTGACCTGAACAATCAACAGTATCTCCCACAAGGGAGTAATTTTATACAAGATACCCAAATCTATCAAAGCATTCTCAGGCAAAATGTTCAAGAAAAAAGTCAAGAACCTTTTATTAAAATATAAATTTTATAGTATAAATGATTTTCTTGAATTCAAACTGTAACCTGTTTATTGTTTATGTAATTTGTTCTGTTATGTGTATACTGTAAATAATATTATGCAAGAATGATGAAACCATATATACTTACTGTATATCAATCGGTGAATAAAAATTCTATTCTATTTTATTCAGTTCAGAAATAAACAAGAGCTGTTGTTATGAATGCTACAGGGTTGGAAAGTAAAGACACTCTAAGTGATAATGTTTGTAAAAGTAAATTCTCTGTATTTATCGATGAGGTGACTGACATTAGCTGCAAACAATTGTGTATTGTTAGAGTAGACTCAAATGAAAGCAGAATTGAGGAGCATTTTTTCAAAACTCGATAGATGCAAAATTTTACGAAATTGGCTTATATATAGTATTGACATAATTTTCACCTTCTGCATTGTTCTGTTAAATCATATTTTGCAAAATTTGATTCATGTCCTGTGTAGAAGATAGGCATATTAGCAGTTTTTTCAAAACTCAATAGATGCACTTGCTCAGTGAAAGCAAAAGTCGATAGGTGCAATTTTATGATTTTATGATCCAGCATGTAGCAACCTCAACTCTATGAAATGCATGTTGGCAACGACTGTCATCTCACTTTTGCAATTCTTGGAATTCTCAATCATTTTTGCCAACTTTATACACTGCTGCAGCATTGGCAATAACTGCGAACTCAAGTTGTGCGCTTGTATTTCACATTCATTTCTGAAAGCTTTGTTATACTGTGACTTTGTGGGTTCGTGAAATGAAAAGTCCAATTACACAAACTCAACAATGTTCTTTATTTCCACCGACTTACAGTTGAACACTTGCCAATTACACAAAATTACGTAATACACCAATTACGATTCACCAGTTCGTCCGTTACCGTTCAGATGCACGTACACAATTACACACAGTCTTCTCGTTCATTAACACGGCGCTAGCACGTCAAACACTGACTAACTCTTACACCAAGAACTGACTGACTCACTGTCTCGCTGAAATCCTTTTTTATAGGAATGTCACTGTTTTTCTAGAAGTCTCTGGTTTCACGAAAGTTCCAGAGGGCAGCAGAAGGGGAGAGAAGCGCCCAGGGTCAAGTGACATTTTCCTAACGACCCCTCAGTTAGTGACAGAGACTAATGGGAGGCGTGGCACGGCTGCACTTTGGTTTCCCCACAGCTGTTGCCCTCATGCCTACCGCTAATTGGGTGACAATACTTACATGGCATTTTTATTCTTACTTGAGACACTGCACTGTACTATGCACAATGGACAGGAGCTCAGATAGTGAAACTGTACCAGTCGTAGAAAGCGCAGGAAGTAGAAATTGCAAAAACAAGGAAAGGAAATCAAAATGCAAGTCAAGGAAAGCTCATACTCCAGCAATTTCATGTTCACATGGTCTCGAGTGCACTCCAGAAATCCTCAAAGTAAAAGGCATAAGCTCTGTGATGTAGCTGATTTGACTTATAAGGAGTAATGACTTATAGTAAGTAAGTAATCTTTATTTCCAGTTCTATTACAAATTATTATACATTTACATTTCCTTTCTTGGAAGTGTTGAAAACAGTGTTGTTATGATAAATTAAATTTAAAGGGAGTCGATTAATGACACAGTGTTGTTTAGTGTGTTTAGTGTCATTAATCGACTCCCTTTCAATTTAATACATTTACATACTTATTACTACACTGAGTTGCTGGTTATCCTTGGGCCCAATAGATGCAAACTCTGAGGTCGAGCTACTGGGTCCCTATTGGCATCTTATCTAAAATAACTTCATCTCCATTTTTGTCATATTTACTTATCTTCCTCAACCATTTGGCTCTTACTTTGATCAAAAAGTTCACAATTTCAATTAAATTTTTCCCAATTTTTACACTTATTCACATTGCTTGCATTTCTTTTGGTAGCCTTGCCCATTCTCTTTTACCTATCTTACCCCTAAGCAACCTAGTTTCTTGACATTCTAAAAGTAAATGTCATTCTTTATCCCTTTGGTGACACAATGGGCATTTCTCCAGATCCCTCTCTCTTCCCAAACCCTTCAGTTTTATCACCCCTGTTCTGGCCCATGCAAAGCCTTCTCTTGCTGCTTTATCACAAATATCAATGTACTTCCTAATCACAGAGTGATGAAGAAAGAAGCTCCAAATATGAAGCAGACTGTTAGCATTAAATACTGTGTGAGAACTAATGTTGGCCGAGTATTGTCAGTATGCACTGCAAGCTTCCAAGGAATCACAGGGGTGTCAAAAGATGATTATCTCTCCTGGCTAGAAAGTTTCACTTATCTGGAAATGCACCAAAGGAACCAGAGGAAGTGACAGAACAGAAATAGATACTACAGAAGGGCATTTCTACTGCTATAAAGCAAGACATTAAGAAGTACAGATATAGAGAAAGCCACTATGGAAGAGCAAAATCAAAAAAAGGATATTTACCTCCAGAACTTAATATCTGAAAAATGTGGAACAACTTTTGCAAAGAAAGAAGATTAAGAAATCTACCAGTCTGCTTATTGTCAAAATATAAATACATATTTTACAACTTCAATTTTTCATTCTGTACACCACACACTGACACATGCTCCAAATGCAAAATGGGACTGATGAAGATTAAGACAGAGGCAGACATGGAAAAGAAAAACAAACTAAGAACTATGTACAGACTGTACAAGTTGTGTTCAAAAATGTTTTATCAGCTACTGACAGAGGAAAATGCTGAGGTAATCACTATTTGCTTTGATATGCAGCAGAATCAACCACTGCCTAAACTTTCTGTTAGCGATTCTATGCAAGGCATGGCTGTATAATCTATGCATAATGTTTGCTCTAAAACCCAGAACAAAGACGTTTACTTGTATACCTGGTAAGAAACTAAATCTGCTAGAAGCTGCAACCAGGGTGCTTCAGCTTTGCACCACTTCTTGTTGGAACTGGAAGAAAGGATGTCCAGCAACACTCCTTCTACCATTCATTTATTTTCAGACTCTTGCTCTAGTCAGAACAAGAATATTGTGATGATGTTCATGCTTATTGCTTTCTTGGAGAAGAATAAAAAAAATTCCCGCATTTCACACATCTACCCAATATGTGGGCACAGCTACATGCCTCCTGATAGAGTGAGCAAAGAAAAGAAAACGAATGTTCAAAATCTAGCTAAATTTTTTGAATTTCAGAAACTGCAAAAGAATTTCATGAAGATTTACTAGAAGATACCAAAAAAGATTAAAGCTTACTTATATTGTTTGAAATGTTTTTGCATTCAATATGTTACATAAATAAAACAAAATATTATATTGTTATTGTGAATGTAGCTGTACTTAGTTTCTAAGTTTATACCTAATCAAATAAACCTTACAAACATTAACATGTTGGTTGTATAATACATTATGTATTATGAAAAGGTGAAAATAAATTAAAAATAATAAAAAGATAAATAAAAAGTAACAAAAACAATAAATGACAAAAATAATGAAACTTCATCTGTTAATTTCTTGCTCATGCAGAGAAGTTAATCAGCATCTATCAGTTTTTGAAAAAAATCTGCATTTTCAAACCTCAAATTTGCACTAGTTAAATTACGATATTTGTTTTTTTTTTTTTTTCACATTCAATGAGACAGTTTAAGGAAGGAGAATTGAATGATTAATATAGTTGCTGTGCTAACCAATTAGTATTTCCAATAAATAGAAAAAAACGTTTTCTCAGAAACACATTTTGTGCATCTATCAAGTTTTGAAAAAAACGCTCCTCAATTATTGATGTACTTTTGGATTTGGACCCACTTGGCGATGCTAAAGCCATTACTTTGCACCAAATCTTGGATCCTTATAAGCCAAAAATATTCCTTGTAAAGAAAAATTAACTGGTTTTGCTGCTGACGGAGCCAAGTTATGATGGGAAACCAGCACTTTATCCACCCTAATGAAAAAGTACGTCCTCACCTGTTTGTAATGAAGAGTAGATGTCATATGTCTCACATGATTGTACAAAGATTTAGTGCAGGATATCTAGAGTTACTTTCGCACTGGTGCAATACAGATAGAAGATTTAAAGGAGTTTCAAGCTTTAGTGAAGGTGGAGCCACATCCATACCGGACCAGGTGGTTGTAACTCCATGCCATTGTATCCTGTATTTTGGAATAACACACTATTCTACACTCATGCAGTAGCAGAAGATCGGTTGCTGGCTTCAGAAATTATTGTTCAAGGACCAAGAGACCATATAATAACCTGTATGGGGTTTCTTCATTTTGTTTTCCCTTTTTTCAATAATCTTAGCACATGGATGCAAAGTGAAGTTCTCCAGATTCTCAACTTGCACACAAATATAGCTGCATCTTTAAAAACCTTGCTTTAATGCTACATAAAGCCTGGTCACTGAAGGAATGCAAGGGTGGGGAGGATGGATTATAAAAACTCTTAATGTCTTCTCACTTCTTGAGCCCATTTAGAGGCTTCACTAACAGAACAAACCATAAACATTTTCAAAACAAGTTGTCTAGAAGTTTACATAGAATATGTCAATAAAATTCCTCAGCGATTTGATATTCAAGACTAAGTAATGAAAGATTAAAGATGCTAAAATACATAAAAATAGTAATTTTAATCAATTTTGCCACATGCAACTGCATTCCCTAACTTTGTAAAGTCTGAGCAACTTCAACAGATTGATACTAAGTGGCATCTGCTATGCAACAGTCAAGTTTCACTTAATAGCAGAATGCAGAACTTTTGAAATATGTAGTGTCCAAAGTAGTCTTTCCTCTTTTATTGCAGTTTGTCTGCAATGTTTTAAGCCTCCTTCATTTTAGTACTGCAATGAAACATGTTTTTCCATCTGAAAATTTAATCAACAAACGAACTGACAACAAATATGCTATGTGGGCTATTATATACCAAAAGATTATTACTATATAGA
Organism: Mantis religiosa; assembly: GCA_030765055.1. Classification (NCBI taxonomy): domain Eukaryota; kingdom Metazoa; phylum Arthropoda; class Insecta; order Mantodea; family Mantidae; genus Mantis; species Mantis religiosa. The sequence goes on from CM060950.1 coordinate 338,486,355, forward strand.
GTTGATCTTCATTTCCAATTACCTGTGCACTGACAGAACAAGTACAATGAGGAAGAAAATGAATTCTATTAGCATCACTTACCACAAGGAAAGGGAGAATGTAGGGGAGTCAGATTTACTAGTTTTTAAGGCATATTCACTGTTCTGTTGTTTTACTTCTTTTCCCCACCATTAGTTAACTTTGCATAACACATGTATAGTTAAGCACATAATTATGAAAGCAGCAGCCAAGCTGATCTGCAACAGTTGGATAGTTAAGTAGAGCTTCTCGGGTTACCAGCCGTGCAATATTTATAAAGCTGCTTGAGCAACTTTATAAGTATCGCATGGCTGGTAAACCGAGAAACTCTACTTAATAATCATCGCTGTGTAAGCTTCAAGTCTTACAGTTGGATAGTTATTACACAAAGGCTAAGCTGATTATTAAATAAATGGAACACATGCCAGCACACTAATCATGGAACACCTTTTGTTGTTGTTGTTGTTGTTGTAATTTATGTCCTCCAACATTTAGTCATAGCGGATAATGAATGAAAATGGATAAAATGATGCTCCAATGAATCCGGGGTCCATGGAGCTTAGAGTTACCCGACATTCGTCTTTCAGGATAAGGGAAACCCCCAGAAAAACCTTATCCAGGTAACTCACCCTGACGGAGATTCACATTCAGGACCTCTTGAACATGAGGCAGGCACGCAACCATCTACGCTACCAAGGCGGGCATGGAACACTCTTGATAAGTATGTACAAGTAATGCCAAAAGCTCTGTCAGAAAATTCCATACTCACTCTAGAACTGTAATTTCGAGTGAAGAAGTGTGGCAACACTGTATGTCATCTATAATGTGACCTTCACTGCAGCATGAGTAACCAGCTGGCAGTGTGCAAGCAGGAAGCACGAGAGAAAGATGAATTGGGGAGTGTACGAGAACTGTATCGCTGTATTCGCATTATTTCGTTGTGGAAAGCGAGCTAAGGAAATTTTTTCCATGCTGAAACCACTCGGTATCAACGAACGATTTGTGTTTAGGACAATAGCACAGTTTAAACAAACAGTTCAAACTATGGTCGTGTCAGATCGGACTGTCCAAGGTGTGTACGGACAAAAGAAGTTGTGAATGCTGTTCGTGCTAGGATTCAATGCAAGCCTTTGCGTAAACAAACAGTTTTGTCTCGTGATATATTTCTCTATGAACTATGTCATGCATTTTGAAGCATGATTTACATGTTCGTGCACATAAAAGGTACACATGGCATTTACTAACCGAAAAATTAAAGGCGATACGCCGGGTTCGATCCCCGGCTTTGTTGACAACGTATAGGGAGAGTCAGTTGCACGACATCCTTTTTACAGATGAAACAATGTTCACTCTGGAAGAGTCATTTAACAAGCAAACTGATGGTGTGTACGCACAGTCCTCCAAGGTAGTAAGAGACAAAGTTCCATGTGTGCAGCGAGGACATCACCCCGCTTCTGTCATGGTATGGTGGGCGGTTTCCTGGCGGCGAGCTTCAGAGGTGCAGTTTTGCGTAAGTGGAGTGAAGACTACCGCAGCTGTCTACCAGGCAATGTTGGAAAAGGTGATACCACGTACAAATTTGAGGCTGTTCAAAGGGAAGTTGTGGATTTTTCAGCAGGACAGGCTTCTGCACACAAAGCAAAGACCACGCAACAGTGGTTGGCAGCCAATGTTCCAAGGTTTATTGCAGCTGCTGACTGCCCTAGTGGAAGTCCGGACCTCAATGCATTGGATTATTCTCTATGGCAGAAGCTCAAGGCGATAGCATGTCAAAAACGGCACCGTAATACTGAGATGTTAAAAAAACAATCAGGTCAGCAGTGAAAAAAATTCCACTGGACACGATTCGTGCAGCTATTGATGAGTGGCCTGAACATCTTCGTCACTGTGTTGCCACGCATGGTGATCATTTTGAATAAGAGTTGAACCAACTTGTAGCATTTTCTGTGTTCTTTCAGAATATATGTATATCAATGAATATGCATTGTTTTATTTAGTAGTTATATGCATTGAAAGTACTGACGGAACTTATGGCATGTACATGGTGTACATGAACACTGCTCACTCTAGTCCTATTCTACCAAAATGTCCATGATTTTAGTGTTGCCATTTTATTCACAAGAAATGAAATCCCAACAAACTTTTGAACACTTTTACACAGCTTCACATTTATAATTTTTAAACTTGTTTTATATTATTTTCTTTTTCAAATCCTAAATATGTTTCCATTACTGACTACTTCACACACGTGGCAAGAACAACATATATCAGAACAGCATAAATAAGAGCACAACTGAACACGACCCACTCTTGAGTGGTGCAAAGTTATACAATAGATTACCAAGTACCTTAAAAGGAAAACATGGTGATAATTTCAAAAGGGAGCTAAAAAGGTATCTTCTAAATAAATGTTTTTATAGAACAGATGAATTGTAAATATTGTAAATAATATTGAAAATAGTAGTATTTAAAATTACGAAACCACATTGTATTTTTCTTTTGGAACTGAAACTTATTGTGACTATACTTGTAACTGACTATTCTTGTAATTATTCTTAGCTGGACGATGCCTGAAACATACTTGTACCATGTCTATAGGCTAAATAAATATTATTATTATTATTATTATTATTATTATTATTATTATTATTATTTGTGAGGAGTTTTAATGCAAACTTTCTGCAGAAAATGTAACAGTGAATTATATTTACTCATTTGATGCAATTATGTTCACTGTAAGTGTCCTGAACCCAATTGAAATTTGAAAGCAAAACACTTTAAATAATATTAAAAAAAAAAAAAAAACTGTTAACAAAGCCAGTCAGACTTTGTTTCATCACTTTTAAACGTATCTACTGAAATGTATGAACACTTTCTATTGAAATTTTGGCTAGAGGTTGACAATGCTGAATCAATATTCCTTTTGTGTGGAAATCACACCATCTAAATGTACCAAGACTGAATTTAAATGGCAGATACCAGCATTATGTCTATTTCAACTTCCCCTATTTTCAGAGCAATAAATATACTGACATTTCAATAATAATAATAATAATAATAATAATAATAATAATAATAATAATAATAATAATAATAATAATAATAATAATAATAATAATAAATAATAATAATAAATAATAATAAATAATAATAATAATAAATAATAATAAATAATAATAATACAAAAAACACTTTTAAAGGATCTATGACATGCTTTCAACAGGTAGCAAACAAACATTTACTTACATTACACTGAAACACAACATAGTTCCTTTTTATCTCAATTTTGACCTACACTTACCATTGCCATAACAGTTGGTCTTTTCTGCTGAATTACATTAACAGATTTGTGTTTATTTTTATTAGCTACATTTGTAACAAATGCTGAATTGAGGTCAAGAAAATCAGCTTCAACAGCATCATTTTCACTTACTTCTTCTTCCTTGCTTTCATTATCTTTTTCTTTGGGCAAATCACCATTTAAGTGCCCCTTTCTGTGGGAGAGAAAAAAAAAATCAAAGCTTTAATCTTAATACACATTGTCCTATTGGTGACCATGGCCAAAAATATAACATGCAGTCATGCTATACACAATAAATGAAACTTACTATGTAAAACTAATGTATTTGGAGAAACTCTTAAACTTTTATTTTTTGTATAATAGTTGTTCACAATTGTAAAATAAGATACTTTACTGCAACGAGTTAAAATCGATTTCGTGGTGTGTAACTTACAATTGCTACATATGAATCAAGTAAAAGCACATTTAAGCACACTCTAGCATAAATAGCTTTTCTTGTTACAAAGGTGTGCCCGCAGTTTAACCAGCTGTGGTACATTCACATTCTACACTTTAAATTATATAGCTCTAGAACAGAATTAAAACGTAAATTCATTTTAATTTGAGTACAGAACAGAAAAATGCAATGGGAATTAATTGTGCTTTCACACTGGCAGGCTAAATTGTGGAAAAGTAGAGTCAGACTGAAAAGTTCAATGCCATAGCTGGGATTTGAACCACGGATCTTCTGGTCTCCGTCCAGCCGCTCTAACCATTAAGCTACTATGGCCAACGTGCTGATATGACATTAAATTCTCCAACTGACTCGTATTTTTCCCAGTAAACCACTTAGGAGTTCTCAAACACATGAGTCAACTACCTTAATGGCGACTTACAACATGTCAGTACTTTAAGGCCCGGGCTTTTTTATAGTTAACCACTATTAGGACAATTAATGGAAATTAATTGTTCTTTCACACTGGCCATGTGTAGGCTAAATTGTGGAAACGTAGAGTCAGACTGAAAAATTCAATGCCATAGCCGGGATTTGAACCATGGATCTTCTGGTCTCCGTCCAGCCGCTCTAACCATTGAGCTACTATGGCCAACGTGCCGATATGACATAAAATTCTCCAACTGACTCGTATTTTTCCTGGTAAACCACTTAGGAGTTCTTAAACACATGAGACAACTAGTAAGTTGTTGTAACTAACATGTAAGTAGCCATTAAGGTAGTTGTCTCATGTGTTTGAGAACTCCTAAGTGGTTTACCGGGAAAAATACGAGTCAGTTGGAGAATTTAATGTCATATCGGCACATTGGCCATAGTAGCTTAATGGTTAGAGTGGCTGGACGGAGACCAGAAGATCCATGGTTCAAATACCGGCTATAGCATTGAATTTTTCAGTCTGACTGTACGTTTCCAGAAAAATGCAATGTTTTCATAAAATAGAGCTGATTTATGCAATTATACATAAAAAGAGAATCATTTGAAAGATCTGTTGAATGTTTAGCACTTTTATAATTCATGTCTGTACAGTAGTAAATGAAATGTACAAAATAGTGCTTAAATCAGCCTGGATCCTCTGAGATAGAATTATCTGACAGCCTGTTTTGTTAGGATAAAGTTTTTGGAAAATAGTCAGAACCAGAATGGATGATATAGAACGACAAGAAATATGGGGAGGGTTAGAAAACAGAAAATCATTCAAATTTTATAGGTGTCAAAGAGAGAACGGTGAAGAGAAAGATGTGTAGATCAATGTAACAGACAAGAGAGGGAAGGAATGGCTTGAATTAGAACAGGATCAATATTCTTAAGGGGACTAAGAAGTAGCAGAGTAGAAATATGTGAATGACATGGAGAAATAGAAAGTACAGTTCATATTCTGACAGAGTGCAAAGAGTTAAGCACTATGGAGACAAAGTATGGGTAAAGAAATGGGAAAAGATGCAAACAAGCTATAGCCATAAAAATGGTTATGGGGAAAAAGAAAGTAGAAACAGAAATATGGGGAACCTATTTTGGAAAGCTAAAGAGAAATGGATGAGAAAAGTATAGAGTGGAAAAGAAAATATGCTGGGACAACAAAGGGAAACAGAAAACAAACCAGAGTAAAGGGTGACTATGCTACTCAGTAGTGCTAGAAGGACTGGGAACCAAGCAGGCTGAGCTAGCAAGCTTAGAAAGAAAAATGGCACCAAAATTTATACAGCTAGGTTAAGAAATATATCTGTAATGTAGTTAAAATATTGTAAATAGCAAGCTGTATGAATCAATTCAATTCATTAAGATACAAGAAAATCATGAAAAAGAACTTATTTCCATAAAAGATTTGAATTCAGATTCTCTGGGTTTGGAGGTAGATATCCTATCACCACATCATGGAATGGTACAGTAAAAAAATTGAGATTTTGAGATAAATTAAGATAAAACCTCTATGATAAGAAGACCAGGGAAGCTGGTGATTTTTATTTTACAAAAATTAAATACAAGAATTAAAAAGCGAATCCTACAATTTCAAAACTTTTCATCATGTAATAATCCTGGAAAAATATGTAGCAGACATTGATTATAATCTCATTAATGAATGCATGCAAAGATTTATATAGTAGAGTCTCAATTATCTGACCTAAACTGACCCTGGACAAGGTTGTTGGATAATACAAAATAAGTTGGAAAATGGAGTAAAACATGGTAGGTATACTGCACTATTAAAACAATTGTTGGTTTCATGGTATTTACTGAATAATCAAACCAATTCTGCATGCAATACTGAACGAAAAGAAGCCCCAAATGTCTTAAGAAAAGAAACTTTTCAATGAAATCTGCTTGCCTGCTGAATGACGTTTCCTTGCTGTGAGATTTCGCCATCGACAAAACATCAATACCTCGATCAATACCTCAGTTGCACTTGCCTCCGGCTGTTGCTCCACCTATCTTAATGACATCTCTAAAGCACTTAAACCTTCAGTGTGAATCATCTTCTCGTTTTGTTCTTCAATTTCCTGTTCTGCTTCATCCTTATTGTCATTACCATTCATGAAATCATTATCAGAATCTGTGAGTCCAAACTGTTGATCTTCTGCACTCCAGTTACTCGCATCTTGAGTCGTAGCATCCTCACAGCCAGGAATGCAGTTCAGTAAGGGAACAATGTCAACCATGTCTTCTTGTACTATCTCTTCTTTATTTTCATCATCATCTAAGAGTGTGTTCCAAGACTTTGCTAGTGTTGTTTTGATTTCTTCCCAAGCCTGAGTCACCCAGGATGCAACGTCTTTCGTGTTGATAGATCTTAACTTCTCTACCATGTTTTTGTCATTGTCTATTTCCTCTATCAGGGCCGTTATTTTCCAGCACCCTTGGTCCATTGGCTGGCACAATGAAGTCACTTTAGTTGGGAGAAACAAGACCTCGATGTCACCACTTCTAAGTTCTTCTACATTTGGGTGTGATGGGGCATTGTCTAGTAGGAGAGCTTTTTTTGGGATGTTGTTGGAAGCTAGAAACCTCTCTATAGATGGCACAAACTATGTAAAGAACCAGTCTTTAAAGATGGCAGCAGACATCCAGAAAGAATTCCGGTTAGTATAATGCACTTGTAGAGCATTAACAGAAATGTTTTTAAATGCTCTAGGTCTTCTAGGTTTACCAATCATTAGCAATTTAACTTCGAAGTTCCCCGTAACATTACTGCAGGCAAGAATAATAACCCTTTCCTTACTATGCTAGTAGCCAGAGGCAGAAGCCTCTGCTCGGGCTGCGAGAGTGGTAGATGGCAGCATCTTGAAATTTAGTCCAGTTTCATCACAATTAAAAGTCTGATCACCAGTTAATCCTTCAGCAATCTTGGAATTCATTTCTAAATTTCAAAACATCGTCAGATTTAGCGGATAGTTTGGCACCACAGATATTAAGCTGCCTAATACCATACCATTTCTTCCAACGATCAAACCACCCAAAGCTAGCAGTAAAATTAGGATACCTTCATTGAATGCTTTCCAGAAATACAGCACCTTCTTTTGCAGGATGGGGCCTGTTATTGGTAGACCTTTTTCTCATTTTTGAGTGAACCAAAGGAACAGTGCTTCGCTAACTTTTCATATTCACATTGTTTCATTGTATTCCTGTGTTTTAGTGCATCACTTGTTACTCTGGTAGCACAGCACTTTTCAATTTATTCTTTTTTTTTTTTTTTTTTCGGTCCCCCACTGTAACAAGCCTAACACTATAAATCTGAAGCTACTTTTTGAAATTTTCCCCTTGTCCAGTCTCTTTAATGCTTTCAACTTGTCTTCCATGGAAACAACCACCTTCTTCCTTTTATTTGCCAAATTGTCCTCAGAGGAAATGGAAACAATATTGTCCGCACCTAAGCTATAGCTGCACACTCACTGAAGGTTCGAGGATGCACATCCTGCTGACCAACCACTGGTGAGAGTACTGTAACCACTCTCCACACAGGCTGTCACAGAATTTAGTGCACCCTCCGCACAGATGGTCTCCGAATTTAGTCACTGACAAAATAATCATTTTAGTAAGTGATTGTTATTTGAGAAATATACTTTTTATTAATGTGTCAGATAATACAGAATGTTGGATTACTGATGGTTGGATAACCTAGACTCTACTGTATATATATATATATATATATATATATATATATATATATATATATATATATATATATATATATATATATTCTTTTGGGTACAACTACTTTAAATAGTATCACAACAGTACACCACCATCCTCAACTTCTCCAATTGTAATTCTAAGAGCAAACTGCTTTTAGTTTCAGAATATGTTTAAACATTTTAGTACAAACACCATGTTTTTGTTCTCAGCAATAACAGCTTCACTAGCAGTCTTTGCTCAGCCTATCCTGCCAGACTTCAAGTATGTGATAAAATTTCCTCCTGATAACCTGAAGTACTAATTGCTATATCCCACCCTATTATCATGATAGTCTAAGGTGTAGAAGAGTCAACTGCTCAATCAGTGAAATCTCTGTCTCCATCCATGAAGGATAGCAGTAAAGATGGTATGTGATGAGGATATTATTAAGTTTATAAGATCAAGAATGAATATCTTTAATGGAGTGCCCTTCAAACATAAGAAAATTTTTAAGTTAATTTTGAGAATCAACCCCAGATTTCCCTCTCTACATAAAAAAAGGCTACTGAGCACCATGAAACAATCAAATGCTGTACTGGCAATTATAATAAAGACCAATATTTTCGTATCAAACCACCCCTAGCAAGAAAAGAAAAAAATTTTCTGAGTATGAGAAACCTATAAACTGATAAAAACTGGTGGTCTTATAGATTCCTTAGTAATCAGATATGCTCCTAAAATTGTGAATAAAAACACATGAATTTGTCTCTTCACTGATACTAATTTCATTAAACTCCAGTTTTATTGTGCTGAAAATTGTATCTTATACCATCCACTATTAGCATTAAAATTAACACACATCTAAAAAAAGTGTCTTGTGTTTTAGAACCACTAAGTTGAGCACTTAGATACTGTAAATTGGGACATAGTCAAAGTCACTTACATAACAATTACTGGACAATGCAGAGCCTATTTATGTACAGGATGTTTGAACAATATGGTGCAAAAGTAAACATGTGTAGCAAACGTACCAACAATCAAAAGTATTTAATGATTGCAGATAATGATCCTATAAGTAATATGTTTTGTTATACTCTTTTGATTTAGGTCAGAGGTGTAGTTTAAGACATTGGCATAGCAGAACACAATGGTGATAACTAGAGCTCAGATCTTTAGGCATTTATTTTGGTTAAAATAGGCAGGCCTGCCTATTTTAGACCAAAATAGACAAATACTTAATAATCCATCCCATATGTACTCATTTTTCTTAGTTACATGCCACAACAAGATGCTCTTTTAAGTTGTTAACTGACATACTGAACTACCTGTCAGCGAGACGGCTTTTCATGCTGGAAAAGGTATTTTTACTTCTGCTGAAGTGATTGGAGCAAACTTAAAACAACTTATTAATTTTTAGATGAGTCGTATTTATTACACATCTGCTTCACTTTCGTACCTATTTTGAGGACATGTTTCGCAAATCATCGTTTGCATCTTCGGCTCTTATGCGACTAAAGCTTGATCCAGTGGTGTGGGTAATTCTGGGGTTGCTGCTGCCATCAGTTAAATCTCGATATATTAAAACAACTTATTTCATAAGGACTCATACTGACAACAGAACTTTTACCTTGTAGAATGTTACGAATGTTTTTAAGTTTCTCTAGGTCCTCATTAGCGCTCATAACACATTTACACTTTTCATTAACAGCTTCCCCTTTGTTTCCTTGAGCTTGTTACAGTTAATTTATTACAGCTTATATACTTTAACAATGATACGATTCTACCTATTGATAATGTATATTGTATATTTTTATTCTTTTGTATACTTTTTACCTGTTACTATGTTAATGTTATTCTTTATATTGTGCTTGACATGTCCATTATCTTGTACAAGATATCGAGGATGATTAAAGATGAATATGAATGTGGATGTTCTCGGTTTAACAGTTGATAGTAATTATTAAATTATAGAGGAGTCGTATTTATTACACATCAGCTTCACTTACTGTGTAATAAATATGACTCATCTATAATTTAATAATTGTTTTGCTTCACTGTGGTGTTCCAATACAGTTAAATTTCTATATAAGTTGATAGTAAATTAACTTGAAATGAACATTCTAATAAAACTGAAATGCAATTATCATCAGCCCTTTTTGTTCTACGTAATATATCAAAATTTGTACCAGCTGAATCTGCCAAGATAGTCTATTTCGCTTTCATTCATTTAATTATTACATATGGCATAGAGCTGTGGGGATCAACATCTAAAGCTAATCTAAAAAAAAAAAAAAAAAAAATCTTCACATTACAAAGACGAGCCATTAGATACATAGCCAATCTGCCAATGTATAATCTTGTAAGGAAGCATTCAAAATGCTTTCAATACAAACCCTTCCCAGTATCTTTATACTAAAATCCATATTGTATATACGAAATAGGTCTTTGCCTCAACATTCAGCTATTTATAACTACAACACTAGAGGAAAACAGAACTTGATAACTCAATTGCATACATTAAAATTATATGAAAGAAAGATTGATTATAATGGCAACAAATTATTCAATAAATTACCAACAAATTTTAGAAATAGTACTCCGCTACCTAAGTTTAAATGTATATTAACTAAATTTTCTTAAATCAAAAGCTTACTATGACATGGAAGAATTTCTTAATGATAATGATACTCTAATTGACCTCCAGTAACTTTTTATCGATGTATTTGTATTGCAATCATTTTTATGCATTATTTTAGCACTTTGTCACTATTTTGTAACTGTAGTGATTGTTTAAGTTTGAATTTATGAGTCACTATGTTTACACTCAGTCTTCACTTACTTGTTGTTGTATAATTGAAACGTTTTCAAGATCATTCGATCTCATCATCAGCTGTTTGGTGACTAAATGAACCTCCCTCTTCTTCCACTGCTACGGAGCTCCGATCACTCTGCCATCTGGTGTCAGTGGCACTAACTTTTAATACTTCATTTAATGCCGGGATTTCAAAATTTATAACTTTATCACGGTTTTTGTTTATGAAATTTTTTTCCCAAATATCCAATTCTATGGGTGTACACCCATAGAATTGGATATTTGGGAAAAAATTTTCATAAACAAAAACCGTGAACCAGATGGCAGAGTGATCGGAGCTCCGTAGCAGTGGAAGAAGAGGGAGGTTCATTTAGTCACCAAACAGCTGATGATGAGATCGAATGATCTTGAAAACGTTTCAATTATACAACAAGTAAGTGAAGACTGAGTGTAAACATAGTGACTCATAAATTCAAACTTAAATATGAAGAATACTTCACTGTTAATAATGCTTCTGCTTTTAATATTTTTGTAGTGATTGCCTTTATTTTATTTATCTTTAACAACTGGACTATGAGCTTAAACAAGTTTTCAATTGTATATACTATTGTACTTGTTATAAAGAACAATAAAGTGAATTGAATTGCTTCCACAATCGCCATAGATGAAACCAGCATATCACCTCATTTCTCCAACTTAGTAATTGCTCTTGGTATCACAGATAGTGTGCTGCTATAAATACCAGGTCATTTTTTAATTCTTCATTGTACAACAGCCTTTTCATCTTGTGAACTGAAAGCACTCTGACTTCTCTATGGCATTAACTACTACATGTATTTTGTCCAGACTGTTGGCATAACATTCAGCAGCAGAGATCCAGGTTCCCCATCTAGTCAAAATGAGCTGTGAGGCAAACTGAGGTCTGGTGCTCTGTCGTTGAAGATCCTGATTCATGAGAGAGATTTTAAGAAGACATTCTTTGTGTCTGAAATCAACTTGTCTCCATCAGTATACAAATTTCATACTTCTTCGATGATATTGTGCAGCCTATGGGCCAATCACATGAGATGAAGCATTTTTGGAAAGAGAACTTTCAGGCTTTAGCACCTTTTTTCATATAAGGTGATGCATCCATGACAAAAAGCAGGACATCATCATGTTGTATTCCATGTGGCCAGAGAAGCATCAAGGCATTTGTAAATAACTGTGCAAATGTGGAACCATTTGCTCTCTCAATCTTTTCTGTGGTTAAAAGAAATACTGAGGGATCATCCTCTGAAGAGTCTCTTCATTGCAGACACTCAAATAAATTTTGCTGAATGTGGACTCCAATGGAACCTTTTTGTTTATGTGTTTCTTCAGGAACATTCTGAGGGATTGACTTTCTAGCTTCCAAAGCGGAATTCCTAAGTCTACAAAAGCCTTGCACAGATCCAGAGAAAACAGATAGTTTACTAATTGTTGTAATCCCCGATGATATTAAACAGAGCTTCTTCTGCCCAGCCATTTCAGTAATTCCAGTCTTATGCTTTGCTGTTACAAAATGATGAAGTATAACACATCTTTTCTCATGGTTAACTGGTTTTTCACAAACTTGGCACATCAGAACAGTACCTTCGGTACATTGCATATCTGAACTGAATTTGCAGACATAATCATGCAGTTTACTACTTAACTGTGCACTCACTTTTAACATAATAAATATTGCAATAATCACGAAAACTTCAGATGGAGATGTTTAATACAAGTGCTGTCCCAAACCAACAGATTATACTTGCTGAAGCCTGAGTGCATCTATTTTCTTTCAGAGATTGAGAAAACCTGACTGTGGTGTGAGAAGATTAGAGAGTTCAAAGTACGCAATAATGGGATCGCTATGCAGAGCTACCTGGCATGAAAAGCAATGAGTTGACCATCAGGCGAGGGAGGTGAATAATACAAATCTTACAAAAGACACTTGCAAACATGCATTCATGCTGGTAAACTCTGAAGTAACCTGTTCTACTGTTCAAACACTTCTTGGAAATGTATGTATTGCAGGAGAATAAGATTCTCAGCAGATATCTCTTTGAGGGAAATACACATTTTTAATTCATACAACCATTACTTTTGTTTTTTGATATAATGCATGCAAGCTTCTCTTTAAAATGTATTAAAAATAAAGAAAATATACAATGAGGTAAAAAAACTAATAAAAGCAGTTAACTTTAAAATAGGCAACAGACTAAAATAGGCAGAAAAGGCAAACTAAACATTGTGTCTATCATCCCCAAATGTGTGGAAACATGTTTACCCCTAATACATAGGTGGTCTGAAAAGTTTCCGACCTAATAAAGATACAAGACATTTTTTTAAATTTTCAACATAGTCTCCTTGTAACTCTACACACTTCTCACAACGATGCTCCCATCTCTGTAACCCATCCAAATAGTACTCAGCATTTTTTTCTGCAAAATAATTGTTCACAAAGGTGATTGCCTCTTCATTTGATGAAAATCTCTGTCCTCTGAGCGCAATTTGCAGATGAGGGAAGAAAAAGAAGTCACTTGGGGCTAGATCTAGTGAGTAAGGCAGATGGTCAAGCAGTTCAAACCGTAATTCGTGGATTTTTGCCATTGCTACCGCTGAGGTGTGAGACGGTGCAAATTTTTTTTTCTTTTTCTGCAAATGTGGCCGTTTTACCGCAATTTCCGCCTTCAGCCTGTCAAGTAATGATGCGTAGTATGCTCCTGTAATGGTTTTTCCTTTTTGAAGATAACCGATTAAAATAACTTCAGGAGTATCCCAAAAAACTGTCAATATCACTTTCCCAGTAAAAAAAACAAACTAGTTTTTGCTTTTTTTGGAGCCATTTCCCCCTTTGCAGTCCACTGTTTGGACTGTATTTTTGTTTCAGGCATATAATGGTGTATCCAAGTTTCATCTACAGTAGTTAATTGGCGCCAAAACTCAGATTTATTGCACCTAAACTGCGCCAACAGTGTGCTGGAAATGTTCATTTGAACATGTTTTTGATCTAACATGAGCAAACGTGGCATCCAACGCGCAGGCAGTTTTCTCATGTCTAAATGTTGATTTAATATGTGACAAACACATTCTTTTGGCATGTTCATAGCCTCTGCTATCTCTCTCACTTTAATTTTGCGGTCGTCTAGCACCATTTGGTGTACTTTGACGACGTTCTCGTCGGTATTTGCAGTTTTTGGACGTCCCAAACGTTCATCGTCTCCCAAGCTCTTACGGTCACGTTTAAATTCAGCTGCCCAAAATTTCATTGTTGCAAATGATGTCATCTTTGATCTGCTTAGGCATATTGCCTTTCAGAAACAAATATTTAATAACAGCTCGATACTCTATTTTGTCCATTTACATAAAAACACTCACATCAACTCACTCAAACAACTGTTACATAACAACAAGCATCCAAAATGGCTGAAACTTTGGTGAGATAACTCACCAATGAAATTTACCAGCTTTTATTTACGAGTGCTGCCATCTTCATGTTGAGGCCGGAAAGTTTTCAGGTCACCCGCGTAGGTCTTTCATATATATATATATATATTCTGTGGTTAAAAAGGTGTTTTGCCTAACATCCACGCTCTAGTGATAAGGCTAGAGAGGATATATTGCATTATTGGAATATACACAAACAGGAGCTGTTGTAACTGGCAAAGACACTCAGTAAATTCAGAAAGGCTGCACCATGTAGAAACTGCATTAAGCGAGTGCACCAATTTGAAATCAGTGGCTGTTTGTGTACTGGTTGCCCAAAGACAGACAAAACAGTGAATCAAATTCAAGCTACATATGAACATAGCCCTAAAAAGTCTTCACGGTGAGCCAAAGCAGAACTCCAGGTACCACACAGCATAGTCTGTCATGTCATATGCAAATGTCTGCACTTGAAACCATACTACAACTTATGAAAGAAATGCGATCAAACAAGCCTAAATGTAAACAAGTATTACATTACACAGAAAATGAAATTACAATGTATTACATTGTATTACATTGTTATGCAGGACTGAATGGCAGGTGATGAATTTGCTTTTGGATAGTGTTCATCAATGAAGCTACCTTTCACCTCAATGGAAAGGTCAAATGCCACAATGTCCTAATCGTGGCTTCTGAAAACCCATGTGAAATTGTTGAACATGTAAGGGACACCCCAAAAATTCATATTTTGTATGTTGAAGAAACATAGCGTATGATTCCTTCTTTTTCCACTAGAAAGCTCTCACTGGCTATTCCTACTTGGATATCGTACAAGAATGGCTTAAGCCCTCGATTTTAACTTTTGGCAGGATCTTCCTCATTTTCACTTATATGTTCACACTATTTTTATGATAAGGTTTGAAACCATTGGGACTGTTCAGAAGGGGAAGATTCCCCACTTATGTGCTGCCCTCCTCGATAACCAGAGCTCATACCATGTGATTTCTTTCTTTGGGGGTACATCTAGAACACAGTGTATCGTCCTCCTAAGCCACAGCTTCTAAACAATCTGTGGCAACAAATCACTCAAGCAATGGAATCAATATCTCATCTGTTGTCACACACCTGGAACAAATTGGAGTACGGACTTGACATCTTCTGTATTATCAATGGTGCTCACTTTAAGCATTTGTAATGTGCATACAAAACTTCCATAACTACTTTGCATTTTACATTTAGAAGCATTTGCTGCAGTCATATAGTTATGAGTAAATTACCTCTATTTTTCCACCATCTTTTTTTAAACATCATGTATATTGAAGAGCAATTTCAATAAATGATTTCAAATAAAATGAAAATTTGACAAAGACTTGAGATAATATGATATTTATTATCCAATATCCAATTTTATTGTAATTTTGAAAATTACACTGTAGATAGTGTTTTTGAGTTTACAATCAAGGATACATCAGAGAAACTAATTGACAACCTGAAGCACTATATGACTATGCAGAAAGGACTGCTAGATCACTCTTAAAATGACTTGGAAGCAATAACTCACACTCTGCAAAAGAGCTATGGTTTGTTCAAAACTGTTCCCTCTCTTTTCAAAGACCTGCTTGTTTTAATCACTTCATCTTATGTCCCATTTTTATTTCTGTGAGGATACTTCAGACTTTCAGTCTCCATGTGTCTTCAATCAAAACCAGGTTTTCTCACTTGATGACGTAATATTTTTGCCTCTAAAACCTTCTATTACCTGTTCTTGAATTTATGAATTATTGCCTAGGATTCCAAAGTTGGAGGTTTCCTTTCTAAATCCCGCCGGGAATATTGATAGTGCATTTTCTTCCTCTGCCCAGCAATGTAATCTTCCCCTTGAAACCCCTGTATAAAGCTTTCCTAAGATTGACAATACAGTAATACCCCAACAATTGACTGGGTCCTTGGCTTTTCCTTTCCCCTTATAAATCGATACAATTATACCAGTCTTCCAATTTTGCGACAGCTTCCCTCCCTCAAATATAATATTCATCAGGTTGGCCAACATTTCATTCCTTTCTTTATTAATTTTTTTCCAAAAATCCCCTGTTGCTTTATTATTTTTTTTTAATCTTTTAATTTCTTCTCAGACCTCTGTTGCAGATATTTTCTTAACTAAACTATCTATAAAACCTATATCTGACCCTGAACTACCTCAAAATCCATTAATGCATCATCAACATTTGACAAATGAAGTACCTAATCCACTACAGTCTCTCCATTGCTATTTACAAATGTAAATTCCCCCCTCCTATCTTTCTCCTTTATTCCATTACATAAATCCAAGTTATTTTCTTCACAAAATTGCAATAGTTTTCTGCTGTCTTTATTAACAATTTTATTTCTACTTTGTCCTTTCTCTATTTTCTGCATACATCTGTATCTTCTTCAGCCCTTATTTGAGGTTGCTCACAACCTGCTCTGGCATTAAAATCGCCTACTCACAGTGCTTATTATATAATATCTGCAAGAGTTGGTTTAATTTACAAAATAATATGGGATCATAAAATTTAAAAGTACTTTATGGGTTAAATGAAGTGCCTAAAACCACCTTGTCAGTTCTCCCTAGTATGCCTGTAGCTAACATCCACTGCACCTTAGCATCACATAACTCCTCCACTACCTTAATCTGGAAACTTTTTCTTTTTTTAACCACACCCCCTACAGCACCCTCCACTTGCATTATACTGCCACTTGGGATTGACACTAAACTGATATCGCCTTGGTGCCAAACATCCAATCCTGGCATTGCTCCCAAAATTAACCTCTTCACTTCATCATTCATCAGTTTCAATGGCGTAAAACATTTTCCTGGCGATTCTATCAGCTGTTCTCCAAGAGGCAGCGCCGTGGCTCAGTGGTTAGACTGCTTGGCTCTCACTAAGGTGGCCTGGGTTCGATCCCAGGCGACCGCAAAGTGAGATTTGTGGTGGACAACACGGCGCTGGGGCAGGTTTTCTCCGGGACCTCCGGTTTCCCCTGCCATCTCATTCCACCGGTGCTCCATCTTCATCTCATGTATCATCCGTGTCACCGCCTGCGGTGCCGTATGTAGTAAAAGCGGGAATAAACACTACACACACATTGATCTCCAAGCCAGTAAACTTCCTCTTTTCTGGTCGTACACCTTGCATCTCAGTTGTTCTTGCCCCACTACTCCTCTCTTGTCACCTCCCTTATCACAGGAATTTGAGTTCCTCCTCTCTCCATTTCCAAGGTTTGTCTCATTTTCCGTACAGATTTCCATGTCAAATTCTGCTAACCCATATCCTGCCAGATATCGTCATTGTTCAAAGAAAGTACTCTAACAAATGCCTTTTTTCTTTGTTCTATGGCTAACTTCATCTCTCATATTAATGTTTTCTATATTCCCTTTCAGTTTTGGCACAGTCATGTTCAATAAAAATTCTTCTTCCTCGTAACTTTGATTCAATATTTATAATTTTCCATTTAAAATTAACAGTTGCAAGTTTTACAATTATAGGCATTGAATTTGCTCCCTTCTTCCTATTCTAAATGAGTCGATTACTAAAAAAAAAACTAGAATTTGGTATCCATAGAAAAGCAACACACACAGATAATTACATCAAAGCAAATAGTTTCAACCCAATTCCACACAAACATGCCACCATCAACAGTCTCACACACAGATTAGTAAATCTACCCCTCAGCCAGCAAGAATATCAAAAAGAATACCATAAAATCTTAAAAACTGCAATTAAAAATGGATATGGAAAAAACATTGTAGATAAAAAACTATAATCATTCAAACTTCAAAAGAGATTAAAACAGATCACAGCTCTTTCATCAATAAAACAAGAAATTAGATTTTCTAAATTTACTTACCACCCCTGGGCCACAAAAAAGTTCCAAAAATTATTCAAGAAATACAATATAACATTGACACCAAAAAACAATTACAACATTAAAAACCTACTTAACAGTAATAATACTGATAAGATAAAACCAGAAGAAAAGTCAGGCATTTACAAGATTAAGTGTAAAGATTGTGAAAAAATTTACATAGGGAGGACAAAAAGAAACATAGGCACTAGAAAGAAAGAACATTTTAGGCACTTAAGATACAAAAATATTGATAAGTCCGCAATAGCAGCTCATTTCATTTCATGAAATTGAAGATAGCACCGAATTGCTAAAATACGTACAAAAACATAGTGAATTCGTCATATGGGAGAGAATATACATAGAAAAACATAAAAACCAACTAATGAACTTTGAAATCCCGCCAGAAGAGAACCCCACATTTAAATTCATCACAAAATCAACAGATGGCAGCAGCAGCTCCAGAACTACCCACACCACTGGATCAAGCTTTAGTCGCATAAGAGCCACAATGCGAATGATGGTTCGCGAAACATGTCCTCAATATAGGTACGTAAGTGAAGCCGATGTGTAATAAATACGACTCATCTATAATTTAATAATATTACATTCCCCTTTCTGTTGCTGTCTTCTATTTTTTCTAAATAGGCCAATCTTTTATTTAATTTATGATACAAATTCTCCTACTTTTCTTTCAAAGATTCTCATTTTCTTTTTGATCTCTTCCACGTTTGCAATCAATGTTCCTACTTTTCTTTCGAAATTTACCATTTCCTTTTTGATCACTTCTACAATTGCAATCAATTTTGCATCAATATTTTTTTTTTCCTGTTTGCTTTATTCATTCCATGTCCTCCGTCATTCTCTTTAGCATCGTCGTTATATCTTGTCTCTGGCCCGGGATTCAGCTCTACTCCACCAATTACACTGCACAACACATTTGAACTTTGTTTCTGTCCTTTAGATGAAACTGCATGATTCTGTATAAACAAAAGGTACTTGACTCATATTTGAAAACCGAAATGGTCCATCACGTACCACTTTTGTAGGAGACCCACTTTTGATATTTATACAAATTGGTTACAGAGAAATGAAACACAAGGCTTGAGTACAGAAAACACACACATAAAATGAGTTTTTTGACCGTTTCCTCTTGTAGGCATCTGTTGGTGTGTCCCTGACAATAGACCAACAATACTCAGCTAGCATACTTTCATTCCATCGTCCACTGAAACGTTTTTCAAACATAGAAATGTCCTGGTAGAACCTTTCCCCATGCTCGTCGCTTATTGCACCAAGAAGTCCAGATGCGAGTCGAAAAAGTGTAGTTTTAATGACACTTTGCAACCTATAACGTGAAAGCATTCTACCATGTCACTGACAAGATCTTCATAGTTTTCAGCTTTCTCATTTCCAAGGAAACGTGAGCACACTGATATAAATGGCAATCAGGCTGCTTTTTCTCCCTCTGACAGTATTTTCAAACTCGTCATGAATGACTGCTTTAATTTGGGAACCAATGAAAACCCCTTCTTTTACCTTTGTCTCCCTTAATTTGTTGAATATGTTCCTGAGATGCAAGAAAGCCACTCCTCTGTCCAATGCTTTTACAAAAATTTTCATTAAACCGAGTTTAATGTGCAGTGGTGAAAGAAAGACACATTGTGGATTCACAAGTAGTTCATGTGCTATATTTTTTGTATCAGGAAAGAAGCTTTGTCTTGGAGGCCACTGTTTACAGGTATAGTGATTTTTGCGGTCATGGCTATCCCATTGACATAGGAAGCAGCACAATTTAGTGTATCCTTGTTGCATGCCTGTTAATATCCCAATGACTTTCAAATCGCCACAAATGTGCCATTTGAATATAGTGTATTCAATTAAATTCAGTATAGTACGCATAACCTCATATGTCTCCTTTGTATTTGTAGAATATGCACAGGAACAGACGGACAAACATTGCCTATATGGAGGAGCATGAAGTTACTTTCACATCCTTATCTAATAGATTCCAACTTTGAAGCCTGGAATCCAGTAGTTTCGAGTCTGTTTGAGAGAGTTTCAAGTCCCGTACAAGATTGTTAAGCTCTCTCTGATTTCATGATATGCATAAGTCATAGATATAGATGGTTGGAAGTCAGGATCTGGATGGTTTGTGTCGTCTGTGATGTCTTCCTCTGAATCAACGGTATATGAACCTGGAGCTGTAGGTATAGGAAGATTGTCAGAATGAGGAACTGGTCGAATAGCAGAGGGTAAGTTTGGATACTGAATAAAATGTTTAGAACTTGAAGACAATCCCTTGATATCTTTCAAACAAAAGTAACAATCCGTTATGTGATCTCAGTTCGCGCCAAACCATAGGTACTCCAAATTTCATTGTACTACGTTTTCCTTGTAACCAGTTTCTCAGATTCCTGGAACATGAATTGCAGCAGATATGTGGAGCCCAGTACTTATCCTGGTCCCCAACTCTACATCCAAAGTACAGTTCATGGGCCTTTTTTACCAATGGCGACAAGCTGTATTGCTGTGTCTTCAATGTAAATTTGCCACACACATAACAAAATACGTCCAGCTTATTTTTACAGTGACGAGACATTATAATGCACTGAATGAAATATAATTGCGTCCTTAAAACACTTAAAACTGATGGTCACTAAAATATTCCTGCTAGCAGCACTTCAGAGAGGAAACATCAGAAAATAAACAAAATTTTACGAATAAAATACGGACATAGTCGAAAGATCAAGCTGGCAGTGAATGTTTGATATAGATTTCCATTGTTTAATATGTGTACTTATATACCTGCAGTGTAAATTTTGAGTAGAATAAGCAGACTATTAAAAAATTGATTTAAATTAACAAAGATGCAAATTTATTGTGAATGTGGATTTCTGGGAAAATGGTGTGTGGTAGACAAAAACTAATTACAGATTCGTTATTTTCAGCCGTACTTGTACAAGAAACACATATTTTCATCTAAAGGACATTTTTCATGCTGTGAAATGTTATCAGTAGGAATGCTAGAACTACCACCTTCCATAACCTGCCAATATTGTCCCTTTATTCTTATTCCTGTTTTTCCTCAATTCCACTCTGTTAAATCATCAATTTGTACATAACTTTTGAGCGAAACACCCAATGACGAACTTGGATAACACACATCCTCAACCGCTTCTTAGGAGCAACTCCCCCCCCAGCTAGTACATGATCTTAGAATCTGAGATTTGCTTGTGGTCTACTTGGAAAATGTGAGACAGTGGGAAATTTAATGTTGTACCAGCATGTTGCCATGATAACTCAATGGTAAAGCAGTCACACATATAGCAGATCTGTGGATCAAATCCTGACTATGGCATTGATTTTTTTTTTTTTTTCCCCAATTCAACTCTTTTCAAAGTACACCCTATCCTATGCCTGTTACTCCAATTTATAGTATGACAATAATTATAAGAATTACTGGATGAAGTTTGTACTACTGTGTGACAAGAAATTCAAGGAAATGCTTACACAAATCATTAACACGAATAATTCAGCAGTTTAAAACATGTATTATAGCCAAGTGCATGACAACTAAATGCTAATATCTTTTTTCAATTCAGGAACAAGAGAAAATACCTACGTTTTCCCTTCAGTTGCATCATCTTCTGACACATTACTTTCATCATTATCATTAATTTCTTTATTTTTATCTTTATTAATACTTTTATTTAATTGTAAT
Source organism: Mantis religiosa (assembly GCA_030765055.1). Lineage (NCBI taxonomy): Eukaryota > Metazoa > Arthropoda > Insecta > Mantodea > Mantidae > Mantis > Mantis religiosa. Next base: position 338,508,131 of record CM060950.1, read on the forward strand.
TGTTTTTGTCTCCTTCTCTCCTTTTTTTTTTTATTTCTGGCTTTGCGTTTTTCTGCTCTTTGTTTTTCTTGTTCCTCTTCCTGAATTAATTCCTGGGCATTTTTAGCAGCACATTCCATAGATACATCATATGCACAAGATATGGTATCATTTGCACCTGAAATAAATCAAAACACAAAATAATTTTATATTTCTGGATTGATTTAGTGATAATTGCACAGTACACACAAAAAGCGGATTGAAGTGAATTTTAGGCAACATAGATATGTGCCCTTAGTGATCCTAATGACTAATAAATGCCACTTTACTGCCAGGAGCTGGTAAGTGCTGAGGATCTTATGTACAGGTAAATGCATTACTATCCTCTTCAAAGGGTTTTATACAATCTAAACATGTAATAAACGGGGCATTGTTACAAACAGATTATAGGATAGAGAAGCCACCTTGAAACATTCTATAGGAAGTACAACACAGTTCACAAACAAAATGAATGTTAACAAAAGGAATTCACTATGTAAACACAAATACACAGAGGTAGGGTTATCCAACAAATAATTTGAGAGCTTAGCAAGGATACTGTATGCATACAGCAGTAAGCAAATGTCATGCAAGCTAATATAGTTACTTAAAATTGATGAGTGGGATTACTTTTTAGGTTCACTTACTACATTTTAAACTAATTTGACAAAATTTCACTGTCTTAAACACATCTATAAATAATATACAAAATTGATAAACTTATTTTGGAACATTTATATATATATATATATATATAATTTACGTCCTTTAACTTTTTTAAGCCATATTAGACGATGAATGGAATGCGTGAAATGATGCTCAAATGGGCCCAGGGTCCATGGAGCTTAGAGTTACCTGACATTCATCTTTAAGGATAAAGGAAAACCCCAGAAAAAACTTATCTAGGTAACTCACCCTGACCGAGATTCGAAAACAGGACCTCTTGAACGTGAGGCAGACATGCTACCATCTACGCTACCAAGGTGGGCATTTTGGAACACTTTTCATGTACAGGGAGTTGATAACATTTTAACTACAAATTCTTAACATGGCTTGAATGGCCATTTTATTACCTTCAGGGAGAGGTAAAAAGGCAGATTTCAGAGTTTCTGGAAATGAAGATGTTAAAAATAGAGTATCACAGCTATATGGTTCATCATGGTTCTGGTACATTAAAATTTTCACAATTTATGTAAAAGCCTTACAAACAGGATTTCAAATCCTCATATGAGCACAAGTTATGTAGGAAACTTCCAGGGACCACATAAACATAATTAACAGAACTATGTTATTAGTGGGATCATATGAACTAGACTTCAGTGCATATTTAGCATTAATGGGAGAAATCAGTAACTCCAAGATAACTATTTAAGTTAATTGATGGAAATTATTCATTTCTTCACACTAGCCGTATACAGGCTATGATATTGGATTGATAGTCGACATGAAAAATTCAACGCCATGGTCGGGATTTGAACCACGGATCTACTGGTTTCCGTCCAGTGGCTCTTACCCATTGAGCTGATTGAGAATTACCCACTGAGAATTTAATGTAATGACGGCAAATTGGCCATGGTAGCTAAATGGGTAAGAGCGTCTGAATGGAAACCAGTATATCCGTGGTTCAAATCCCGGCTGTGGCATTGAATTTTTCATGCCGACTCTGTCAATCCAAGATAACTAGTTTTTAAATAGCTAGTAAAAAGGCTCACTCACAGGAACTGGGGGTGGGTAAGTAGGACACACTTCAAAGAGGTTGTATTATTATTATTATTATTATTATTATTATTATTATTATTAAAAAGTCCTACTTTGTGTTTTTGTATATAAGCTGTTTTGTAGCAATGCAGTATGTTTTGTTTTAGTTAAATTATAAGGTTTTCTTCCCCTCAGGAAACTAAAGTCTTTACACTATAGCAGTGGCGGCCCATGTTGTCTATACCTAGGGGGGCTGCACTGATTATGGAAATTTTAGCTTACCTTAATTATTTGAAGTTGAACTGCATACAGCGAGCTTTCTTTGTAGCAGACTTATTAACCACTCTTTCATTGAACTTCGGAATGTTTTCTATCATTTCTTTTTCTATAGACAACATAGCAAGCGCAGTTAATCTATCTTCTCCAATAGTGTTCCTAAGGAAATGTTGTAATTCTTTTCAGTGCGAAGAAACAGTGCTCAAATTCACTTGTTAGAGGCAGAGTAATAGTTATTTTCAAAAGTTTTAACACTTCAGAAAATGTGGAAGAAAGATTATTAGCTCTAAGATATTGAAGCAATTTTACAGCACCACCAATATTCCTGAATTCTTCTCTCGAATAGATGACTGAAAGTTCTGTATGTAGTTTCTCCTTACCAAACACTGGGTACATTTTTATGCATTCACTGAACACATTTTCTGGAAATATAGAATTAAATTGCTCAAATTGTGAATCTTGTAGCAGGGAAGACACAGAAAGATGTTTTGTAAACTTGAAGCGCAGATTCAATTGTGACAGTATAACATCACATACTTCCTTGGCTGAAGCTGCTCTGGTCTGTTTCAAGCAATGTTTCTTTTGTGTTGGTTTTCTGTTACCAAATCACGTGACTCCACCTGTTTCTTACTTTTATAATTTCAGCAGCAAAAGTAGATATGTAAACTGGAACTTTGGCAGCATCTATGTGGCCACTCTGTAGTTGATTGTAGAGTATTTCTTCATGAGGCATAACTAAATGGAAAATATTAAGCCAGAAACAAAACTCATTATTTTCAAGATACCCCAATAAAGCACTTGCCTCATTTACTGTCGCACTGCTTGAAGTCTCTGATTTTGACAAAATTTGAAAAAATTCTTTCAATGCCTCCTTCTTTTCGTAAACATTCACAGTCCTGGATTTGTAGTTCCACCTCGTTGATCCACCACTGGGTATTCTCTTCTTAACACATGAATCTAACACTGATGATCTGTGTGGAGAGTGGGAAAAGAAGGTGTGTATAGCACAAAGCTTTGAAAAAAATATCCTAGCTTTTGTATTTTGCCTGGCAGCTCTCTCCATCATCACATTTAGTTGATGAGCTAAGCAATGCACAAAGTAAGCACTGGGGTACACATCTCTAACTTTAGCTTGCACTCCATTGACAGCCCCGCTCATTACGCTGCACCATCAAAACTTTGGCCTATAAGCTTCTTCTTATTTTAAAATTAAGACCTGAAGCTTTCCTGATGACGAATACGCTCAGTTTCTTCTTGGGCAGCCAGCCAGGTGAAAAGATGATTAGATATCAACGTTTCGGGAGTGTGCATTCTCCCATCATCATCTAATATCTAATTAGATATCTAATCATCTTCTCACCTGGCTGGCTGTCTGAGAAGAAAGTGAGCGTTCTTATTTTCTTTTAATATATTGCCAAGCTAAGAAATTACAGCTCCTGGAATTGCATCAGAATTTTGCCCATTCGGAATAAAAAAATCCCCAGAATCGCTCAACAGGACCACTTAAGGCATTTCAATACCTTAAGACTATTACAAGCTGAAACATATCAACAATAACTGTAGTTTCGTCGGCCATAACAGATACATAGTCTGCTGCGTCAATTTCTTCTAAGATGTTTTCTTTACAAACTTCAAGAATGCACTGAAGTAACTCATTTTGTGTTATCTTAGAAGTTCATTTAAAAAATGAGTCACCATTAAGATGGACCTTAAATAGGGAATCAGTTTCTCCTGTATATTTAATCAACCCCCTGAACACCCTTGATAATGTGACCCTTCATGCTCTTCATGCCCTCTTAGGGGTAGCTAGTGATAACCACAAAATTTCACACAGTTGATTATCTTTATAAGAGTATCCGTATTTTTTTTTAACTTGATCGTTGTGACGATCTACTGATTCCGTATAGGCTTGGCTTCAACATATCTGAACATTTACTGACCCAAGTGTAGCAAAATTAAGCATGTTATTAACATGGTTTCTGAACGTTTCATGTTTATGACATTTTTCATATAGTCTCTTCAAGTCTGAAACTCCTTTTTGAATCCGTGCAATATTGGCTGCGTTGTCTTTAATTCCAAATAAAAGGCAAGGAAAACAGAACAGGGAATTGTTGACTTCACAGCCCCATATTCACTCATATTTTGTGTAAATTTCAGTACTGAAACACCTGCTATATTGTTTTTGGCGGCTTGTTGCACTTCGTTTAACACAGGAGTCGATCTTCCCTGCACTTTAATGTCACATTTCTCTTGCAATGTTAAAGCGCCAAAATGAAGCAACATTAAATACTCAACTGAATTACTCATTGTTACAAATCACACCATTGATAGCAGTATAAAAAAATCACATTTAATTATTCTTTACTGTCAGGAACAAAAATATATTTGAATCACTGTGAAAATGTTAAAAAACCGTCAATTTCATGAAAATCTGCACAAAATTGCACTTACACCGCTCTTGGGACTGCAAGCAATGCAGTCCATTGAGTTCACTAAGCTATGGGGCATGCGGTAGGTCAAAAAGTGAAGTGGGGGCTAGCGGAGGGACAAATGGAAGCAATATGCACGTTAGTGAGTTGGCCTGCCAGTCCAAGAGGGAGAAGCGGCTTTACATATGAACTTGCCTATGAACTTGTTGTAATGACTTACAATATATATAAAATAGACAAGTGGTATCACACAGCAGATAATATAAGCAATCTAAAAACCCAAACAAGCTTCAGAACATTCATCAATAGCTCAAAACACAAGAACATAATAACAACAAAAGAGGAAACAAGCCCAACAGAATATATTGACATACATTATAAGAATGACCTCTTATATACAATACATAAGCAAAACAATTTACCAGATGAAATGAGAGCAATAGCAATAGCCACAGAAAATGAAAGATATCCAGAAAAAGAATGGCTCCGAATATATACAGATGGATCCTTTATAAACAAACAAGATGCTAGTGCAGGAGTATACTGCAAACATTTTGCACAGTATCTAACACTAGACGAAACTTCAAACCATTATGATGGAGAACTAACAGCCATAAAAGCGTAGGGCCCAAATGACCTTGTTGTCGACGGGCCCTAAAACACCACACTCACTCACTCACTCACGCCATAAAAGCAGCACTGCAGAATGTCCTGTACAGACCGTACATAAAGCAAAACATAGTTATCTCAACAGATTCAAAATCAGCCATAGATGGGATTGTAAACTATAAAAACAAAACAACAAGAAACATCAAAGAAATAAGAAGTTTAATTAAAGCTGTCGAATCAAGAAACCATGTCACCCTGCAATGGATTCCAGCCCACGTTGGACTTTTAGGTAATGAACATGCTGACCAACTAACAAAAAAATGTGCAATTCAAAATATAAAAACCGTAAGACAAACTGAAATTAATAAACAATTAAACAACATTAAGCTACATTTTGAAAGACAGCAGAGACTTGATGAAGATAAACTAAAAGACAAGGATTATAAGAACATTGGAGACAAAACTGACATACAAAAACTACCAAGAAAAACTGCAGCGGCCCTATTTAGAATGGAAACTGGCCATGATTGTCTTGCAGAACACCTTTATAAAATACACTGCATACCTACACCCAAATGTACTATCTGAAAAGAGGATGTCATCATGAACAAACACCATTTGGACAAATGTAATGGTCTCAAAAGTGGGAACCTACAGGCTTTATATTGGGAAGCTAGGGGGAAAATGATGCAAATCAACTAATCCCCAGTGCCATTAGTCAACAACATCATATATATATGTAATGTATTCAATTTATGCATCAAGGCAACAATAATAAAATTACAATTTTCTCTAAGCGGGGGGGGGGGGGGCTGCAGCCCTGCAGCCCTCCTTTATCGGCCGCCACTGCACTATAAAATGTCATGTGTGAATGAATGACTTCTGAATAAATCTAAAACTATATGCAAGAAGATAGAAGTACAGTGTTCCACTAAAATACATAAAGAACTACATAAATCTGCTGATTGAATTTGATGTTGTTAGTGCAGAACAAAGCTACCTACAGGCTGTCAGGGTTACTGCACACTCATCCTGTTACCTGGGCCTAGGTATAGCTAATGGCCAGTCTCCATTAGAATAATTGCCATTGTGTGCTGCTTTCCCACTTTGATTAGGTTCCTTTCCTGGAACATTCACTTTATATTTAGATTAATATAAGCAACTGACTAAGGCTTGACAGAACGGTAGATAGTTGAGTTGAGTGAAGTTCAGTGGACAAAGCTGAATGCAATTCAGTTAAGAGTTGTAATACAGCAGTTCAGTTGTAAATTGAGAAATTGAGCTTTTAATTTATGAATGCTCTTTAAATGCTGTTTTTCTATGTCCCAGTAAATAATGGACATAAAATAGCACTTAATTTTGCTCAGAGATTTGAGGTTCTTTTATATGCCGTAAATCTATGACATGGGATTATCAGCTTTACTTCCTTCTGAAAGAAGTCATGCTAAGGATTTTTATGCAAAAAAAAAAAAAAAAAAGTCCATCACCCTCTGCCGGGCTAGAACCTATGACCTCAGGAACTAGACACTGGCATCTTACTGCTGGACCACAGAGGTTGAAAGTTCAGTTGTGATTCTATTCTGTTTTGAGTGTCGGCAGAATCTGTAACATTTGTGCAATTTAAGTGCCTATTATAAATGAGATGTGTATAGCAGCAACTGGGGTTTTAATTTGTTACACTGGTGTGTATATACATCACAATGAAGCAAAAACTTAAATAATTATATAAAGCAAAACCATGAAACCTGGAACAAAGAAGATGTAGGCAATAATGGAATAAGACAATGAAGATGGAACTGTGTACCAAAATTATTGAATAACTACAGTCCATTCAAAACTGGAGTTTCCACGGATGTAAACAAAAGCATGTGCTTTTGCTTGTCATACATCTAAGCACTTTACAATTTAAACAGTTCCTTAATAAATGTATTGTATCATAAAATATTGAGATAGGAAAGGTATAGAAGTGCAGAATTTATTGCAGTTATAAAAGCTCATTGATAAAGGTAATGGGTATACCCTATCGGTTAAGATATTACAAAATACAATGTTGTTGATGCCATCTCCTATTTGCGCTGATGCTGAGAGTATCTTGGTTGTGAAATACCAACTGTATGCATAACAGCAAATCTCTTGCATATAAGAAAAAAGCAGCAATGAATTCCCTGAGGTGCTATCTGAGCACCAAACAAACAATTTTCATAACATACAAAATTATGATAAGCAAACAGTATTCATATTACACTACCATACACATGTTAAGCTCAGTTAAGTTCAAATCTTGTTATTTAGTCAATTGGGGAGGGAGAGGTATATAGATAGCACAAGCAGTGAAGAAAGAAAGGGGATAGCATGGTTAAGAGCAGGGATATGGAGATTAAGAGGTCAAAGAAATGGATACCTGCAAGACGAGTGCCCATTGTGTGGGGACAAAGAGGATATATAACATACTGTTTGATTGTAAGGAAACAGAGTTGTGGAGGAAAGAATGTCAAATACCAAAGATGAATAGGAGAAACAGCTTAATCAAGGTTTTAAACAAAAATTATAAAAACATAGGGCAGTTTTTAAGTAAGGTAAAAAAACAAGTGGTTATGGACTGTAAAAAGAGGGAAGGAATAATAGGTGACTATTCTGTAATAACACATATTGTAACACATCTGTAAATATACTTAATGGAGTGTCCTGTGTAGCAGTGGCCTGGGCCAGAACACAGGGCAGTCCAAAAATTGTAAAAGCTTAGTATCTCAATAAATATTATTATTATTGTTATTATTATTATTATTATTATTATTATTATTATTATTATTATTATTATTATTTAGTCAGTTTGTGTATGAGTTCTAATGACAGAGAAAGGTGCACATTAACTGTTTACAAACAAAGTGAGAAACTGCTTATAAGCTAGAAAATGAGAACTTCTTTGTCAAATTATCTACTGATGGGATTTCAAAGTTCATTATGTGGCCCTTATTTTTCCATATGGATATATGAATATGTTCTCCCATGTTATCAGTTTATTTTAGTTTATTACTCTTTTTAATAATTTTGGATTTGGATCATTGTCATGATTTTCGTTCCAAAAATGAAATGCTACTGCTGACTTATCTTATTGTTTCATTCTGATGTTTCTAAAGTGCTCTTTGACTCTGGTTTTTAAATTTCTTTTAGTTTGACCTATGTAGCATTTTTCACAATTTTTACAGCTTATTTGGCATATTCCGGATCTGCTAACTGATGGGATTTCATCTTTTGTTTTTGAGTTCAGCAATTTTAAAATATAGTGTCCATTAGTAGGTGACAAAATTATATTTTGTCTCTTAAAGATATTTCGGAATTTATTAAATGTTTTTGGGTGATATGTGAATGAACAGAATATGCTGTTTTTTCTTTTTTTTGGGGGGGGGGGTAAATGTGGTTACTTCCTTAATGATTTGCTTAGTTTAGCTGTTCTAATTTTCTTAAACACCACACTTTTGTTGTATCCATTTTCTTCTGCTGTGTGTAGTATGGTTTTTTGTTCTTTGAAGTATTCTTCTTTAACCATGGGAATGTTGACTAGTCTGTGTGCAAGGCTGGGTTCTAGCTATTATTTTTTATGTAATTTTCTGAATGTGTAGGTTTCCTGTAAATTCCAAATTTTGTTTTTGTATTATTCCTGATGATATTTACATCCAGGAAAGAGAGTTGTCCATTGTTTTCCTTTTCTATTGTGAATTTAATAGTCCTTTTATGAGAAGGCCTTTTTAATTTGTGTTTCGAATGCACTCATAAATTAGTTTGCCAAAAAGGTGAAAGTGGATTGCCCATTGATAACCCTGATTTCTGCTTGCAGTGTTTTCTATTAAAGCTGAAGAAGTTTTGTTCAAAGCATAATTTTGTTAGTGAAATGTATTATTCTGCTTCTACTGTTTCCATTTCTATTGTAAGTAGCCATTTTTTTTATTAGAGTTTGTAATTTTTCTGTTGGTATGCTTGGAAATAAAGATTTGACATCAAATGAAACCAGTGTGTTATTTTTGTCCAATGTATATCTTCGATTTCTACCAGATCTAAAGAGTTTTTTAAATTTGCACTTTGAAATTTTGGGAAATTTATGCTACTAGTGATAGGTCTCATGCCTTTTCTGTTTTGTGAATGGTGGCCCATATACTCTTGGTAATGTTGGATTATCTAACTTAATTTTGTGAAATTCTTTTTTGTTGATTATTTTGCTCTCTTTTAAAGCTTCATTTGTGGTTTCAATGCAGTACTTTAATGGGTTAGTTTCTACTTTTTGGTAATTATTGTCTTCTAACAGGTCTTCCATCCTCTTTGTGTAATCTGATTTTTCCAAAATTACTAGTTTATTTCCCTTGTCTGCTTTAGTGTAAATAACTGATTTCTTTTTCAGGGCTTTTATGATTTGGTTATTAAAATTAATTTTCTTTTCATTTTTAATTTGTTCTATGATTTCAAAGCATTTGTTTTTTTTACTGTGTTGCTATTTTCTTCATTTAATGTTTGTGTGGTAATTTGGATGTCAGCAATATAATCAACTTGGTTATAATACTCTACATATGTTTTTAAACCTAGATTAAGCATATTCAATTCTGATTTTGTGAAAATTTGGTTTGATAAGTTAACCACATTGTTTAGTTGATCTTTTAGGTTACGTTTGGCTTTTTTGGTTGGCTTTTCAAAAGTGTTTGTTCGTTTATTTTTGGCATAAATTTTTAAGTTCATTTTTTAAATTTGCTGTTTTGCTCTTCATTTTTCCATTGAGATGTTCAAACAAATTGTTTTCAAAGTTTTCCCAAAATGTATTTCCTAATTTTTTTGTTAAGTTTTTGATACAGATGGCACAATTTTATTTCTAACATATTTTCATTCATTATCTGCTGTAAAGAATACAAAACATATTCAAAGCATCGTCAAGTTAAATATGTGCAACCAGAAAATCACACAGTTTAATATCTACATAAACAAGTTCTAAAATAACCTAATTAAAATAATAAATCAAACTATACAATATTAAACTTATATTATACAAATACTATTTATTTAGTCAGTATTATCTAAGATATTCATCAATTGAATAATAGCAATCTTCCATAGAATATTTCTTTAATTTTTCTTTAATATTTTTCAGATAGTTAGGGAGTTTATTATACAGTTCATGAGCTGCAGCAATAGGTCTGGTTTTATATAGTTCTAATCTGTGTGACTGTAAATGAAAATTTGTATTTCCTCTGGTGTAGTGCTCATGTATTTATTTGTTTTACCTTTATCTTGTCTGTTAAATAATTCTACTATTACTTCATATATGTAAAGTGAATATACAGTTAAAATATTTAGGTCCTTGAAGGTTTGCCTACAGGAGTCTGTTTGTTTCATTCCCATAATTAGTCTTATTGCTCTTTTTTGGAGACGGAATACTTGATTAGTGTGTTTTTTTAGCACAACGTCCCCACACTGTTAACCCATAATTGATATATGCGGGTATATCAATCCATAACATTGTGTGTCTTTGATAGATAGAGTCAACCTGAAAAATTCAATGCCATGGCCAGGATTTGAACCACGGATCAAATTTGAAATCAAACCAAATCAAATCATGGCCATGGCATTGAATTTTTCAGGTTGACTATCTATCAAAAACCTTAGCCTATATACGGCTAGTCTGAAAAAATTATTAATTTCCATCAATTGTCTATTTCTGTAATGTTTGTTCTCTTCCACTTCTAACACTTTTTCCTCTGCTGCCTTTTGATGTTTAAAATTTTTATCAAATTTCACTACTTCAACTTCACAACTTTCAACTACAATAGAAATGGAAACAGCGGAAGCAGAAGAATACATTTCACTAACAAAATTATGTATTGATCAAAACTTTTACAACTTTAACGGAAAACACTACAAGCAGAAATCAGGGTTATCAATGAGCAGCCCACTTTCACCTTTTTTTGCAAACTTATATATGAGTGCATTATACACAAATTAAAAGAGCCTTCCCACGGATCTTCAAAGTTTGGTATAGATATGTTGACATCTTTGCAATAGTGCCGAATAAACATTTAGATGATGCATTAAAATTACTCAATCTGCACGAAAGAACTATCAAATTCACAATAGAAAAGGAAAACAATGGACAAGGCTTTGAATTTGTCATGTTGACTTATCTATCAAAAACCTTAGCCTATGTACAGCTAGTGTGGAGAAATGATTAATTTCCATCAATTAACTAAACTGGACAACTCTCTTTCTTGGAATTAAATATAATCAGGAATAACACAAAAATAAAATTTGCAATTTACAGGAAACCTACACATTCAGAAAATTACCTAAAAATAATAGCTACAACCCAATTATACATAAAGATGCAATAATAAACAGTCTTGCACACAGACTAGTCAACATACCCATGGATAAAGAAGAATACTCCAAAGAACAAAAAACCATACTACACATAACAGAAGAAAATGGATACAACAAAAGTGTGCTGTTTAAGAAAATTAGAAAAGCTAAACTAAAGAAAATCATTAAGGGGAAAAAAAAAAAAAAAACCCGCACGCCCGCACACACCCACCCACACACCCCCACCCCTCCCCCCCCCCACACACACAAAAAGCAACAGCATATTCAGTTCATTCACATTTCACCCAAAAACATTTAATAAATTCAAAAAGACCTTTAAGGAACAAAATATCATTTTGGCACCTACTAATGGACTATATTTTAAAATTGCTAAATTCAAAAACAAAAGATGAAATCCCATTAGTTAACAGATCCGGAATATGCCAAATAAGTTGTAAAAATTGTGAAAAATGCTACATAGGTCAAACTAAAAGAAATTTAAACACCAGAGTCAAAGAGCACTTTAGAAACATCAGAATGAAACAATAAGATAAGTCAGCAGTAGCATTTCATTTTTGGAACGAAAATCATGACAATGATCCAAATCCAAAATTATTAAAAGGAGTAATACACTAAAATAAACTGACAACATGGGAGAACATATTAATATGGAAAACATATTAATATGGAAAAATAAGGGCCGCGTAATGAACTTTGAAATTCCATCAGTAGATAATTTGACAAAGAAGTTCATAGTTCCACCGCCAGAGAGAGGAGAGCAGATGACAACAGCCCGCCTCGGTAGCGTGGTGGTAGCATGTCTACCTCATGTTCAAGAGGTCCCAAGTTCGAATCTCGGTCAGGGTGAGTTACCTGGATAAGGTTTTTTCCGGGGTTTTCCCTTATCCTTCAAGACGAATGTTGGGTAACTCTAAGCTCCATGGTCCCTGGACTCATTTGAGCATCATTTCATCCAATTCATTCACCGTCCAATATGACTTGAAGTTGGAGGACGTAAATTACAAAAAAGATGACAACTGACGCTAGCTGGAGAAAGGTTGAAAATGGAGGCAACGGCTTCCGAAACTAGTCCCTTGATAATATAAAAACGTAAGTGACGAAGAGTTAATAAACTGACTACAAACAGTTTTTTCCAATTAATTTTGATGTCATGTTACTAAATTCCTCCAATCACACATAACACGTAATATTTAATGTGCTTGACTCGTCAGAAAAATATCCATCCCTTGCAATGTGCATAGTAAGAAAATAATGTTAAAGTTTACAGACATTTCAATTAAAAGTGTAATCAAAGTGTGCAGGAAATATAAAGAGACTGATTCCAAAATAGCAACTAAGTCATTTTTGTAGTGGATCTGGATTTGGCTGTTACACGACTGCCTGAGGATTACGATTAACTTAAGTAAAATGTTCATTTCTGCATGCTTATAACATTGATTGATACTTCAGGTTACATTTTGAGCAATGATTGTTGTGCAGGCTCCTTTTTGTAGATGAAACAATGTTCAACTGTATATGATATATGGTAAGCACATGGTGCAAGAAAAACATTCATCTGTCAGGGACAGGATTTGCAAACTACTTTTGCAAGATAATACAAACCTTTAAACAGAGGTACTCTGGTTTGGAATGGACAGTAGTAAGAATAAAGGAAGACATAGAATTACTAGGTAAAATTGTGAAAGAAATTAGTAAAATTATTGGTGTTTTGAAGGTTTTCAGAGAACAGCTTAGCATCCTAAAAGGAAGGGTTGATATCAGCACCAAAGAATTGAATTCTATAGAAGAAATAGTTAACAGAAGTCTTAAGGATTTGAAACCTGGGATGCCAGGAGGCAATAACAACTGCATGTATCAGACCATACAAGTAAGACAGAATATTGAAAAGTCTTGCCCTAACAATTTGATCTCATTCAGCAGCACTGCCCTCAACTGATCAGTGCAGGAGGAAGCCATGCAGTTGATGGCCAGCCTCCAGAGATTGGTAGCGAAGTTCTCATTGCAATTCCAAAGTCGATGATGTCCAAAGATATCTGGGAGGACCCTGAAAACTGATACAATAACCATAATTTGGTCACAGTCTATTGTAATCAGCTAAAATAAAGGTTGCAACAGTCAAGGGAGGCATTGCAGTAATCCTAGCAATTTAACAACTGCTCAAGTGAAGCTCCCACCTAGTTGTGTATTCTAGGAAGCTGCCTAGTTTTTTGTCTATAGGTGTGTGGTGCAGAGATGGCAGAGTTTGATGCTTGGTGATTACAATAAGTTCCATAAAGCACTAATGGCCACGCTAAGGATGGAGGCAGCCAAAATAGTAACTTTCCATCTTGAAACTCAGGCATATTCAGTACATCGGAGACAAGAGAATCAGCCTACTGACATCAATGAAGATCCTAAGTGGTATGTGTTAAATGTGTCCAGCTAGGATACCTAGATAAGATTGTCCAAACTAAGTCAAAGAGCAGATGATACCAGTAGATGCAACGGATAGTACACGCCTGAGGAGAAAGCAGCTTGAAGACCAGGAGTATTCGATACAATGGAGACAAGAGAATCAACCTAGCGATTTCTGCATAGGTCTTACAGTAGTGCATATTGAAAACGTGGCCAGCAAGAAAATCTAGTGAAAGATTTTCAATAGCCAAGTGAACAAGCGGGTGGGATATAAATAAGGACCAGCATGGTGAAGGCATGACAGGGCTCTCATCACTATCTTGAGTGATGCTGTGCGCCTTGGACAGAAAAATGGATGACAAAATTGTCACCGATGGCTAGATATAAGGAAAGCTGTGCCAGACAAACACAGATGCTGCTGTGATCATAATCAGACTTTACATAGTGGAGAGCTTATCCTGAAGGATACCAAATCAAGCCTACCAAATAATGAGAGCATTGGGCAACATCTTGCCTGTGGAAGAGGTCTTGCTGCAAAACACTAAGTCTGAGGGTGTTAATTGTGAGGGTGGCTGCGGATATCATCCTGGAACTGAATGACCTAAGAAGTCACAAGGCATCTGTCAATGTCATCAAGAGTGTCTCACAGCTCAGCTGAAATGAGGTGACTCTCGAAGCCACAAAGAACATTCTAGGTTTAAGGGTGATCCAGACAGAGGATTGCAAGAAGTAATGTGCCTGTGACGGTATATCTGAAAGGACAGTGAACATGGGACCTTATGAACCACCTTCACAATGTGCGCAAGATGGCTGATCAATACATTTTAAGTAGCAAGCGATCAGGCAAGGCAACAGCCAAGGTTTCAAACAGTGGCCACACCCCCCTACCCAGACACTAAGGGGCACTGCCCCCAAGCTTTAACAAACATGGCTAGAACTGAATCGCATAGTGAAAAGTATCAACAATGTAATTATTTTTAAAGGGAGTTTCCGGAAAAATTTAAAAGTAAGTGTTGTTTAGTGTCATTAATCGACTCCCTTTAAATTTAATTTATCATAACAACACTGTTTTCGACACTTCCAAGAAAGGAATCAACAATGTAGTCTACTATCACATCCAGAGGCTGCTCTAAGGGAAGATGCTGGTGTTACACTCAGATTATCTGACCTGCTATAACAGGACTGAACCCTGAGAAGGGAGCAGTATCACCTATGGGCTGCCAGAGTTAGTTCACACCTGCCCAACTAATATGCACTAGATTTCAAAACATAGCTACTGTGTGTTGCTTCCCCAGTCCAGAGGATACGTTTAGGCCGTTTCGAGCAGATTGCTTTTCCAGGAACTTTGCTTTGTATTGGAGGCCTGTATAAGCAGCTGACTAGTGCCCAGCACCACAGTTAAGTTTAACAGACAGTGCTGAGAGCAGTTCAACAGTTAGTTGTGACTCAGCAGTTCAGCTGTGATTCGATTTAACAGCTTAGTTGTGTTTAGTTTCAAATGCATGCAAACAGTGCCTCAAGTGTAATGTTTGCGATATGCTATGCACCTAAGTGATAAATATGAGTAAAATGCAGTGTGTATTGACAGAGGGTAAGTGATGTACAGGGCAAATGTAAGAGAAGGGGAAAACTCAGAAATGTAGATTAGTGGAGTGAAGAAGAAAATAAGCCAAAATGAAATTGCATTATAACAAGTACAAAGTGAAACAATTGTGGGAACCAAGGTGATTACGAAAATGCAGAGTGAAACAAGTATGGGGATTAGGGAAAAGCAGAGTGAAACAAGTGTAGGGATACAAGGCTTGAGAACTAGACAGGGAATATCAAAATATATGGGCCTATCAGTAAGGCAAAAATATGGCTATAAGGGTAAATTACAGAAAAGCAACAGAATAGGGCCGTGAGAGATAGAGGAAAAGATATGAGAAAATGTGATGAAATAATAATCAGGGGGAGGGCAGAAGTGGAACTGAGTATATATAAGTGAGGTTAAGTAAATCCAGGCTGAGTGAAGTGATGGTAATAAGTTGAAATAAGAAGTAAATAATGGTCAGAAAAAGTTAAACATTTTGCAAATAGCAAAACAGGGAAAGGGGATGCAAGAAAAGGGAAGATGTGCAAGTGAGAAATATAAGTGAGGTTAAGTAAATCAAGACCCAGTGAAATAACAATAATAAAAAGTTGAAATAAGTGGTATAAGTGGTAAAAATTTGGCAAATGCCAAAAAATAGTGCAGCTAGTGTAAATGGAAAGCAATTATTATGATAAGGACAAACATACATCAATTATGTAACTGTATTGAAGGGCTAACCTATTAGTAAAGTGGCCAGGGCCCAGATCAGAACAGCCTGAGATGTATTTGTTTTAGTACTCAATACATCATATATCAAAATGAAGTGAGTTTAGCAGCTACTGGTGTTTTCATTTGTTACACTGCTCAGAATAGTCAAGATGGAAATTTTCAGTGAAAGCTGTCTGAAGAAAATTTAAGACACACTGGCATATAAAGTTTTGCAATGAACAGACATTGCAATTATTGCTGCCAGAATACACAGCAATTTCTTCATTGATGATTTTTAGAACAGCTTCACTAAGGTTTGGCGATAGCTATAACCATAAAAACATTTACATGTAGATTATATCTCAGAAAATTGCTTTCTTTCACTGATGGGAAATAAAATGAGACAAACATTAAGAAGTTATAGTGCTTAAACTGTTGATAACAGAATAAATATAAATTAAAAAATGGGAGAATATTTGAGAAAAGTAAGACAATGTATCAGAGCAGTTAACCAATATGAGAGAGTAGGGATACAATTAATAAAATAGAGTATGTAGTGGAATGTAACGAATAGAGAGGGTTTCATTATGCAGATAATGCTGGATTAGCATATAAGCAAGCCTCATATTAATTATAAATTTATAAATTTGAATTAAGCAGTTCAGTTGTTTTATTTGAAAAAAATGTTTGTTTTGTTTGCATTTGTACAGCAAAACCTCTCTAAAATGTGATCATTTCGGCAGTTACTTTCCATTTACACAGATTTCCATCTTACAGAGAATTGTGTTTGAATACAAAGAAATTATGAAATAGTCACACAGCTTTATAGCGAAGGAATAATATAGAATGAAGTGTAAGTAATAACCTGATATGCATTATGTACTACATTTTCAACTTTTCATACAATAATTGTAGTTTATCACTTAGTTTATCTGTTTTCAATTTTCGCTTTCCAATCTGCAACTGCCTGCATATCAACATCACTTACTTCACCCCACATTGCATTCAAAACAATGTTATGGTGATATTTGAAACTCTTGAGCCATCCATTGGAAGCTCTGAAATTGACTTTGCCTATTTCTCTTGTTGCCTCTAAGGTTTGAATCTGAATCAATAGTTCAGAAACAGGAATTCTTTTAGCATGCACACAAACAAACCACTTGAACTCATCACAAGTTAGCTCGTCATAATCTGTAGATTTTGTGATGCATTTCACATGCCCAGCCGTTTCCTTTAGCCACTCGCCTTTAATTTTTATTTTGTTTTTCAAAATCTCATAAACCTGAGTTTTCCTCACTTTTAAACAACATAGTTAATTCTTTAACTGTTAATTTTTTCCTCCAGTGACTTCTGTAACTCATTTTACAGAATTTGTGTACACACAAACTATGTTTTCAAAAATCACCAAAGTGAACAGTCTTCTTCTAAAAGTATAAACTTGGAAGAAGCGTAGGGACAGTGAAGCACAAATTAGTACAAAAGTGAATCTCGATTCACTTTTGTAGTCTTCTTCTATTTGTACTTGATCACTTGTAAGAACGAAGCTGAGAATGAGCACACTACAAAACAGATTTACCTTTAGCTAGTGCTATTCCACGAATACCTCTTGTGTGAAGTTTTTTAATAAAAGATTGTGTTGTAATAGAAGTATCTGATAGATCCAGAAAAAAACCAATACATGGTTCCTTGTTATCTACTGCAACATATACTGCTTTAAGGAATTGATTTATTGCTGTCTGTGTTGATTGTTCTTTATAGAAACCATGATGACTCTGAGATAATATTGTACTTGTTCAAAATGGAAGATAAACGGCTACGCATAGCTTTTTCTAATATTTTGGAAAAACCTGATAGCAGCGATATTGGTCTGTAGTTCATTATTTCTTGTCTTGATCCTTTTTTAAAAAGATGTGTTTTTAATAAGATTGACATATACTAAGCATAATAGGGAAAGTGAAATAGCACATTATAATGTGCTGTAATTATTATTATTATTATTAATATTAATTATGATTATTATTTCTTGTCTTGATCCTTTTTTAAAAAGATGTGTTTTTAATAAGACTGACATATAGGTACTAACCATGAAAGGGAAAGTGAAATAGTACATTATAATAGTAATAGTAATTTATTTCCTTTTACATCAACAAATGGAAATACAAAATCAAGATTACAATTATAAAATCCATACTAAAATATGCCATATATTCCTAAATCCTGAAAATCCTATCATGTTATCATGTTGCCCACCATTGAATAATAATTCAGCCCCCATACACCTAACCCTAGGTTTTTGTGTTACATTATAAAGTGCCGTAACATCCTCAATAATTTTCTAACATAATATAGATAATATTGCAAGGACCAAAATACTTATGGTAAGTCCTTCAATAACATATGGCACATAATGAACAGTGTGATGCATACCTCAAAATTCAAAGAAACGTATAAAGATCAAAAATTAATCAGAATCAGCACAGCATTAACAATAGTAGCTTAGATAAAGGCATTTCAAAACATAATACTCCATTTTTATCCTCACAAATGCCCAGAGAGAAAAAATGAGTATCACACAACAGAATTAGTTATGTTACAAAACAAATTACAGTAAGGAAAATATTGAATACTTTAAGCACGTCTTAAGCACTGAATCAGGTTCTATTTTATATAATCAGTGCATTAACAAACCGTCAGAAGCATTTTTAAAAATGGTAAGATATTCTTAAAATATCGCGCGCACACACACACACACACACACACACACGCATGCGCACACACAAATTCTACTCCACTGAATGCACTTCATAACAAACAATATGTGGTTAACAAAAGGAATCTTGTTTTCATGCGAAGGAAAACCAATGCTTAGAAAAACTTAAAACTACCAACAGCTTACAATTCAAAGCCTATTTTAAAAATTATTGCAAGATTTTAAACAGAGGAGAGGGAAAAAGTTGAGCATCTGTAACTGTATCGAAAACCACCACAATAAAGGAAAAGCAATTTGGAGTGCAATTAAAAACATGAGAAATTGTTATTAATTTATAGATGAGTCGTATTTATTACACATCTGCTTCACTTACGTACCTATTTTGAGGACATGTTTCGCAAATCATCATTTGCATCTTCGGCTCTTATGCAACTAAAGCTTGATCCAGTGGTGTGGGTAATTCTGGAGTTGCTGCTGCCATCTGTTGATTTAGTGAAGAACTTAAATGTGGGATTCTCTTCTGGCGGGATTTCAAAGTTCATTAGTTGGTTTTTATGTTTTTCTATATATATATTCTCTCCCATATGACGAGTTCACTATGTTTTTGTACGTATTTTAGTAATTTGGTGCTATCTTCAATTTCATGATTTTCAGACCAGAAATGAGCTGCTATTGCGGACTTATCACTATTGTCACGGCAACAGGCATAAAAGTTTCGGCACAAATAAGGAAACAATCGGCGGATAAAGTTTCATGGTAATAATGAGCCTTGCTAAGCAGTTAACGACAGTGCGTAGTGTAAACAGATATCGCCGGCAAGCAAGATAACTGAGGTAAAGGAGTTGCCGCTCAGATAGGGTTTCAGTGTTGGAATGTTCTAGAGATATCTCGATTAACGGAGAATGATTGTTTTTCTTGTTTGCTCCAGAAGGTTCTCAGTTCATGAATTTGTGTATAAAAAGAAGTCATAGCTAGTGATGAGTCAGTCAGTTGTGAAGCAGTTGTTGTGAAACCAGACAGCTGGAATTGTTATTGTAACGAGAGCTAATGATGTAATCTGCTGTTACTGTTATTGTCATCGACCTTGGTAGACTGATGGTGTACGTAAATAATGCTGCTGTAACCTATAACAGTATTTCTATAGAAATAAAGGAGATTTTTAATTTCTGCAACTCGGCCTATTAATTCTACGAACCCACAAAGTTACAATATTTTTGTATCATAAGTGCCTGAAGTGTTCTTTCTTTCTAGTGCCTATGTTTCTTTTTGTCCTCCCAATGTAAATTTTTTCACAGTCTTTACACTTAATCTTGTAAATGCCTGACTTTTCCTCTGGTTTTATCTTATCAGTATTATTACTGTTAAGTAGGTTTTTAATGTTTTAATTGTTTTTTGGTGCCAATGTTATATTGTATTTCTTGAATATTTTTTGGAACTTTTTTGTGGCCCAGGGGTGGTAAGTAAATTTAGAAAATATAATTTCTTGTTTTATTGGTGTGAGAGCTGTGATCTGTTTTAATCTCTTTTGAAGTTTGAATGATTTTAGCTTTTTATCTACCAGGTTTTTTCCATATCCATTTTTAATTGCAGTTTTTAAGATTTAATGGTATTCTTTTTGATATGCCTGCTGGCTGAGGGGTAGATTTACTAATCTGTGTGTGAGACTTGATGGTGGCATGTTTGTGTGGAATTGGGTTGAAACTATTTGCTTTGATGTAATTATCTGTGTGTGTTGCTTTTCTATGGATACCAAATTCTAGTTTTTCATTGCTTTTTGTGATTTTAAGGTCCAAAAAAGGTAGAGTACAGTCCTCTTCAGTTTCTACTGTGAATTGTATGCTGGGTTCTTGCAGGTTGAGTAGTTTCAAAGCATCAACTATTTGTTTGTAGGGCACTATTGCAAATATGTCGTCTATGTATCTGTACCATGTTTTAAAAATATGAGGGAAGGCTTTAGTTATGTATGTTTTGAAAAAGCTCATGTATAAATTGGCCAAAAATGGTGATAGCGGGCTTCCCAAAACTAGTCCTGAAATTTGTTTATAATATTCCATCGAAAACAAAATAATTTTGATGTATACATAGTTCAGTCATTGCCAAATATTCTTCTATTGCATTGGCATCTAGGTTAATAGAATTTAGCCATTTCTTAAGTTGAATCAAAAGTTTGTCTAATGGAATGCTAGGGAAGAGGGAGCAGACATCAAAGGATACTAAAGTGTCATGAGGGTTTAGTTTAAGATTTTGAATTTTTTCTACCAGGTCTAAAGAGTTTTTTACGCTCAGAGTATGGAATTGTAGAAAGGACTGAAATTTTTTGGACAGCCATTTTGCCAGAAGGTAAGTAGGAGTGTTGACATTATTTACAATGGGTCTCATGTGTATGTTGGGTTTGTGTATTTTAGGCAAACCATATAATCTTGCAAGGGTAGGGTTGTCCGGTTTGATTTCTTTTCGTTCTGCAGTTGTTAAAATTTTACTATTAATGATGGTTTTTTTGTACATCTTTTATGCATCGGTTGAGTGGATTAGAATATATTTCTTGGAATTCTTTTTGTTGTAGTAGCTCTAACATTTTTTCCTTGTATGTATCTGTGTCTAAAATTACTATTTTGTTCCCTTTATCAGCCCTTGAGAAGATAACATCCTTTTTTCTTAAAGATTTAATTATCTTAATTTAATTCAAATTTTTCCTGATTTTCTATTTGTTAAGTTTTCCAATATAGGAGAAGAATTTTTCCTAATTATATTTTTATCCATGGTTTCCAAGCCTTCTACAGCTAATTCAATATCTGCAATGAATTCATCAGGGTTGCTGGAGTATGTTATACACGTTTTCAGGCCTTGGTTAAGCATATCTATTTCATCAGTGTTAAAATTTTGCTTAGAGAGATTAATAGCATTGTCTAGGGGTGTGTTCTTTGCTGAAATTTTGTTATGTTTTGGTTGCCAATGATTATGGTTATGCTTTAGTTTCTTCTTCTGACGATAAACTTTCTCTTTGACTTTATAATTTATATGTTCAAATGATTTAGTCTCTAAATGGTCCCATGCTGTGTTTCCTAGTAATTTTACCAGTTTCAAATGTAGGTTGCACAATGAGAGGTCTATATTAGTTAGTTTTCTGTAGTGATTGGCTTTTTCGGATTTTAACAGGGCTTTTTCAGCAGCTAATTGTTCTCTACTGTTGTGGTTAAATTTTACTACTTTTCTTATGAATTCAAAATCTTAAACTAAATCCTCATGACACTTTAGTATCCTTTGATGTCCGCTTCCTCTTCCCTAGCATTCCATTAGACAAACTTTTGATTCAACTTAAGAAATGGCTAAATTCTATTAACCTAGATGCCAATGCAATAGAAGAATATTTGGCAATGACTGAAATATGTATACATCAAAATTATTTTGTTTTCGATGGAAAATAATATAAACAAATTTCAGGACAAGCTATGGGAAGCCTGCTATCACCATTTTTGGCCAATTTATACATGAGCTTTTCCGAAACATATATAACTAAAGCCTTCCCTCATATTTTTAAAACATGGTACAGATACGTAGACGACATCTTTGCAATAGTGCCGTACAAACAAACAGATGATTATATAGAATAAAAAGAAGTATTTCAGAAAGTGGAGTGCCATTGTTACTAAAATTAGGCAAGCGAGTCAACCTTGTATATACTTTTCTCCACTTTTAAGTGGAGAAAAGTATATACAAGGTTGACTCACTTGCCTAATTTTAGTAAAAATAGATGATTATTTGAAACTACTCAACCTGCAAGAACCCAGCATACAATTCACAGTAGAAACTGAAGAGGACTGTACTCTACCTTTTTTGGACCTTAAAATCACAAAAAGCAATGAAAAACTAGAATTTGGTATCCATAGAAAAGCAGCACACACAGATAATTACATCAAAGCAAATAGTTTCAACCCAATTCCACACAAACATGCCACCATCAACAGTCTCACACACAGATTAGAAAATCTATCCGTCAGCCAGCAGGCATATCAAAAAGAATACCATCAAATCTTAAAAACTGCAATTAAAAATGGATATGGAAAAAACATTGTAGATAAAAAACTATAATCATTCAAACTTCAAAAGAGATTAAAACAGATCACAGCTCTCACACCAATAAAACAAGAAATTAGATTTGCTAAATTTACTTACCACTCCTGGGCCACAAAAAAGTTCCAAAAAATATTCAAGAAATACAATATACCATTGGCACCAAAAAACAATTACAACATTAAAAACCTACTTAACAGTAATAATACTGATAAGATAAAACCAGAGGAAAAGTCAGGCATTTACAAGATTAAGTGTAAAGACTGTGAACAAATTTACATAGGGAGGACAAAAAGAAACATAGGCACTAGAAAGAAAGAACACTTCAGGCACTTAAGATACAAAAATATTGATAAGTCCGCAATAGCAGCTCATTTCTGGTCTGAAAATCATGAAATTGAAGATAGCACCGAATTACTAAAATATGTACAAAAACATAGTGAACTCATCATATGGGAGAGAATATACATAGAAAAACATAAAAACAAACTAATGAACTTTGAAATCCTGCCAGAAGAGAATCCCACATTTAAGTTCATCACTAAATCAACAGATGGCAGCAGCAATTCCAGAATTACCCACACCACTGGATCAAGCTTTAGTTGCATAAGAGCCGGAGATGCAAACGATGATTTGCGAAACATGTCCTCAAAATAGGTACGTAAGTGAAGCAGATGTGTAATAAATACGACTCATCTATACATTAATAATTATTTCGCTTCACTGTGGTGTTCCAATACAGTGAAATATCGATATGAGAAATTGTAATAATTTCAGTGCAAAATATCTCTGTAAATTCATCTCATCACAGATCCACAAAAAGTTAGTAAAATGTTTAACAAGTGTCTGTCTAATGTAATCACAAGGTTTAGGATTTTTAGGTACCAATTTCAGATGAAATAAGGAAGGGAAAAGGTGCGCAAATAAGTTAAAAAGGGGGACAACAAGCTGTTGGTTTATTTAACAAATTTAACAATTTCTCTTACCTCTATTCCAATTTATTGAATTACAAACAAGTACATCAAATTATTATCACTCACCAGAAGAAGGAAAACACGTGAAACTGTTATAATTCAAGATATTAAGCATCTCTACATTTTTAAAAGTAAATCTGTTTCTACTAGGAAATAGAATGTCTTTGTAGATGCTAAAGCTTGTTTTGACATCAACAGAAATCAGTTGGGCAAATCTTGTATTCATTCAGAATGGCAATTCTACAGAGGTGGCAAAATCCTAAATGTCCGGATTCTTCTGAAGGCTAAACTCAAGTTTGTCTTTGGCAAAGCCATCTAACTGCTCCCTCACGGAAGTAAAAATATCCCACTGTTTCGCCTTTTCCAAACCTTGTTCTCCTAATAGTTTAATAGCTGCAGTCAGATACTTGTAACTAGGGACACAATACAGTTCTGTCTGCAAATTATGTATTTTCTCAGGTAACAGAAGTTGCTGTGCCTTGGAAACTGCACTTGCGTCAGCTGGATCCAAAGAAAGCACAAACTCTTTAATTTTGTCAAAATTCTCACACAACATAACAGCAAACTCGATCGAAGATCCCCATTGAATAATGACTGGGAAATGTGGAAAGGGCAGGCCAGTGGTTTCCTTATAGACCACAACAGGATTCGGTGCTTTCAGCAGAATCTTATTCAGGGCAGAGATGAACTGATTTGCGATGGTGTATTCATTCCTTATGGATTCACAAACCCTGTGAAGGGCTGAACCAAGCATGTCACATGCTCCAACTTAGAAAATAAAGGCTTCAATTGGTTAACAGCTGAAACCATGTATGAAGCCTGGTCTGTAACCACAAGAAGTTTTTCAAACTGGATACCAGCAGGCCAAAGTTCTTGACAAAAGTCCATAATTGATTGCATTACTGTACTGGCATTGGCTTTCTGCAGCTCATACCGTTTTAACAACATGGGATTAACATTCTCCTCTGCTAAGAGAAAAACTAAAATATTCAAAACGTATCATTTCATTGAGTCTATGGTTTTATCCACAATGATTCCCACATCGCAATCAGACACTTTCTCCTTGATTATTTGTATGGTTTCTTGGTAAACAGGCTAATTGCAGTTTTTTCTTAAAGTACTCTCACTCAGCATTGACATCTTTGTGTATTTTTCAAGAAATCCTTTGAAGGCTGGATAGTTCATCTAATTGAGAGGAATTCCTGCTTGTGTAAGAGCTGCACACAACACAATGTTGATTTCTTTAAAATTTTGATTTTTTGAGGAATTCTGTTGAAACACATTTCTTAATAGAGGCTGCCGCAATTTGTTTGCCTGAAGAGTCTTAAAGCTGGAAATGTGCTGTTTGATGCAATTTTGCTGGTGTTTTTCATCTAATGAAATTCCTGAATTGCAAATAGAACACCGAATAACAGTTTCATCTGTGTCTATGAAATCTTGTTTGATTTCCTGAGCCAGAACAATAAGTCAAGCACTGGACCTTTGGCATGGTAAAATCTAGTAATACACTCGTTTAGTAATATAAAAGGACTAATATCAGTTCATTTGCTAACTCAATGTGACTGTTACACAACTCATTCACTTGCTGTTCACACTCTTATATAACACAGACAATTACCAGAATGTTCTCATTTATGCTGGAACTGCAGTCTCAGTGATTTCTAGTAGCTTCGAGCAGAACCCAAGAGTCAATTCTTGGAACTACGCATGTATGGTTACTGATGTCCCTGCATGACCTTGGAATCCACAGGAATAGAGGACGTCTATCACAGTAACAAACTCACATTCACAAACAGTAGGTTACTAATTCTGATGAAATTAAAAGGTTAGAATGATATACAATGACAATGAGTCATTGTGAGTTGCATTATTGTGGGCTGCTTTATAGTGGTAAAGTTAGAGAAAGGGGATTTGTCTTACACAGTTATTTTTCATTGTTGTAGGTGTGCTTTCAACTCCCATGCAGAGTTTACAGAAAGAATTTGGCTTACTCTTCAGAAGTTTACAGAAAGCTGAGGAGATGTTAATTAAAAGTTGAAATATTTTATATTGCAATTCCTTTCTTGGAAGTGTTGAAAACAGTATTGTTATGATAAATTAACTTTAAAGTGAGTCGATAAATAACACTAAACAACACTTACTTTTAAATTTTTCCGGTACATGTTTCAGAGGCTTTGCCTCTATCCTCAGCCAGCCATCGACTAGTTCTCATTGGTGTAGCTGACGATATTTTGTCACAGGTCTCCTCTGGTGGCGGTTCAAGGAACTTGCTGAACAAATCTTTCTGAGGGATGTCGAAATTGAATACTTTGTTCCTATTTTTTGAAATGAAGATTTGTTCCCATGTGGATAGTTCTTGTTTTCCTGTTATATGTTTTAGTAGTTTTGGTTCTGGATTTATGTTGTGGTTTTTTTCCCAAAAATGTGTGGCAACTGCTGATTTTTCTAATTGTTTATATTTTATGTTTCTAAAGTGTTCCTTTGCTCTTGTTTCTAAATTTCTTTTGGTTTTTCCAATATAAATTTGACTACAGTCATTGCATTCAATTTGATATATATGAAACATGTACCAGAAAAATTTAAAAGTGTTGTTTAGTGTTAATAATCGACTCACTTTAAAGTTAATATTTTATATTGTTTAAAATAATCATACAGAGTAAAGTGGAAGGAAACTTAAAAGAAAAAAAGGGGGAAAAAAGGATTATGGGCATGATTGGGGGAAAAAAAGATAAAGGTACCCAAAAAGGTAAAGATGCACGAAAATATGCCTCTTTTGCCAACTAGAAACAAAACTTCCCACTGTGGTATCTTTCCAAATAGCTTAAATTCACTCTAAGAAAAAAGGTGCACACCTAAAAGTCCTAACACAAAATAATATACCTCCACCTATACATGAACTAATTCTTCCACGGAACTCCAGTAATCATGAGTTTCTATAGCTATACTCTACAACTGAAGAGGAAATATAGAAAGCTATCAATCGCCTATAATTATTTCATAGTTGAAAATCATCAATTACACTTCTTAACGTTGTTTGCTACATTGGCTAAAATTTATAACAAACAAAAATTCCCTCATACAAGGATAGGTTCGTAAGTTTTCAACCTCACCGATAAGGATTATCCCCTACACAAAATCCTGTTGTGGTGTCACATATAATCTGTCAAGTAAATAATTGCAACTTTAACTTCCACTCTGCTGTCTGTTATACAAAGCACAAAGGTTATATGCAGAAGATTATGACATGCTCAAAACTCAGTGTCAAATGGTTATTAAGGTCTTCAAATGCAATTAAACAGCGATTGAATGGCGCATATGAGGAAGCATACCCCTCATATTCAACTATAAAAGAATGGGCCAAACTTTTTTGAATGGGTCAAGAAAGCATAGCATGCTCATTTCTGAAAAGATTACTCTTGTGGAAGTGGAAATTAAGGAAGACCAATGGCTCAAAGGTATATAAATAGCACGAAGGTTGAATCTTTCTAAAACAACAGTCTTTTGAATTATTCATGAATATTTAAACATGAATTAGATTAGTGCAAGATGATTGCTTAGAGCTCTTTTCTCAGTCCAAAAGCAGCAATGAAATCTGTTGTCAGGCATTTTTGGAGCTCTACTGTGGCAACGAAAGAGAAGTTCTGCAAACTTAAGTTACAAGAGACCTACAGCAACCTAAAACATGTCTCAGGAGCCATTCACTATTCCCTTGGCAGAAAATCTAGCTTTCCTACCCACATCAGGAGTCGTCTACCACTGGATCAGCTCTCACAACAAGATCTGTAATACTTAAAGCAATAATGTACCTACTTATGGGGGGCCCAATTGGGCTTTCCGCACTTCATTGTTATTCATTGTATAATATAAGTAAATAATGTCTATGATCACTGATCTGTAAAGCGCAGATGCGTTGATCGATCAATAAATGAGTTAAAAAAAAGTTACAAGAGATGAAACTATGATCCTCTACTGTGTTCCCATGTCCAAAAGAAAATCAATGAAGTTCTATGTCGGCCTACTGCACAGACTACATACTTCCATCAAAGAGAGAAGACAAGGAAAGCTGAGTAGGACAGTCGTCATGACAATGCACCTATACACAAAGCTCTTGTTGCACTGAAGCTGTGAGAAAATGTGCTTCAAGGAAATTGACCATTCACCCTACAGCCCAGTTCTAGCTCTTGGTGATAATTTCCTCTTCTCAAAACTCAAAAAGAACCTTCAATGAAAAAAATTTAAGCATGACAAAGTGATGGATGTTGTTTATGCCCATTTTGTAGATTTCTGACTATTTTGTTTTGGGTGAGGGATTGTAATGTTAATTCAAAGATGTGAGAAGTGCACTGTAATAACGGGTGACTATAATGAAAAGTGAAATATAATTTTGTCTCTATCATACATAGAAAACGGTAAGCCAGAAATTTATAATCAATTCTCATACCTAATCTAAATGAGTCTTAACATCTACCTATATGGGAGTCTATTAACGCCCTAGTTATTTGTGTAATGGACCGCCCTTCTTTTAGATTTCCTTAGTATATTTTTTGTTATCGTTCTTGACTATCCTGATTCATTTTTCTCCTCTTGCTATTCCTAAATGTTCTCCAATCATTTTAATACTTTTTGCTCATGTATCAGTAAACATTTTAATTAAAATAATTTTCTTGTGTAATTTGTCCCACTTTGATTCCTATATATCTATCCTCTCTCCAACCCTGAACCCATCACATTCTAATAAAAAATTGATTATTCCTTGACTCCTTGCATATAACACAACTTTCTTCATTATCTTTTCTAAAACCTTATAAAAGTAATGCTCCTGATCGCATCCCAGCCAACCCTTCCCTATCAAATTTACATAATCTACATAGTTTCTTCCCTTTTTTTTTAATTACCCTGTATACTGATTGCTTTTCTAGTGTTCTCAAAATAACAATTAAGCCTGTATTATAAGAACGGAGATATCAAATATGTGGATAACTACAGATCTACAGCATTACTTTCTGTATTCTTTTAAATAATTGAAGGACAATACACTTGTCCTTTTTTGGATAAATTTAATGTAATCAAATGGTGAATTTGAATTTTGCCCCAAGAAATCAATTAATATGCTGATCTTTTCTTTCCTGGAGAAGATGTTAAATGCTCAAGATAGAAATGAACACACTTTAGGTGTATGCGTGATTGGAGAATTTAGTAACAGTAAAGTCAAAATTAGTTGAAAAAATATTTGTAGTTTTTTTTTTATACTTTGTCACTTACAATTTATTTGATACTATAGATAGAGAAGCATTATGGATCAAACTGAATAAGAAGGGATTAAGTTCAAAATACAGCAGAGCGATTCAGAATATTTACATGGATAAGTTTTGTATTAGGTTGAATGGTGATGAAACAACGGAAAGGGTTGCAAGCAATTTGGGACAAAAGCAGGGTTGTAAGCTCAGTCCAATATTATTTTATCTTTTCATTGATGATATACTGGAAGAACTGGATAAGGATAACTTATATCTACCTGTAATACACAACAGAGAAATACCAGGATTACTTTTTGCAGATGACTTAGTGGTAGGTTCAATCTCAATAGTAGGTTTGACAAGAGTTCTTCAGATTGTCCATGCATTTGCAAGAAATGGGGCCTGAGAATTAATTTTGAGAAGTCAAAGATAATGGTATTTAAAATGGTGCATAAAATGAAGGAGGAAAAGTGGTATGTGGAAGGGAAAGAGCTGCAAATTGTAAGGAAATTTGATTATTTAGGAGTGAGACTAAGTAGTAATTGGAGATGGAATAACCATAAGATTAGTGTCTTAGCTAAGAGAAAAGTAGCAATGAATGTCATAAGGTCATGCCTCCACAAAATACCGGAAATGCGAATTGGTTGGCTGGAAAAAGTGTATAAAACAGTTGTTGAAACAAAAATGGTCTATGGATCAGAGATATGGGGAGGTGACGAAGAATGGGTCACTGCTGACAGAATACATAGATTATTTTGTAAACGGGTGTTGGCTTTACCTACCTCATCACCAAATGTGGCTGTAATACTGGAGATGGGAAGAGTGGGTAGTAAGGGGATGATAGTAGAAAGGTTGATGAAATACTGGTATAGAATAAAATCAGTAGATGAGCATAATATTTTGAAAAAATGTTTAGTGATGCAGGAGAAATCTTTTGCTGGGACGAATTGGGTTCAGGGTATAAGAAGAATATTACAGGAATTTGGAATGGGTAACATATGGGAAGAGAGAGAGGAGTTAGTCAGAGGTTTCTGGGTTGCAGTAAGAAATAGAGTGGAGATATAGAGAAACAAGAATTAGTTCACAGTCTTAGTGGCAAGAAAAGTTTAGTATTTTATAATCAACTAAAGATAAATTGGGGAGAGAGAAATATGTGGCTGTATGCAATAGGTTAGGAAGGGCAGATTGGGCTTGGATTAGATTAAGTGTATTTAGGTTAACAGGAGATAGGATGGGAGTGAACTTGGATAAACGTCCTTTATATGTAGGAGCAGACAATGATTTACATTATATTGTCGTGAGGCATTGTTGCGGAGAGTGCGGCAGGCCCGTGCGAAAGAGACAGAGTTACGCGCGGGCAGGAAAGAAAGACGGATAGAGCGGCCAGCTCATGGGTGCAGAGCGGGACACTTGCAGAGAAAGAGAGCAACAGAGGGAGAAAGATACAGAGATCGTTCCATGTGTTCTCGCTACGCCACAAAGAATCGTGTGACTTCGGTAGCTTTCGAGAAACAGCGGCTCAGATATAAATGCTGCCTCGTGGACAGAGCAGCCAGGGAGTGAATGGAGTTGCAGCCGTGCAGTGTGTGCACATTTGAACTGTAACGCAGTTGCGAGTTGAGCTGTTAATTGTGTGCGTGCAGCTATTTGAAGTGCGCAGTAGGTGAATTCTTTTGTTTGTTTGTGTGGTGAAGCAACTGGAGACTACTGTGTGTATGGCACGTCATTTTAGAGCCTGTAAGGGTTGACCAAAGTGTGCTTCTACTGAAATAAAGAGCATTTTGAATTTCTGCAAACTAGACTTTTAATTTTACAAACCCAAAAAGTCACAATATAGTAGAATGTGAAGAAACAAAAGCTGTGGAGAAAACAGTTTTTACCCAAAAAATGGGAGAGTAACTACATAGAAGCTCTAAAAATTAGGATAATGAAGCTAGAAAAGGAAAAGGATTTAAAAATGCTAGGGGAATTCATGGGAAGAGCAAGGGAAAAATGGTAAAGAAAAATAAAGAAAAGTAATATGAATTAAAGTATAAACTTGAAAGAAGCGTAGGGACAGTGAAGCACAAATTAGTACAAAATTGAATCGAGAATATTCTCGATTCAATTTTGTACTAATATGAATTAAGTTTAGGTCCACCATGCATAAATAACCACGGCGTTAATATGTATGGTGGACTAAGGAATAAAATAGCAACTCATGTAATGTGTAAGTAAATTAAGTTGTAAAAACTTTCTGTACAAATAGTTTGTAAATAAATACAAATACAGGTGAATAGAGGTAGGATATATGCTATATTCATAGACTTTGAGAAGGCATATGATAAAATAATAAGGGAAACCTTGTTGTATAAGCTGAGGCTTAAAGGATTAAGCAAAGGGATGGTAGAACTATTAACCCTTTCACCGATATGGACGTCATATGACGTCCAAGTTAAAATGCCCCAAACCGATATGGACGTGTATAGACGTCCTGCGCATACATGCATTTAATGCTCATTTAATGTCAATTATTTTAATCTTGCTGTTTTACAATAAATTTAAATTAGTTCTATAAGGAATGTAAACGTATCCTTAAAGGTTTCTTTTTGAATTGTACACCTCCAAACCTGGATAAACACCCAAGGGCACATCTGCAGATTCACACCAAATAATATTGGTTTCCTTGCGAACTTCTTTTTTGCAACACACTACACATTTTCGAAATGGTTACAAGTTTTTTGGGTGTGGGTGGTATACTTTTAGGAAAGTGTTTTCTCTCAAGTATGAGGGATGATGTGGTGAATTTTGCTACCCCCTAGTATAAAGAGGCCTCTGAGTATTATAATACTCAATTAGGTTACGAGCTCTTTATACGCGCAAGTACAGGTAGATGAATGTCTTTTACAGCTCTGAAAATTACTAAACAACTGTGCATAGTTACATCCAGTGGTAAAAAAATACTTTTTTTTACCATTTAACTGCTTTCCGTAAAGAGGGATAGCTGGTAATAGCTGATCCGTATCACCCATATTTGACCCGCCATTTCCCCAAACAATGGAGTAGCTAACATGCCAGTTGTAGACCAGTACACATCACTGCTACGTATGTCCTAAAGATCTCCTTCATAATCGTACAACAAATCTTCCAGATTTTCTGCAGTAATATCAGAAGCCTGTACACATCATACCCAAGCTAATTTATTTGCTACATTACCGGGATAAGCCATGGTTAACATTGAAATTTAACAATTTCAAATGTGCCATACATTTAGCTCTTGATAGCTACAAGAAATCACTCTGAACACAGAGAGAGTATAAATAACTGAAATACAGAGCGAAAACTGCTGCATAAGGCTGCTAGAAACCTTGGTTGAGAAACACTGTAATAACAGATGCTGACAGAGTTTTCATCCCAGTGTGTGAGTGTGTGACGCAACATATTCTCGTCATATTATCGCTTGGCATAGCATAAATAAACTAAACTTGAACCTGAGAAGTCGCTTGCGTAGCTATACATACATACTATGGCTCGTATACACACAAAACAAAATGATTCACATATTAGGCGCGTTCGGCACAAAGAATGGCTTTTGCTACAGTGAAACAAAGTAGTGAAATTTCAACAATTTATTAATGTAGTCTCTACTTTATTGTTACTGTAGATTTATACTGCCTTTAATGAGTTTTAAACCAGTTTTTGTTTCGTTTAAATAACTTAATAAATACGGAAGATACGGAATTGTATTTATGATGCATTTTTACAGCATTTAACAATTTAAATGTCCTGTTCTGTTTATTGGGTATCCGTTTCCGGCCCCTGAAGGGTTTAAATGGCCATCGGCGAAGCGGTTAATTGAACTTCATCATGAAAATACTTTGTGTCAAATGTGGGGAAGAGGAGGTAACTGTTGAGGTGAATCAGAAAAGAGGTCTTAGGCAAGGATGTAAACTGAGTCCTATTTTGTTTAATCTTTTTATTGATGACATTATGGATTATCTAAGCTTAGCCAACAAGCATATGCCAGTGATAGAAAACAGGGAAATTCCGGAATTATTAAATGCAAATGACTTAATGGTGGGCTCAGTAACAGGAATTGGCTTAGCTCATGTAATAATTGAGATAGAGAGATATTTTAAGGTCTTGGGTCTTAAAGTGAATTAAAATAAAACTAAAATAATAGTTTTAATTAATTGATGGAAATTGATAATTTTCTCATACTAGCCATATATAGGCTATGGTTTTTGATAGATTGAGTCAACATGAAAGATACAGTTTCATGTTGACTCAATGTATCAAAAACCTTAGCGTATATACGGCTAGTATGAGGAAATTATTAATCACCATTAATTAAATAAAATAATAAGAGTTAAATGACAAAGCCTGGGATTCAAGTTCTTTCGATAGTAAGTCGCCACAAACGGTGTATCTCGAATGCAAGAGCCCCTAGTGGTTTACCGGGGAAATATATGACTCAAATGGAGAATTTAATGTCAGGATGGCACATTGGCCATAGTAGCTCAATGGGTTAGAGCGACTGGACGGAAACCAGGAGATCCATGGTTCATATCCCGGCCATGTCACTGAATTTTTCATGTTGACTCAATCTATAAAATAATAGTGTTTAAAAATGGAAATAAATTGAAGAAGACTGAAAAATGGGTTATGTGAGACACAGAAATTCAAGTTGTGCAGGACTACATCTATTTCAGAATTGATTGGGAGTTAAAGAAGTGGGCTCTAGCTAAGAGAAGGTCAGCTCTGGGTTTACTGAGAAAATGCTAATATATATAGCAAATAGGTATCCTGGTTTGAAAGGCTATACTCAGCCTTAGTAGAGTCTAGGTAGGGATATGGGGTGGAAATATGGGGGGTCAAAAATGGATTGGTGAAAATGGATCTTGTATTAAGATCATACTGTAAATTTATGCTGAGCATACCCGAGAACTCAGCAAATGTAGGAGTACTTTTCGAGATGGGAAAAAGTAGTGCAAAAGGAATGGTGATGTAAAGAGTGGTTAAGTACTGGTACAGGATACTGCAGTTGCCAGAGGATAGCTTTAGTAAGTGCTGTCTCAGTTTTCAAGAAAAGCATCCCAATCAGGGAATCTGGTCGAAAGAGTAAAAGAACAGTTGGAAAAGGGTGGATTAGGTGATATATGGCTGCATAGACATAGCTTAGCATGGGGAGTATGGAAGGTAGTTAGATCTAGATGGAGGATATGAATCGTCAAACTGTGTGGACTGAGATGGAGGAGAAAAGGTCACTGGTTCTTTCAAGGATGTTTGGAACAGAATCAAAGTCAGAAAAGTATTTAGAAATCTGTAAGAAAAGGGAAAGAGAAGAGATAGCATGGTACCTTTTTTTTTTTTTTTTTTTTTTTTTTTGTAATTTTACATCCTCCAACGTTAAGTCATATCGGACGGTGAATGAAATGGGTGAAATGATGCTCAAATGTGCCCAGGGTCCATGGACCTTAGAGCTACCTGACATTCGTCTTTAAGGATAAGGGAAACCCCCGGAAGAAACCTTATCCAGGTAACTCACCCTGACCGAGATTCGAACTTGGGACCTCTTGAACGTGAGGCAGACATGTAGCATGGTACAGATTAGGGGTTTGGAAACAGAGGTCTACGGGGTAGTATACTGCAAGGCCACTATCCGATATGTGGGGACAAAGAGGATGGAGAGCATATTATATGGGAATGTAGAGGTACAGATGAATGGAGGAAAAAATTGATTAGGGAGTGGCTGAGAAATAAAAGTATTGTAATCATAAGGAAAATGTTCTTTGATCAGAGTCAGATTAGACAATTAGGAGAATTTCTATGGAAGGTGAGATCCAAATGGAAATGGTCAATTGACAAATGTTATGAGTAAGAGTCAACAATTTAAATTTTAAATCAAGGATGCATGGATGCATGAGATAAAAAGTTTGTGAAGGACTGGTAGCATTTAGATATCTACTGGGTAAGTGACTAATGTCAATTCCAGTAGATGCAATCTATGTAATAGTTTGGCACTAAATAAATAAATAAAAGTATTTTAATCAAAATCCATTTTTGAGAAAATAAAAAATTCTGAAAAGTTTTCCATATAAAGGGTAGTTTGTGGTAGGGCATTTTTTTTTAAAAACTTCTTGTGGCATCTCTTAAAGACACTTAAATACTAAGTTTAGCATTACCAAGTTTGATATTTATCAGATATATTGTCTTCAAATTATTTTGTCGACATGCAAACTACGTGGGCCTCAAAACATGTGTTTCTGATGAAATATTGGTACCAAAATTTTGGATGGAATGCAATACTTCCTCTACCTATTAGTCACATGGTAGGGAAAGTAAGAAAGGAAAATCAGATTTCTTTATGGATAGAGTCAACATGAAAAATTCAATGCCATGGCCGGGATTTCATGTTGACTCTATCCATCAAAAACCTTAGCCTATGTATGGCTAGTGTGAAGAAATGATTAATTTCCATCAATTAACTAAAATAATCAGATTTCGTTGTTTCTGTTCATTTCTCTATTTGCTATTTGACACCTTAGTCAAGTGAATATTTTTCCAAAATTATTCCCTATTATCCAAGAAAATTAAAAGTATATTTATGTGAGTATTTAACAGTTAACAAACTGATGTGTATCATGATTTTCCAAATTTCCGGTCTCTTCTGGAAGCATTCTTAGAAAAGTTCATGCTTGTATCTACTTTTTCTTAATTGATATCAACTTTCATTACTGACTGTTTTGATTAGTACAAGATGCTAGTGACTGATTTGTCTGTGGTGGTGTTTGTGATGTCATGCATCATATGACCTCTCCTTCCTTTTTGAGGCATGCAAGGTATCTGCACTCTCTCTTGTGTCTAGGCTTCCATCAGAGCTGGGCGTAATGTACCAGCCTTCCAAGGTAATGGTCTCATGGCCATCTTTGTAATACTTTGTCTAAGTAAATATGTTCCAAATTATCTCTATTTTCAGTATACTAGTGCAACCTGACCTTTATAGAAAATGTATCATAGAAATCCCCAACCTCTCTGCAAAGCATGAAATCCCATCTGAGCTATTCCCTGTGCATGATCTGGCCACATGGCATCCTAATCCATTAACATCAATGGCCAGGTTGTGACAATATTTACATATTTTGTACAAAGAGAATAAGGTAGACCATAGCAATAGAATATTGTAACGTTGTGGGTTCACAGAATTAAAAGTTCGAGTTGCAGATATTCCAAATGTTCTTTATTTCCGTAGAAATACACTGTTCAATTCTCACGTAACAACATTACATCACATACACAACACAATCTACCCAGGTCGATGACCACACAAACAGCGTTCTGATTACATCTGTTTACAATGCTCCTGTTACGTCTCTCTGTTTACTACTGTCCACGACCAACACTTGGCGAGTCGTTGCCTTCTTAAATACCTCATTGATAAATTCTACTAGATATTTCCGGAACAAACAAGAAATCGAATGTTCTACACAACAATCAAGATATCACTAGAATGTTCCATACAGGAAACCTTATCTGTGTCAGCAAGTCTTTTACCTCGCACTATGTTTATCTGCCAGCTCTTTGTGTACACAAGCCGCTCTATCGTAGATAACGGGTTCGCGACAATATTATGAAAAGGATCACTATGTGATTGCATAGAAATTCCATTCTCTCTGCATGGCCAGACATAAAAAATGATTCGCTTGCCAATTGAGATAAGTATTAGAACATTCAAATAACATTGGATTTCTCAGAAAGGTTTCACTACACCAAAAAATGTATTTGGCATAAGTTGTATATCTTAACAAGACTAACATTATTTATGTAGTAAGATTTGGTAATCTCTTACAATTTACCAGTTATTCAAAAGTCATCCAGAATAAAGATGATTGCTGAGGACATTCCTAGAAAATTTAACACAGATATTTCATTAGTCATCTTACCGATACTGTGTTTACAGTATTGAAAATTCAATCAATAATAATAAAGAATATCTTGGAAATGATTAACAGTTTTAATCAAAGTCAGTCATTTTTAAACAACAAGAAATAATGATTATTTTTCCCATTTTCCCATATAAAAGTTAGTTTTTTTTTTTTGTTTTATTTTTTGTGGGAGGGTTTTTCTTGAAGACCTATGTCAGATCCTTGTAGGATGCTAAGCTTAAATATCAAGCTAAAGAATTTAATGTCATGTCGGCATGTGGCTATGATAGCTCAGTGGTAGAGCAGCCGCATGTAGGAAGTAATCAATATTGATATTTTAATTTTTCTACCACACTATCCGTGTGCAGGACAAGGTTTGGATAGCTAGAGGAAAACTGAAAAATTCAATGCCATTGTTGGGATTTGAGCCATAGATCTCCTGGTTCCCACTGGTTGCTCAACTATTGAGCTACCATGGCAGCCATTGAGCTACACATGGGTAGTGTGGAAGAACAATTAAATTCAATCAGTTGACCTAATATTTGTTGATCAAACCTAGAACTTAAAGCTAGTAAGTCGCTACAAGAGGTAAGTATCTCGCTGTATATGAGATCTTCTAGTGGTTTACTACGAAAAATATGAGTCAATTGGAGAATTTAATGTCAAGCTGGCATGTTGCCATGGAAGCTCAATGGTTAAGAGCAACTGAATGGAAACTGGGAAATCCGTCGTTCAAATCCTGGTTATAACATTGCATTTTTCAGTCTTGACTCTACCTAACCAAATATTGATATTAAATCACATCTCCCCCATTTCTCTCTTTTCCTGCAGAGTAGTGCATTAGCCATAAGGAAAAGTATTTAAAAAAACATTACTTTTGTGTAGTAAGTTAATATTAAATGCTACCTTTTCTTGAAGTTCACTTTAAGTACATTATCAAGCGTTGTGAGCACATGTGTGTATGTTCTCTGTGAAAGACATAACTCAAAAATGAAATTGGTTAAATATCAAACTTGGTTGAAAAAACTATTTGTAGTCGGTTTATTGATACTTTGTCACTTACATTTTTACATTATTGAGGGACCAGTTTTGGAAACCATCGCTTCCATTCTCAACCTCTCGAGTTGGGGAGAGGTTGAGAATGGAAGCAATGGCTTCCAAAACTAGTCCCTCGATAATATAAAAATGTAAGTGACAAAGTGTCAATAAGCCAACAACAAATAGTTTTTTCAATTAATTTTGATGTTACTGTTACTAAATTCCTTCAGTCACGCATAAACAAACTTGGTATTTAATTCAGCTCTTCCAAAGGATAGGACAAACATTTTTAAGAAAAATCCCTCATCCCAAACTACCCTTTACATGGAACATTCAAAATTTTGATTTTGATAAAAACACCAGAATATATTATTAATTTTTAGATGAGTCGTATTTATTACACATCTGCTTCACTTTCGTACCTATTTTGAGGACATGTTTCGCAAATCATTGTTTGCATCTTCGGCTCTTATGCGACTAAAGCTTGATCCAGTGGTGTGGGTAATTCTGGAGTTACTGCTGCCATCTGTTGATTTAGTGATGAACTTAAATGTGGGATTCTCTTTTGGCAGGATTTCAAAGTTCATTAGTTGGTTTTTATGTTTTTCTATGTATATTCTCTCCCATATGACGAGTGAAGCAGATGTGAATAAATACGACTCATCTAAAAATTAATAATTATTTCGCTTCACTGTGGGGTTCCAATACAGTTAAATCTTGATATATAGACCAGAATATTTATTAATATTACGGTGTTAATTTCTATTCGTTATTTCCCACCCTCCGATTGAGCAAGAATGGCGTCATAGTTACCTGCTGAGTCTATCTTGAAATCATAGTGCCTCTACGGAGAAGAAGCGTTAATTCTTGTGGAACAGTAAGCAAATTAGTGCTCTGAGTGTGGTTGCGCTAGTAACCAATACAACCAGCTTCTCCTGGATATGAACACAGAGTACCGCATCTTCATGGTTGAATGCTACTTTTGTACCGGCATTAAAATTGGAGCAACATATAAATATAATTTAAACCTCTGCATAGAGGAGTTTATGCAATGCTATCCGACATTCAGTCAAGTTTCTCGGAGTGTAATGTTGTCAAAAGTGTCCAGGTACCGTCAAATTGACATACATTTGTTTGCAACATAAATGTCTTATGTTTTTTCAGTATACAATATAAATTTTTTGTCATTCTCTAGCTTAATTAAAATGCCTATTACTGTTGGTATCCTTATGTCTTTTAAAAACAATAGGTGCTTCAAACATTTCCAAGATACCGGATCAGTTACTCACAAAAAGAGAGACACTGGACAGTATAAAGTGACTGGTGCCAATCTAGAAGTAATAAATAATGTTATGACAGAAAGGCCTCAAGCATATCTTCTCACAATACAGAAAGTGTTTAAGGGGAAGAGAGAAAGGAAATATAAGAAAATGGACACACAAGACTATGTACTAGAGATATTTTCTTGTTTAGAATTGGATAAAAGCTTTGTACATACACTAATTTATTTTTCATTTCTAGAACATGTTCTGCTAATTTTCTGGTTTGTAATGAAGTTATATTGTGAGGAAACGTGGGTGATTGAAAAGAATTGAAATTAGATTGAAATATTTCTATTTTATGTGACAGGTTTACAATATGCATATATGTCTAGTATAACAGTAACACAGATCGAAATTTAACTGTATTGGAACACAACAGTGAAGCAAAATAATTATTAAATTATAGATGAGTCGTATTTATTACACATCGGCTTCACTTACGTACCTATATTGAGGACATGTTTCGTGAAGCATCGTTCACATCGTCGGCTCTAATGCGACTAAATCTTGATCCAGTGGTGTGGGTAGTTCTGGAGTTGCTGCTGCCATCTGTTGATTTTGTGATGAATTTAAATGTGGGGTTGTCTTCTGGCGGGATTTCAATGTAACTAACCTCTCTAAGCAAACTTTTAACACTGAAGAAATAGATATGCTAAACCAAGGCCTGAAAACATGTATATCATACTCCAACAACCCTGATGAGTTCATTGCAGATATTGAAATAGTAGTAGAAGGCTTGGAGACTATGGATAAAATTATAATTAGGAAAAAATCTAGTTCTATATTGGAAAACTTAGCAAATAAAAAACCAGGAAAACATATGAAACAAATTAAGATAGTTAATCTTTAGGAAAAAAGGAGTAATCTTCTCAAGGGCTGATAAAGGGAACAAAATAGTAATT
Source organism: Mantis religiosa (assembly GCA_030765055.1). Classification (NCBI taxonomy): domain Eukaryota; kingdom Metazoa; phylum Arthropoda; class Insecta; order Mantodea; family Mantidae; genus Mantis; species Mantis religiosa. Next base: position 338,548,351 of record CM060950.1, read on the forward strand.
TTAGACACAGATACATACAAGGAAAAAATGTTAGATGTACTACAACAAAAAGAATTCAAAGAAATTTATTCAAATCCACTCAACCAATGCATAAAAGACGTACACAAAACCATCAATAATAGTAAAATTTTAACAACTGCAGAACAAAATGCTATCAAACCGGACAACCCTACCCTTGCAAGATTATATGGATTGCCTAAAATACACAAACCCAACATACCCATGAGACCCATTGTAAATAATGTTAACACTCCTACTTACCTTCTGGCAAAATGGCTATCCAAAAAATTTCAGTCCTTTCCACAATTCAATACTCTGAGCATAAAAAACTCTAGACCTGGTAGAAAAAATTCAAAATCTTAAATTAAACCCTCAAGACCCTTTAGTATCCTTTGATATCCGCTCCCTCTTCCCTAGCATCCCAATAGACAAACTTTTGATTCAACTAAAGAAATGGCTAACTTCTATTAACCTAGATGCCAATACAATAGAAGAATATTTGGCAATGACTGAAATATGTACACACCAAAATTATTTTGTTTTCGATGGAAAGTATTACAAACAAATTTCAGGACTGGCTATGGGAAGTCCACAATCACCAATTTTGGCCAATTTATACATGAGCTTTTTCGAAACACATAAAACTAAAGCCTTCCCTCATATTTTTAAAACATGGTACAGATACGTAGACAACATCTTTGCAATAGTACACTACAAACAAATAGATGATGCTTTGAAACTACTCAACCTTCAAGAACCCAGCATACAATTCACAGTAGAAACTGAAGAGGACTGTACTCTACCTTTTTTGGACCTTAAAATCACAAAAAACAATGAAAAACTGGAATTTGGTATTCATAGAAAAGCAGCACACACAGATAATTACATCAAAGCAAATAGTTTCAACCCAATTCCACACAAACATGCCTCCAACAACAGTCTCACAAACAGATTAGTAAATCTACCCCTTAGCCAGCAAGAATATAAAAAAGAATACCATCAGATCTTAAAAACTGCAATTAAAAATGGATATGGAAAAAGCCTTGTAGATAAAAAACTAAAATCATTCAACATTCAAAAAAGATTAAAGCAGATCACAGCTCTTTCGCCAATAAAACAAGAAATTAGATTTGCTAAATTTACATACCACCCCTGGGCCACAAAAAAGTTCCAAAAAATATTCAATACAATATAACATTGGCACCAAAAAAACAATTACAACATTAAAAACCTACTTAACAGTATTAATACTGATAAGATAAAACCAAAAGAAAAGTCAGGCATTTACAAGATTAAGTGTAAAGACTGTAAAAAAATTTACATAGGGAGGACAAAAAGAAACATAGGCACTAGAAAGAAAGAACACTTCAGGCACTTAAGATACAAAAATATTGATAAGTCCGCAATAGCAGCTCATTTCTTGTCTGAAAATCATGAAATTGAAGATAGTACCAAATTACTAAAATACGTACAAAAACATAGTGAACTCGTCATATGGGAGACAATATACATAGAAAAACATAAAAACCAACCAATGAACTTTGAAATCCTGCCAGAAGACAACCCCATATTTAACTTCATCACAAAATCAACAGATGGCAGCAGCAACTCCAGAACTACCCACACCCTCGGATCAAGCTTTAGTTGCATTAGAGCCGACGATGCGAACGATGGTTCGCGAAACATGTCCTCAATATAGGTACGTATGTGAAGCCGATGCGTAATAAATATGACTCATTTATAATTTAATAGAAAAACATGTTCATTGTGAAGTAAGTGTTCATTGACTTATCATTTCGTATATTCTTTATAGTATACTTTTATGGCTGCATAATTAGCTTTATAGTTTTTTAAAACAGTTATCATATCTACACACCAGTGAAATTATGCACCTTTATATTATGCGAGCAGGACCCACCTCTCAAATAGTATATTTACCTGCCAGTAGGGGGAGTCCTCAAAGTTGCTGTCAGCACATCAAATACGATCACAAGCTGCTATGGGAATCGTATATAAACTCGCTCCGTCAGTGATGCTATTGATGACATCAAATTTTGCATGGTAAAATCACAGCTAAAAATGAACACCGTGTATATTTAAGATATTTTCACAAATGAAATCTCTTGCTTGAATATTCTGGGAATGTTCTCAGACGCCCTCTTCACTTTGAATGGCCATTGTATAATTGGTAAATCTTAATAGACAAAATCTTACTACATAAAAAATGTAGATCTCATTATAATATGCAATTTATGTCAAATACATTTTATGGTGGAATAAACCATTTTGCAGGTATAGCTTGTTATTATAAGTGTTTGGAGGAATTTAGTAACAGTGAGTTCCAAATTAATTTAAAAAAAGTTAGTAGTCGGTTTTTTCACACATCACTTACACTTTTATCTATTTTTTTTAAATAAAAAACAAATGTTCTGGAGTATGAAAAACTAACTACAAAAAGTTATTTCAGTAACTTATGTTTGAATTTTCCAATACTTATGATGTTCTTCAATGGACAGTCATTTGTTTTTTATGTCTCAGAAATGCAAAGACAACTACATGTCAAAGCTATCACATAGCGACCAGCTTTAAAAGAGTTGACTATCCCTTAAAGCCTACTGAAATCCCATATTCTCCTTGTACCTACAAAAAATTATCAAAAATATAATTTCTGGAAATGTTTATCTCGAATAACATAAGTAGATGGATGAATAAGCGTTTGCAAGAATAGTTTGTACAAGAGTACAGAAAGTCATCCACATGCATACATCAAATTGTTTTTAATCTGCTGATTTCTTAAATAAATATTAATAAAACTTACATTCATATTAAAATCTGTATACAAATTCAACACAACATTAAACCAATAGAAAGCATCCTCAAAGAGAACTTAGTCAAACTAAGCATAAGGCAGCAGGGCAGTCCTTATTGCATTGCTTGTGCTGGTATTGCATAACTTCTGAATTCACAGGATCGGATGAATTATATGTGATAATATGTAAAATAAAATTGAACACCTCAATTATATGCTAAGTTATTGCACTGTGAAACTTTGTAACAGTGAAGTGATAAGAATAAAGTGTCATCAAACCACCTAATTTCAAGGCGTCAGTTATTTAGTTTACAGAATCACCTTAATTGTTTGGTTTAGTATTTACAATACAAAACAATTATTTATTATTAAATCTATTTTCCAATGTGCTAAGAAGGTATTCTAGCACATTCCCATCAGTTACTATTCTATCTCTACAGGCATGATCAAGCTTTAAAACTACATAAGGAAAAAAGAAATGAAAAACAAAAACCCCATGAAGAAACAATCCTTTGAACTGATACCTCTTTTCTTCTTATTAGGCTTTACGGGATCAAACATTGTTGTATGTCTTAAGAAGTGTATGAGAGCTTCATATTCTATAGTTGAAGCAGTAGAACATGTCTCCCAATCTGCATCACTGTGATTATGAATGCCATCATCATCATCATCATCTGTGTGGCTGAATGAATCATCTAGATCTGCAACAAAACATTTGGTTGCTTTATGCTTGACACAGTGACAAACACTGCTTCAACAAGTAATAGAATTCTTTGATTAAGCTAACGTAAGAGATTATAATTGTAATGGTTAATATAAGATCTTAAATATGTGCTTGCATATATTATTTGGATAGTTCATTAAGAAATTCTTCTAAGCTTATAATATGGATTTTCTGATATTTAAATGAATTTATTATTTACCTCTAAACATACCTATTATTTTACAATGTGATGGCTCATTTTCTACTAATTTTTTTTATTGCTGAAATGGAATGTTCCATTAAGTACAATAATAATAGTAACAATGAAATAAATTTTACGAGCTTATCCTTTAGGTTAAAATCACAAGTATACCTCTGATATGTTTAACCATATTTTTTCTTGCTGAAATTGCATTTAGAAACCAAATATTGGACATGAAGCACTAAAAAATGTACTGCAAGAATAAATAATAAATGTTAAAACCACTAATATAATTCTGAGTCAAACTAGTACTCAATGCTGCATATAATGCTAATGTTTACCTAGAACATGTTTTGTTAGGACGTTTCGTAACATCCTCAGCTAATGTCGACTATTAAATGTTGATTTAGGGAACTCCTTGGAGGTGATAGGAGCGAATCTGGTGGTATCTTGATGAACTTGAAGTTTGTGTTCTCTTCAAAGGTCGTGTCAAAATTGAACAGTTTTGCTTCATATTTCTTTATGAATATCTTTTCCCACGTGGTTAATGCAGTTGGATCCTGAACACTATTTAATAAGCAGATTTCTCGTTCTATATCATGATTATCATTTCAAATATGGTACACTATTGCCTATTTGTCTATTTCTTTCTTCCTTATGTTTCTAAAATGCTCTTTAAGCCTATGTTCAAATTTCTCTTAATTTTTCCAATGTAAAAATTATCACAACCTTTGCAGTTTATCCGGTACACACCTGAATTTTTGTCTGTGGGTTTCTACTTTGTATTATACAATTTCAAAAGGTGTTGTACACTGACTTTGTTCTGTGGGGCCAAAGTAATGTGTTCTTTGAAGACCTTTTGAAAAGGTATGTAGTTCTGGGATGTATGTAAATTTTCTGTATTAAGTTTTATTACTGATCAGGAAAAGGGTAGTTATTTGTTTGATTTTGGTTGTCTTTTGAATTCATCAATTTTCCTTTTGATCAATTCAATGTTAAAACCACTACTTATATATTCATGGCTGTGTGAAATACCTTAAGACAAGCATCAATACATAGAGCTACATCACAATCTTTACATATGTATCCTGATTCCCTATGGTTCCAAGCACACTGCTGCACATCCTGAATGTTCTTGTTGGATTCTGCTTCTTCTCAGTGAGAGGAATTGCAAATGGAAAAAGGTCAAGAAGTTGTGCAGGGTTGTTTTTGCTAATGGACAGCCCAGTGCTTTTGGTGAAAATTCCTCCTTCTGATGTCTAACAATGAGTTGCTCAGCAATGCCATATGAAAGTCAAGGGCATTATGCTTTCCTCCATGTTATTTTAATAGGACAAAGACATTCCATACTGCTAATTCCAAAAGATGAAAAAATATCTTCTTATAGTCTTTTTGCTCCTCTTACATGGCAATGGATTGCTTACAATGTGCTGGTCTACTTTATCCACACCACCTATTGTCATATGCAAACACAGCCATTGGTTTTGCAATATCTTTTTTCTTACTTTTCATGTCTGGATTTCTGCATCGTGGATAGTGAACAACATGTAGATGTCTAGTTATATAGAATAAAAAGAAGTATTTCAGAAAGTGGAGTGCCATTGTTACTAAAATTAGGCAAGTGAGTCAACCTTGTATATACTTTTCTCCACTTACAAGTTTTTTATGAAGACTAGTTTCTGGGGACTTCTCCCCTATCGTCAGTTCCGTGGTTGACTGATGCATCCGATGTCTGCATCTGGCTTGGTGTCGTGCTGCCATCTAATGTCCTGTTAAGTTTGATGACATCATCTACCGCGGGAATTTCAAAATTCATCAAGAGGTCCTGTTTTTTTGTAATAAATATGTTTTCCCAAATCTGTAGTTCCAGAGGTTTCTTTGCCTGTTTGATCAGTTCGATTTCTTGTTTTATGTTGTGATTCTCAGACCAAAAGTGATGTGCTACGGCCGACTTGTCCATTTGTTTGAACTTAATATTTCTGAAGTGTTCTTTCATTCTTGTTCCTAGATTCCTTTTGGTCTTACCAATGTATATCTTGTCACAATCCTGGCAACTCATTTGGTAAATGCCTGATAATTGAGTTTTCGGTGTGCTATTTTTTAGAGGGTGGTTTAGTAAGTTGCGGATGTTGTGTTTGTTCTGAGGGGTTAATTTTATGTTGAAGCTCTTAAATATCTTTTCAAATTTTTTGAAGTATTTTGGATGAAATGTAAATTTTCCATATCTGGTGTTTGGGTTTTCTAGTTTTTTTAACGTAGTAATGTCCCTTAAGTTTTTGTTTCTCTTGTGTCTGTAGATCAGTTTTTTGATGAAATTTGTGTTATAGTTGTTCAGTTCGGCAACCTGGTGTATGTGAGCGTACTCCTGTTCATATTCTGTTTTTGTTAGCGGAATGTTGATTAATCTGTGAACTAAACTATGGAATACTGCATATTGATGTTGTACTGGGTTGAATGGGTTGCATTTAATGTAATTGTCAACATGTGCTGCTTTTCGGTATATTCCAAATTGTAATCCTGTTGGTGTTCTAATGATTTTCAAATCTAGAAAAGGTAGCCATTCATCCTGCTCTACTTCAATGGTGAAAACTATGGATTTTTCTTGTAGGTTTAGCATAGATATGTCGATGATGTGTTTGCTATATTCCCTAGAAGACTAACCGAGGATGCTATAAAGTTGCTAAACCTACAAGAAAAATCCATAGTTTTCACCATTGAAGTAGAGCAGGATGAATGGCTACCTTTTCTAGATTTGAAAATCATTAGAACACCAACAGGATTACAATTTGGAATATACCGAAAAGCAACACATGTTGACAATTACATTAAATGCAACCCATTCAACCCAGTACAACATCAATATGCAGTATTCCATAGTTTAGTTCACAGATTAATCAACATTCCGCTAACAAAAACAGAATATGAACAGGAGTACGCTCACATACACCAGGTTGCCGAACTGAACAACTATAACACAAATTTCATCAAAAAACTGATCTACAGACACAAGAGAAACAAAAACTTAAGGGACATTACTACGTTAAAAAAACTAGAAAACCCAAACACCAGATGTCAAAAATTTACATTTCATCCAAAATACTTCAAAAAATTTGAAAAGATATTTAAGAGCTTCAACATAAAATTAGCCCCTCAAAACAAACACAACATCCGCAACTTACTAAACCACCCTCTAAAAAATAGCACACCGAAAACTCAATTATCAGGCATTTACCAAATGAGTTGCCAGGATTGTGACAAGATATACATTGGTAAGACCAAAAGGAATCTAGGAACAAGAATGAAAGAACACTTCAGAAATATTAAGTTCAAACAAATGGACAAGTCGGCCGTAGCACATCACTTTTGGTCTGAGAATCACAACATAAAACAAGAAATCGAACTGATCAAACAGGCAAAGAAACCTCTGGAACTACAGATTTGGGAAAACATATTTATTACGAAAAAACAGGACCTCTTGATGAATTTTGAAATTCCCGCGGTAGATGACGTCATCAAACTTACCAAGACATTAGATGGCAGCACGGCACCAAGCCAGATGCAGACACCGGATGCATCATCAGTCAACCACAGAACTGACGATAGGTGAGAAGTCCCCAGAAACTAGTCTTCATTAAAAACTTGTAAGTGGAGAAAAGTATATACAAGGTTGACTCACTTGCCTAATTTTAGTATTAATGTAGATGTCTCCTTTGTATTTCCATTTCTGTGCAGTTAGTTTACCTCGCTGGAATGAAACAACCTCTCCTTTCTTTAGCTTTTTGGTTCAAAAGGAAGGGGGTCTTTTCTTATCTTGTTGGATGCTAAATGCCATATATATATCTGTTCTTTTTGTTAGCAGAAGGTCAGCAAGCTGTGAGGACTACAATAGTTATCTATAGTCAAGCAGTATCCCATGTTCAGCAAGAGTTTCATTAGTGTCATAACAATGTGTGATGACTGACAGATTTTTGCATTCTTCATCACAATGCCCTTGCTAATATAAATAATTAGGGATCAAAGGTATTCCACCAACTAACTCACACAGCTTGTATGTTTTGATGCCAAATCTAGCTCTCGTGAGTGACAGATAATGGATCCATCCCAGTTGTCTTTTATATAACATCAAGCTTTCATCTATGGTCACACATCTTTCTGGAGCACAGTTACTTCTAAATTTAGTTGACAGGTAGCTCACAATAGAACATATTTTATTCAATTTTAGTTATGGATGGCTTAGTGCATTATAGTTGCATTGTCGGAAAAATGTACATTATTCTTCAAATTCACGAATCTCTTGAATTGTAGAATCTCTCAAAAAATTGGAGTAGCTAATGTAGCTCTTTTGGTCCAGTACATCTGATTAGTAGGTTTTTTGACAATGTTTTGCCACTAAGTTACAGCAATAAATGGAAACATTTCATCAACTGTTGTTTCCTTCCAAACCAGCATGTTTGTGTTGAATAGTTGGTATCAGTAACAAACATTTTCATGAATCCATTATCAACAAATTCTTTAAATTAGTGCTTAACATCCTCAATATAGGGTTGAAAATTAATTTCAGGTTTACTTGTAAAAACGTGGTGGAGCAAGTGGTAGTGGCCTTGGAGGATCAATTCTGCAACACATTCTCATTCTCAAATGAAACTGATTCATCACTTTCTTCTCTGTAAGTTTCTTCATAGCTTTTTCCAAATCTCAGACCTACTAAATTCAATATTTAACTCTTCACTCTCCATTTTCATTAAGTGTGAGAAAGCAACACAAACTGAAAGAACAGGTTGTAACAGAGACCTCTAGTATGAATAAGATGCATGGAAAAATATCAATGAACTGGCTAATTCAGAGACACCTGTGGGAAGAAATATAATTTCTAAATATCAGACCACAGCAAAATCTAAAGAAAGAATCAAGGGACTACTAAGACATAACACAGAACAAGCAAACCTTTCAACCTTTCAAAATGTATGTTAGTCAGAAATGTTAGCCCGAGTATACTCTTGCATTTTATTATTTTGTCAAAATCAAAAACACATGTATATCTGGTTTTTATGTTAAAAGGTTAAAATATGTACATTAGTTACTTAATATATACCAGGTGAGTCACCTGCCACTATTTATTTTTGAAGTTATGTAACTTGCTAAGTGACATAGACGTAAACCTTTCTTGAATGCCTTCTAATGGATGATTTGTAGAACAGTTTATAGAGGATGGGTAGATAACTCAGTGCATAAGTGTTGTATGGGACAGAAAGCAATCATTATGTATGTCGATCCCAAAAACATCATACCCAGACACAGAGGATGCAGAAATAATTTTAGATGAGTTTACAAACTTTTATTCATTAGCGTACATTCACACATCCTTTAAACATGCTCCTGAAGGAACAACCTATCACATGCATCAGTTGACAGTAATATTGGAACACAAAATGGATTTAAATTTTCAGTCAACACCTGTTTTTATTGTAGAGCCATTTCAGAAAGTGCTATGAATTAGGTAGAGTGTTTTCGCTTCTGACACAAATTACGGCAATTTTTAGCTCATACAGTAATTGTAATGGCAGATGCAGTTTTTTTTATTTGTATTAAAGCTATCGAAAGGAGGTCAAAACACTGTATGACGCTGTAAAAAATGTGTACAGATTCGAGGTGGGTCTTAGGTTTGCGGTTACTTATTGGTACAGGAACCTTCCCGTTTGGGAGGAAAAATGGGAGAAAGTAGAGAAGAGGATAGTAGCTATAAAAATGTTAACAGGCAGGGAGGAAAAGAAGGTAAGAAGTATTGGTGAGTTCTTGCAGAAAATAAAAGAAAAATGGGTCAAAAATGTAAAGAATATAAGAAAGGAAGATGAGGGGGAAGAATGGGACTAATTAAGTAACAAGGAGGCATGGAGGTTAAGAGCTACCTGGAAGAGCAGAAGACCAGGGTGTCATGTACGCCAAAGTAGCAACAAGGTAAAGACAATTAAATGTAGCCAAAAGTTGTAAATTGTAAAAATGTTGGAATATGCACAATAAAAATTGAAACTAATCTAAAAAGTGGTATTATACAGGTTACTTCACCACTCTTCCACTTCAGCTTGGGTTCAAATCCTTCTTGATCACCTGAACAATTTTACTACCCTTTGTTTTACCTCTTGGGGCCTATAATTTGATATTATAATACAAATAATATTTTTATAACTATAGGTGTTTACAAAATACAATAATAGCCTTGTTTCCACTAGCAGATATTTCATTAGATATTTTATTATTGTCGGTATTGTGATTGATCTGTTAAACCAAGTTTCAAACATTTCACAAATGCAAAGTGAAACATAGGATTTAAGCATGAAGCAAAACTATTAGATTTAATGTTGTCATGCTCATAAAAAAAATGAAAGCCAACTACGTAACATGGTTTGCAACACCAGATACATTACAGATTATAAGGGTCATAAAGTTAAAACATGATCCCTAATAAAAGATAAAGATAGCCCATAGTTACCCTTCAAAGGGCAAGGACCTCTCCTACATGCCGGTAAGTTGCGGCAACTTATATGGTGAGCTAAGCTCTGTTGATCGTAATTATCAGATTGTACTGCTTGTGTCTTTCGCTCACAATAGAACCAATAGCAACAATAAATAAAATTAGTATATAACATACAGACAATAAAGACTAGGAGAAATGGAAAAAAGAAAAACAATGTGATGTCTTTTCGAACCTAGCCTTTGCACCACAGTATTCTAGCAACCAAACCCACTCTGTCAGCTGTCACGTATTGTGTCATTCTTTGGGAAAGCATTCGTTTACCACCTTGCTAGAATTATATGCATGAAAGAGCATCATTTATTTAAGCTTGTCGCAGCTTTTTGGTCCTCAGTCAGGGCTGTAAGTATTAATGCTGGGTGCGTATAGTACCGAACAGAAGGGCAGAGCTGCAATAAAAGCTTTTGTGCTAAAAGGGTCAATATTTTCACATTAGACTATAAACTGCGGGTTGCATATATAAGAATAAATAGGGACTCACCTGGTATGTATTATATATTAGTTATATATTTTTTTTTATCATTTGCTGTTTGTGAAGGAGCTTTAGGTTTATCTATTTTAGTTTCCATAATCCATACTCATGGTAATATATTAGTTGCTTACTAATATCTATATTTATATATTTTAGTGACAATAACCACAAAATAAGCATCACCTCAAGGTATACTTCTTCTTTAGTTGCCTTCTTAAACCACTACATGGTGTCAGGGTATTGTTGTTCCCGTTAACCCCATGTGGGTTGGAAAACGGAATCGCTGGATCAGTGAGAGAATCCAGGATGGGTGATCAACCCAATGCACGGTATGAGAGTGAGGGAAGTGGATGACAGAATGAGGGCGAGACGAAACGATAGGAAAGATGATGGAGCAATTGGTGGAATGTTGGTGGAAGAAACTGAGGATCTGGAGAAAACCCAACCCAGCACCGTGTTGTTCACCACAAATCTCACTTTGTGGTCACCTGGGATCGAACCCAGGCCGCCTTGGTGAGAGCCAAGCGGTCTAACCACTCAGACCCTCAAGATATACATTGTCACAAAATATGAAGAGATTACACGGCCTTCATTAATAAATAGAAAACAGAAAAGGAAAGCTTACATAAAGTTAACATACAAAAGTAGTTGAGTACTGAGAAAATTTTCTGAGGGGCCATTATAGTTTTTTTTAACTCAGATAAGACTTACTTGCACATCTTGGATACATAATATATTTCCCACATGAGATGAGCTTTAAGAGTTACTGAAGTTAAAAAGCTAACATACTTCAGAAGTTCATGAATTATAAATAAATACAGTAAGTATGCTATAAAACTTGGTCGGCAGGTGCATGGCCCATCTGCCAGTCATGTACTATACCTACAACTTGGCTGACAGTCGCATAATCCATCTCCCGATCAAATATGAGTGGACATCAAATCAAATCTCAAATCACATTAAAAACTATCACAATAAACACAAAGCATACCTTATCACAGGAGATGTTGGAAATTTGTATTTGTATTTATTTCATCCTTTGGAACTTAATACATATGTTATAGGATACGTCAGTTCAAGATACAAAGATAAATATAAAAAGTTACATAAGCCTAACAACTGTAACAGATATAGGATCCAACAAAAGTCTACAGTAGAAAAAGCAAATAAATATAAACTATATAAAGACTATAGAGAAATGCTATATAAAAGTAATTGTTCACAAATGTGGAGTTTACTCTACTTCATGATTTAATTCAATTCAATTTATTTTGTCCTTTCGATTGATATCAGACATGTCATAGTATAAAAATTACATTAATCGCTATTGTCATTATTTACAGTCACTTAAAACTAATTAAAATTTAAAAACTCATTTGCAGAATAAAATGAATGTTGCAGTAAAGAGTTTTACTCCTTTTTTAAAATGTATAAGGCTCTTCATTTGTTTAATATTTTCTGGTACTCTGTTGTATAATCTTATACCTTTATTGATAGCACTAGACCTGAAGATTTCCGTTCTACTACTTTGAATGTGAAAGTCATCTTTCTGACGTGTATTGTATTTGTGAATATCGGCATTTTTGTAATTTTGTATTTGTAGTTTATTTTGTTTTACATGGACCACTAATTCCAAAATATACATACATGCTAGAGGTAATATTTGATGTTTTTTGAATAATGGCCTGCAAGATGTTCTGTTATCCACCCCACTTGGTATCCTTATCACTCTTTTTTTTGAAGTTTAAAGACTATCTGCCATTTCCCCCCAGAACACTACCCCATATTGTAACTGACTGTGAAAGTAACCACAATATATATTTCTCAATGCTGCTAAATTTATTAAGCTTTTCAAATGTTTAAGCAAATAACAAATGGAACTCAGTTTATTTATTAAATGTTGAATATGTGTGGTCTATTTCATGTTCTCATTCATATGTAATCCCAAAAATGTTGTTTCATTATTGTAGCTAATGGCTGTTTTATCAAATACTATTGGAGGTTTGACCACATTTCTATTTTGGCAAGTATGGAATGAAATGGCAATAGTCTTATCCTTATTTATAATTAGTTCATTCGTCTGAAACCATGTTTACATAGAGTATCATTGAGTTTGGTCTGTACGCTTTCTTGATTGTTTCCTTTTATTAGGATGTTAGTGTCATCTGCAAATAAAATAGCATCTGTGGAATTAATGGCAATTGGCAAATCATTTATGTACAACAAAAATAACAAGGGGCCCAGGACTGATCCTTGTGGAACTCCTCACCTAACTTCTCTCACTTTGGACTGAACTGTATTTAATTTTCCTTTATTTTCAAATTGAAGTGCTACAAACTGTTTTCTATCGCTTAAATAGGATTTAACCCAATTATTCATAATACCCCTAAAACCATATTTATTTAATTTCCTGAGTAGTATTTCATGATCTAAAACATTGTATGCTTTCGTTAAGTCTAAAAGTAAACCCACAACTGTCACCAAACAGCTGAGGATGAGATTGAATGATCTTGAAAACGTTTCAATTATACAACAAGTAAGTGAAGTTTGAGTGTAAACATAGTGACTCATAAATCAAACTCAAATATGAAGAATACCTCACTGTTAATAATGCTTCTGCTTTTAATATTTAAAACCCACAACTATTAATTTTTTATCAATAGCTTCTTGAATTTTATTTATTAAACTGTCCATAGCTGTTATGGTAGATCTGTTTTTTCTAAATACGTTTTGGGCCTCTGAAAGAATATTGTATTTTGAGATGAAAGATATCATTCTATTACGAACCAGTTTTTCAAATAATTTAGAAAATGATGATACGAATGATATTGGTCTGTAATTTTCTCTTTTATTCTTCTCCCCTTTTTTATAAAGTGGCTTAATTTTTGATACTTTTAACTTATCTGGGAATACACCCGATTGCAATGATGCATTATAGAGACTGACTAGTGGCTTAGCTATTTGATGTATACCTTTTTTAATATTAATTAATAATAATTTATCAAATATTACCTCTAGCATGTATGTATATATTTTGGAATTAAGTGATCCATGTAAAACAAAATAAACTACAAATACAAAATTACAAAAATGCCGATATTCACAAATACAATACATGTCAGAAAGATGACTTTCACATTCAAAGTTGTAGAACGGAAATCTTCAGGTCTAGTGCTATCAATAAAGGTATAAGATTATACAACAGAGTACCAGAAAATATTAAACAAATGAACAGCCTTATACATTTTAAAAAGGGAGTAAAACTCTTTTTACTACAACATTCATTTTATTCTGTTAATTAGTTTTAAGTGATTGTAAATAATGACAGTGGCCATTAATGTAATTTTTATACTATGATGTGTCTGATATCAATCAAAAGGACAAAATAAATTGAATTAAATTGAATTAAATCATGAATTAGAGTAAACTCCACATTTGTGAACAATTACTTTTATATAGCATTTCTCTATGGTCTTTATATAGTTTATATTTATTTGCTTTTTCTACTGTAGACTTTTGTTGGATCCTATATCTGTTACAGTTGTTAGGCTTATGTAACTTTTTATATTTATCTTTGTATCTTGAACTGACGTGTCCTATAACATATGTATTATGTTCCAAAGGATGAAATAAATACAAATACAAATGATAACATCTGGTACTTCATCAACTCCAGATGAGTATTTGGCCTTCATACCCTGGACTACACCTTCTAATTCCAATTCCGTCACAGGCAATATAAAAATTGATTGACTGCATTGCTTTATGTTGTCACCATTCTCGTGACACCCTTTATGATTAATATTTTGAGCTACTAAGTTTTCTGCAATGTCTGTGAGATAAGCATTAAAAGACTGCAATATCCTCTGGATTGGTGATATTATTACTATTGATATTTAATTAATTAATATTGATTTTTGGGGCAGATTTTCCAGTTTCTTGGTTAACTAATGTCCAAAGGGCCTTTGTTTTATTGTTAGAGTTTAGTATGAATCTTTCATTTTCCCTTCTTTTGGCTTCGGTTATAATGGTTTTATAGATCTTTCGGTACCTATTGATATACTCTTTGGTCTCATTATTTACTTGTCCATGTTTTTCTAGCCTGCACAAAAACCGTAGCCTATTGCTGGATGTAATTATTCCCTTTGTTATCCACCCTTTCTTTTTTTGTGATTTAAAGCATTTCTTTTCTAAAGGAAAAGCTATATCAAACCAATACAGAAATATGTTTAGGAAGTTCTCACATTTTAAGTTAACATCAATTTCATCAAAGACATTATCCCATTGTTACTAAAATTAGGCAAGTGAGTCAACCTTGTATATACTTTTCTCCACTTACTTCTTTTTATTCTATACATTATCCCATGTTTCCTTTTCCAATAAAGTATTAAACAGTACAATACTATTTTTACTAAAGTTTCTTTTAGAAATAGTAATGGGTCTATCCATTCTTTTAGATACTAGAGTCTTAATTTGTAGTATTTGTGCCCAGTGATCAGAAAAACCTAGATCTGTGACAGTAGCTTGCTGTTCAAATTTTGTTTTGTTAATAATTATTACATCCAGTAACGAGGTTGATCTAGTGGTCGAGTTTACTGTGTTAGTCAAGTTATTACTAGCGAGCAAATCTTTAAGCTTAGTTAGTTTAGCAGTTTCACACATGAAATTTATATTCCAGTCACCACATAATATTACAGTTCTGGTTTTCTGTATTAAATTATTAAGCATTGTGTCCAACTTAGATAAAAAAAATGTTTCAAAATGACTATCAGGGGATCTATAAATACAAACAATAACTATATAATGATTACTGATTTCTATTATACACATCTCAAATTCTTTGTCTTCCTTTAAGTTATTAAATTTAGTTATAATTCTAGTTTTCAAATACGATTTAACATATAAACATGACCCCCCATGCCCCAGCTTTTCCCTACAATATACATCTGTTAATATGAAGTCATTGATTTTACTTATTGCTAACTGTGATGATGACAGCCAATGTTCAGTAAAGCACAATATATCATCTTTAAAATCTCCATCCAATAATACCTCTAACTGTATCAATTTATTATTTAAACTCTGGACGTTTTGATGCAAAAGATAAGATATTTTCGTTACCTTTTTACTGCAATATTCAAATGGATTTTGCCCCTTAATTAACATATTATTTGACTTTTCTCTATGGTCCAATTGACCCTTGTCCTCTGAGGTACCTACTACAGTCACATCTACCATTTTGTTCCCTAGTTTCCCTTCAATTTTATTAGGCAGACTTTGTGCATTCTGTTGTATAGTTTTACAGTACTTATGCCCAGACTTTGCTGGTGAAGAAGTGCCTAGTTCTTTTGGGTTAGATACAATGGAATTGTTAGAGACTGTTGAATCAGTTAAACATGCATCTACATTATAAATTTATAGATGAGTCGTATTTATTACACATCTGCTTCACTTACGTACCTATTTTGAGAACATGTTTCGCAAATCATCGTTTGCATCTTCGGCTCTTATGCCACTAAAGCTTGATCCAGTGGTGTGGGTAATTCTGGAGTTGCTGCTGCCATCTGTTGATTTAGTGATGAACTTAAATGTGGGATTTTCTTCTGGCAGGATTTCAAAGTTCATTAGTTGGTTTTTATGTTTTTCTATGTATATTCTCTTCCATATGACGAGTTAACTATGTCATATGAAGCAGATGTGTAATAAATACGACTCATCTATAAATTAATAATTATTTCGCTTCACTGTGGTGTTCCAATACAGTTAAATCTCGATATGCATCTACATCATTATTTACTGGACTAGAGAAATCCAAGATGGCCCTACATATACTCATGCACAACACTTTTTTCCCATGCTTGTTGAAATGCAAGCCATATCTAGTAAAGAGTTCTCGTCGGGCATTAAAAGTGTTAATTAGTTTTACATGTGAACCTTTTCTGCACATATATGTTATTTCATTGTTCACTTGAATTATTTGTTGGTTTACCCAAGAATGCAGACCTAAGTCATGTATCTGAGTAAGTTTCACTATTACTACATTGGTATGCTTGAGTTCTTTTATAGCATTTCCAAGATTACACACAATGTTATTTGCATCACTCCCTACATCGTTAATACCCGCCAATATCACAACATTATCTGCTTTTGTATAGCGTAGGCACTTTTCACTAATGTTATTAATCACTTCCTTGGCTTTTGCACCTGGTTTTACTACACCATAGGCCTGTATGTTGTTACTATCAGAGTCCCTGTTCATTTTCTGCGCAAGATTTCTTCCGTGACTGTCGGCCAGTATAAGCACTCGACAATCTCTTCTCTTCTTGCTGGCCACAGGACTTATTGCAGAGGTACTTTTGTTAAAAGGGTCCTCGTGGCTTGCACTGTCTAAAACTGCAAATCTGTTGTAGCTGCAGAAAGATGCTGGTGGTTGTTGCTTATTTCTCGCTCGCCGGTTTTGTTTGGTTACAGTTGTAACCCAGCTGTTTTCCAGTCGTTCGTTCACTATACTTTTGTTACTCTTCGTCGATCCCGGTTTATTGGTTATTTCGTGTTTCAGCTTTTCAATTTCCATTCTAGCTTCTTTCAGTTTTCTTCATCACCTCAATTATCATTTGTAGTGACACTAATCTATCTCGATCCCCCCTGAGCATACAAGTCTTCGGGCATGCCGTTTTTTGATAATACTTGGCGAAAAGCTAGTTTCTCAGGAAGTTCTTGTTGTTTATTTGTTCCAGTTTTTTCCTTTTCTTTGTTGATTACTGCCTTTTGATGATAATTAAGCGCTGATACACAA
This sequence comes from Mantis religiosa, assembly GCA_030765055.1. Classification (NCBI taxonomy): domain Eukaryota; kingdom Metazoa; phylum Arthropoda; class Insecta; order Mantodea; family Mantidae; genus Mantis; species Mantis religiosa. The sequence continues at coordinate 338,565,862 of CM060950.1, forward strand.
TTTTCCGAAAAAATTACGAGTCATTGCAAGAGTTCACTTGAACAGCCACCATCTTAAAAACTGTTATAGTTATGTAAGTGAAGCTGATATGTAAAAAATATTACTCATCTATAATTTAATAACAATTCTTCTCTTTTACATATTGTGTGATTTATTCCACAAAACAATTAGTAAATTCTGCTACAATTTTAAATAATGTACATGTTGTAATTGTTGTTGCATCGATGATCTTTAATCTCTGGCACATGCCACTAGCAGTCCATTTGCATCAATACATCTACAGCCTACTGCGAGTAAATTTCGATTCCACACATTAGATCAGCTTGTGAAACAGAGTTAATTTCTGTTCTGATATTTTGTTGATTTGAATTGAATTGCATTTATTTATACAACTTGCTATTTATACAACTTGCTATTTACAATATTTTTATCTAAAATACATACATATTTCTTATTCTAGTTGCATAAATTTTGGTCTCGTTTTCCTTTTCAACCTTATTTGTTCAGCCTGCTTGGCTGCCAGGCCTTCTAGCATTGCTGAGTAGCATAGTCACCCTTCTATCCTCTACTCTAATTTGCTATCTGTTTCTCCTTGTCCCAGCATATTTTCTTTTCCACTCTTTACTTTTCTCATCCATTTCTCTTTAGCTTTCCAAAACAACTTCCCTATATTTCTATTTCAACTTTTATTTTTTTCCGTAAACATTTTTATGGCTATCAGCTTGCTTTGCATTTTTTCCCATTTCTTTTCCCATACTTCCTGTCTACTTGCTGCTAGCTCTTAACACTCTGTCAGAATATGAACTGTACTTTCTGTTTCTCCATATAATTCACATATTTCTACCCTGCTACTTCTTAGTCCCCTTATGAACATGGATCCTGTTCTAATCCAAGCCATTTCTTCCCTCTCCTGTCTGTTACATTGGTCTAAATATCTTTCCCTTAATTGATGGAAATTAATCATTTCTCCACACTAGCCGTATATAGGCTAAGATATTTGATAGATAGAGCCAACATGAAAAATTCAATGCCATAGCCGGGATTTGAACCACGGATCTCCTGGTTTCCGTCCAGTCGCTCTTAACCTTTGAGATACCATGGCCAACGTGCCTTCCTGACATTAAATTCTCCAGTTGACTCGTATATTTCCTCGGTAGACCACTAGCTTATGAAACGTGGCTAGCTTTGTATAGTACTGAGAATATAAATGAAAAATGGAATAAGTTTTATGAGATTCTAAACAATTATATTGAGGTATGCTGTCCTATAATTAACAGAATCTGGAAACCAAAAAAATGCAAAATTAGGTTATCTAGCGAGGCTATGAGGTTGAGGAAAGAAATAAAGGATATATATTTTCTTGCTAAATCAACAAAACTTGAGCACTATAAAAATCAGTATAAACAATATAAAAAGGCATATGAGGATGAAAGAAAAGTCTAAACAAGAAAATATAAATTTACTAATAAATAACTGTATTGAGAATAATCCAACCCAGATATGTAATTTATTTAATGAATACTTCATAAATGTTGCTAATAACAGGAATAGCCTAGATATTACAGATCTTATAACAAAAGGAGGTATAGGAAATTCGCTTTATCTGTACGATTCTACAGTTGAGGAAATTCAAGGTCTAATTAATAGATTTAAAAATAAAAACTCCATTGGATGGGATGGAATTAGCTCTACGCTATTAAAAAAATGTAAACAGGTTCTGAGCATCCCCTTAGTATATCTGATAAATGAATCGTTAAACCAAGGAATTTTTCCAGATTCCTTAAAAATTAGTACTGTTATTCTAGTACATAAGAAGGGTGACTAAAAAAACATGCAAAACTATAGACCTATAACCCTTACTTCAGTAATTGCTAAGTTGTTTGAAAAAGTAATACTGAAAATAATTATTACTTTCCTAGATAAATATAGTGTAATAAATGACTTTCAACATGGCTTTCGGGCAAAAAGATCAACCACTACAGCGGTTATAGAATTTGTTCACAATGTGCTAAGCAATCTAAATGAGAAAAGGAAAACTATAAGCATATTCTTTGATCTATCTAAGGCATTCGACTGTGTCCAACATGACACATTATTACTAATTCTAGAAAAGTATAGTATAAGGGGAGTTGCCAATAGACTAATTTCATCATATTTAAAAGGGCGTGTACAACACACACGAGTAAGTTTTAAACAAGGAATTCAAACAAGAAAAATTAAATCTAGTGCCGGAATAGTTAAATATGGAGTACCCCAAGGCTATGTGCTTGGACCACTATTCTTTATATTATATTTAAATGATATGTATTTTACACCTGACTGTAAAATTATAAGTTATGCAGATGACACTACTATTATATGTAAAGCAAACAATGATCATGACCTGCAATTATTAGCTACTAAGGAATCAATAAGAATAAATACATTTTTTAAATCTTTAAACCTCAATAATAATCCTGGCAAGACAAATTTAATTAAATTTGAGCTAAATAATAAGAAAAAAGATACATTGTTTCATATTATATTTGATAACATTATAATACAAGAATCTGACTCTCACGGTATTTTAGGAATGCAAATTGATAAACATATGTCCGGAATAATCATATTGATAACCTCTGTAAAATAAAGGTTTGTACCTCATGAGGGAGTTTGCAAAAAATTGTAATGTAGATGTACTAAAAATTTTATATTATGGAATAATTTATTCACATATCCTATACGGTATTGAGTTATGGGGCGGTGGCAATAATTCTCATATTCAGAGGGTTCTAGTACTACAAAACAAATGTATTAGAACAATGTTTAAAATGGGGATCTGTGAAGTTTTTAGAAAAGAAAAAATGTTAACTGTTCTGTCTTTATATATATAGTTAGTAATTTAAAAAACCAGAAAAAAAATTAAGCAGTGAAGTACACATTCATGATACTAGATGTAAATCTGACTTGCACTATAGTAGTTATAATGTAAAATCTGTAAATAAAGATCCATGTATAAAAGGATTACAAATGTACAACAGACTTCCAGCCTATGTTAAAAGAGAAAACAATGCTGTTAAATTTAAGCAATGTGTTAAAAATACCTGTATACAATATAAATGAATTTTTGCAAGCTATATAATGTTGTAAATTTTAATATTGTAAATTGTATTTTAATATTGTTAATTGTATTTTAATGTTGTAAATTGTATTTTATATATTGACAATGCTCGATACTTGTATTAGTCTATGGGTAGTAAATAAATTACAAGGAAAAAGAAATTCTTGTCTTTCTATATCCTCCACTCTAGTTCTGACTATTTTCCAAAAACCTTCTACATTCCTATTTTCTAGTGTCCATAAATTGCCCATTCCTTATTTCTTCCACAGTGATATTTTGTTTTAATTCCTCTAATGTGTGAGGATTAGTTTTGTATACCTTATTTTTCAAATTCCTCCATAAATAAAAATTATATGCTATAAGATCAGGGCTATAAACCTTAACTAATGATTTTATCCTAAAAAATATCTGCAAACTGTAATGACTGATCAGTTGAATGTATGGAATTTGAACCACGTATCTCCCGGTTGATCTGAATTTTTCATGTTGACTCTATCAAAGACCTTAGCCGATATACGGCTAGTGTGAAGAAATTATTAATTTCCATCAATTAACTAAAATAATAAGAGTTAAATGATGATGCCTGGGACTAAAGTAGTAATGATAGTAAGTCGCCACAAATGGTGTATCTCGAATGCACGAGCCCCTAGTGATCTACCAGGGAAATATACGAGTCAGATGGAGAATTTAATGTCGTGATGGCAAGTTGGCCATGGTAACTCAATGGGTTAGAGCGAGTGAACGGAAACCAGGAGATTCATGGTTCAAATCCCAGCCATGGCATTGAATTTTTCATGTTGACTATCTATCAAAAACCTTAGCCTATATATGGCTAGTGTGAAGAAATGATTAATTTCCAACAATTAACTAATATTCTAAGGTTGGTTATGTTTGCCCACTGGGCAAGGATTGGTATGTGCATGACTTCAAGATGCTGTGCAATTACTTAAAAAAAAAGAAAAAAAAAACAGATGGTATAAGGGAAATGAAAAGGGTCATATTAAAAAAGAAACTGAAGGGGAATAAATGTTATGTTTCTCTGAAAATAGAAATGTCATATAGACTAAATGATGAATCTAAGAAATTCCTGACCTTGCTTAAACGAGGAATAGCAATGGAACAAATAGCAGATCCTCCTGTTCTGCCTCTGGAACATCCCATCAAATTAGAAAAAATGTATGATTTGAAGAAGCTTTTAAAACAACATTTTGGTGAAGACTGCTATGGTAACAATGAGCTGCAGTTTTATGCAAGGCTAATTCAGCACTAAGACGATGCACAACATATGGAGGAGGAAAGCGAGAGTGAAGATTGCAATTGTTTGGAATAAGAACTTGGTTTAAATTTTTGAGTGTTGTGCCATTGTTTATCTTTACAGTAGTTTGCATTCACTTCGATAACTATCAGCCACAATTGTTAGAAGCTGTTTTCTTAAACATAGCAGTGCTACAGGACCTTATTATTTACAATACATGACCACTAGTAAGGACTTTACACATGTCTATGTCTAATTTTAATAATTATAACATTAAGTTGGTTTCAAATTTGTATTTTTCGAAAAAGAGTTGCATGGTTCTAAACAAAAATTTCAGATCAGCAAAATGTGTAAAATAATGTGCAATAAAATGATTTACTGAAGTTAGCATTGTTTATATGGAAGAATGGTTTAAAAGGCTTTGTGTCCATTTATTAGGAGCAAAACAAGATAAGTCTGGATTTTTTCACATTTTAACCTGCGATTATAGCTTTAGATTAAGCCTCTGATTTTTGACACTCAGCATCATGTTATTCATATTTTTTTAAAGCACGAGTGCATAACTGCATTTCAAAAGTGTTGTTTAGTTTAGTAGTTATTAAATTTTTGGCTTTCCTGTAAAATTGCTATTTGTGAACTTATCGCATTTTGAAACAAATGCTCTTCAAATGTTCAAACTAATTACTATGAATTTTATGATACTTAAATGTATTAATTAGTTAACTTACACTTGTGTTTGTGAAAAAGCTTTGTTGTGTAACACCATGAAAGAATTCAAATGAATCCAAACTTGGCAAATGTGTAGAAAAGTGTGCAGGTAATTAAGTGATTAGAATTGCAGAGAGATGGGTATTGTGGGCCAACCAGGCCCCGTCAAGTTTGTCTGAAATGTCAGTGTTTTGTAAAGTGTCATCAGTGCAGAAATATCAAACGAGGTGGAAACGTTAATGTAAAGGCCAGTATGCCTCATCAACGTCAAAGTGAGTTTATCAGCATGAAGTGAGTTTGAACAGGGCAGAATGATTGTTCTCTAGGAAGCAAACTTTTTCATATCATGACATTTAGGCTATTACAGGGAATGCTGCAACCACAGTGATGTATCTGTGGATACAGTGGATAGAACAAGGTCCTACACAGCAAAGAAACAGTACAAGACCATGCAAGATGACTACAGCACAGGATAATCACCATCTTGTCCTCATCACCATAACGGACCACACAGCTTTATCTACAGTGTTGGCTCAACTCTGAACATGTCCGCATTGATGATTTGTAGCCATGTGCTGTGGACTGGACTGACTGACATTACATCGGCTTTGACTGAAATCACAAGTGCCTCCAGCTGCAATGGGCATGTGAATACCTGATTAAAGTGCTGAAATGATAAAATGTAGTCTTTTCAGACAAGTCCTACTTCAACCTGCCTTACAGAAATGGCCATATAAATGTTCAATCATGTTGAGATGAGCCAATCTGAAGTCCTGTATTGTTAAATGGCATAGGGGATCAATGCCATGTGTGATGGTTTGGGATGCCATTGGTTACAACAGCTGATCTCGCCTGAAATTGACTGGGGGCACTTTGAACAGCAAATGGTGCCTGAGCAAGATTGCAGGGCACAAGGTATTTACCCTGCTTAAGGCATCTCCATAGATTTTACCACAATAATGACCACCCACATACTGCGAGAAATGTACAAGCCTTCTTGGAAGAGCAACGTGTACCATTGCTTCCCTGGTCTGTGCATTTGGCTGACATGTTGCCCATCGAATATATCTGGGATTTGCTTGGTCAGCAATTGCTTCCAGTAAACAATGTGACGGACCTATGAGCTCATATACAAACTGTGTGGATGGAGATCCACCAGGAATATATTTTGGATTGCAAGCTATGGCATATAGCATCTCTAATTGTAGCCTGTGAAGGCTACTCCAAATACTGAATATTCAGGCTGAGAGGTCATGTACATATTTGAAACAATCATCATTTGTTTGTCATTTATCTAATCATAGCACAGTGCGGTCCAAAATACTGATTCGGATTTAACGTGGGTAATTTTTAAACGCATTAAAAAATATTGCCATGAGCCCATTATTGCTAAGAGGCGGCGCAGCTGAGCAATCAAAGAGACGGACAGTGTAGTGTGTAGATAAAAGCTCACCGAAACGGTGGGGGGAAGGAGACGGATTTCTCGAGAGTTCTACTTCTTTGTTCTAGCTGTCTTGATTGTTGGAGAACATTCCGGAATGTGAGTAATCTATAAAAAAAGGAGTCCGCCTGCCAAAGTAAGTCAGTCGGTAATTGAACTCGAGTGCAATAACAGCTATATTTGTGGTCAGTGACCTTGCAAGTTGTATTGTGTATGTGACAATATTCTGGACTGCTGTGTATGAAGTGCATTTCTTCGGAAATAAAGAGCAAATTTTGGTGTTGTAAACTGGACTTTTGATTTCACGAACCCACAGAGTCACAATTGGTGTCAGGAGCGAGACATTACGACATGACCGACATGCGAAGATGACCGAATTAACAACAAAGACAGAAGCTGCAAATAACAACTTGGCTGCGACAATGACCGTGAAGATGAACGAATTAACAACGAAGACGGAAGCAGCTAACGACACCCTCACTGCGACGATCACCACGAAGATGGCCGAATTGACCACGGAAATGAAGGCTGAGAACGAAGCCCTCGGTGCCAAATTTGATGAGCAGTTGGCCGGCGTAAAGGACATCACGGAGCTGCGCAAGCGGATGGGCCAAGTGGAAGAGCGCGTTGAAGACCTGGCGAACCGCGTTAACAACCTAGAGGGAAAGGCCGACACCAACACTAAGTCCCTCAACGCCATGGTGGAGGGCATCATCGGCAACCACCTAGGCGCGTTCCACTGGCGAAGCAAGGGGCGGTACGAGACATGCTGGAGGACATGAGATCCAGGGGAGTGATCGAAGAGTCTGACAGCCATTGGTGTTCCCCTGTAGTCTTGGTGACTAAGAAGAACGGCGAGCTACCTTCTGCGTGGACTACAGTAAGCTGAACGCTGTCAACAGGAAGGACTGTTTCCCCTTACCCCGGATTGAGGACACACTGGACACGCTTGCTGGTGCACAGTGGTTCTCGACCCTGGACCTTAAATCTGGTTACTGGCAGGTGGCTCTAGACCCAAGAGACAAGGAGAAAATCGCATTCTCGACAGACCAAGGGCTTTGGCAGTTTACAGTTATGCCCTTTGGCCTCTCCAACGCACCAGCTACCTTCCAACGCCTCATGGAGTCAGTGATGAGAGGACTGACTTATGACACTTGCCTGCTATACCTGGATATCGTCGTCGGCAAGACATTCGAAGACCATCCCGAAAACCTAAGCAAGGTACTATAGAGACTGCAGGCGACCAACCTGAAGCTTAACGCGAAGTGCCAGCTCACAAACCGGAGTGGCCACAGACCCGGAGAAGCCACAGGCCGTGAGAGATTGGCCTCGCCCAAAAGATGAGAGAATTGCGCAGTTTCCTGGGGCTGTGCAGTTATTACCGCCGTTTCATAAAGGGCTTCTCCAACATCGCCAAGCCCCTCAACCGCTTGACGGAAGAACACCGGCCGTATGTGTGGACGGAGGACGCCGAAGTCGCGTTCCAGGAGCTGAAGAAGACACGGTGCACAGGTCCTATTTTGGGATTTCCACAACCAGGTGGTGCCTTCATTGTGGACACCGCCGCCAACGACCATTGCATTGGAGGCGTCCTATCGTAAGTGCAGGACGGCCACGAGCAGGTGATAGCTTACTACAGGAAGACGCTATCCAAGACAGAGAAAAGCTACTGCGTCACACGGCGAGAGTTACTGGCGATAGTAAAGCCCTTGGAGCACTTCGACAAGTACCTGTACGGTCAGTCATTCCACCTGAGGACTGACCATTCCACCCTCACCTGGCTACTTAGCTTCAGAAACCTGGAAGGCCAGACAGCACGTTGGGTCCAGAGGCTGCAGGAGTACGACTTCACCTTTGAACATCGTAGAGGGAAGAGCCACGGCAATGCAGACGCCATGTCCTGAAGACCCTGCCCGGAAGAGTGTGGCCAATGCACAAGGGTGGAAGAGAAGGAGCGTGCCGCAGCTGTCAGAGTGGTCATGGCAGTGCCTGCGGACGGCTGGGATAGCGCAGGCCTGAGGAGGGAGCAGCTGGCGGACGCCGATTTGGGGCCACTCTTGAGGGAATTGGAGGCAGGGATGAGACTGACCCTGGAAGAATATCTGAGGAAGGTCATGGTCAGCCATCAGCGAGACTGGGACATCAAGGTGCCACTGTTCCTGCTGGCCTACCGCTCGTCGACACACGATACCACTGTGATGACGCCAGCCAGCTAGCAAAATGTTCGGCCGAGAGTTATGCCTCCCTTGTGACCTAAAATTTGGGAGCCCCCCGGAGGCGAAGCAGCCAGCAACCGAGTATGTGGAAAACCTGGTAAACCATCTCCACGACATGCACGAGATGGCTCTTCAGAACATCCGGATGGCGAGTGACCGCATGAAGAACCGACAGGCATGCCAACAGCCAAGGGTTCCAGCAAGGTGACTTAGTCTGGTTGTACCACCCAACCCAGACAAAGACACGCTGCCCGAAGCTTCAGCAGCCATGGCAAGGACCGTACCGGGTGGTAAAGAGGATTAACGATGTGGTCCACCGCATCCAGAAGGTGCCCTGAGGAAAGATGTTGGTGGTACACCTGGATCATCTGGCCCGCTACGATGGTGCTGTTCGTGACGACCAGCCTTGAAGATGCAGCAGTATCGCAAGCCCATTAGTGCTAAGAGGCGGCGCAGCCGAGCATTCAAAGAGACGGACAGTGTAGTGTGTAGATAAAAACTCGGCAAAATGGTGGGGGGAAGGAGACGGATTTCTCGAGAGTTCTAGTTCTTTGTTCTAGCCGTCTTGGTTGTTGGAGAACATTCCGGAATGTGAGTAATCAAACAATAACAATGCTGTGTGATAATGTCAGTTTATGCAAGCATTGCCTCAGGTCACCAGCTTATTTCCCCTTTCCCCTTATCCTGACTTCCCCATATCCAGCAACCAAGCAGAGCTTGGTCCCATATAGTACTTGTCTGTAACCAACAACACATTGACTTTCGTGTATACAGGTTTGCGCATGTGATGGCAGGAGAGCTTGCATACTGGAATTGTCTCCATTGACAGGGATTTTATGGAAGTATGGCTACTCTACTTGCTAAAATTAATTGTATAATTATAATTAATTGTGTAACAGGGGTACTCCACAAAATTTGTTTAAGGCTTAACAGGTTAAAGCCACCATTACATGGTATTCAGTATTCTTAATTTCCCAACAAAACAAAATTTTATTAAGAATAAAGATTTGCTTCTTTGACACCACAAATGCCAAGAACCTCTTAATAATATGTTACACTAAGTTGTGCATAGATGTTATTTTAATGCTCTGTAAGAGGAAGAGAATGATAGAAAGTTGACATTTTAATTATCAAATATTTTAAATATTAAAAGCAGAAGCATTATTATTATTATTATTATTATTATTATTATTATTATTATTATTATTATTATTATTATTATTATTATTATTACACACAGCCAATATAACCAAACATACAGCTAGCCTAGTATGGAGATGACGCTGCAAACAGTGAAATACTCCTCATTTGTTGGAGTATTAAATAGTTACATTTATTAACACTAATGTTCACTTTTAAGTGTTAGAACACAATTGAAACATTTTAGAGCATCCAGTAGCTGATAATGATATTTCAATTGTGTTCTATTGTTTAAAAAGGAAGGTGAGTGTAAATAAGTGACTACTTCAATACTCCGACAAATATCAAATATTTATTTTTCAAGTAGCATGAAAAATAAATATTATGCTTGTATAAGCAATGTTCTGTATAACAGTATAGGTAAATTATGCTTAACACAATTTTTAGGAGACACATATTAATAGAAACATAAATGTTGTGTAATCCTGTACCATAATACAAAGTAACCATTATTAATTTAAAAATATTATGTTGAAACAGTGTTTTTATTGTGTTGATTCGTATAGGTTTGCTTTATGTTTAAGACAAGTTTAGGAAATGAGCAACTTTGGGGCTGTAGGATGTTACAACCATACAGTTTTGTTTGAAGAAACATTTTAAGAGAACTTCCAAAATTGTTGGCAGAAATCTATTTATCAGTTTCTCACAACCATAGAAAATGGAATTTGTAATGATGCTGCTGGAAGAGAAAGAAAATAACAGAAGCCAGTTAGTTTGGTTACAAAGTGATAATTCTGGTATCTTTATAAACAGTTAAATGATGAAAACCATATAAACACTAAGCAGTAATTGAACATTTTTGTTTTTTTGATTTTCAGAACTTGATATATGCAAAAGTTTTGAAATTCAGTTATACGTTGTAACAATATAATTCTGACCTTCCAAATCACTCTATGAATCAGAATATAGCATACAACGACAAATATTATATTTAGAAGCAGGCCACTCACGAAGTTTTATCAAAAGCCAATATATATAATCTATGAGTTATAGCAAAAGTTGCAACACAAATGCAATACTTTTTATTTAATTTACAGCAAAGCAGCTGACCTGTAACCAAACTGCATGTATTTTCATGGCACTGTTTTCGAACAAAGTTACTCCTGTGACAGGTTATGTGTAAAGTAAACGGATCTATTGAACAATGAGTTGAAGAACAGATTAAGTTTGAAAATTATATCAGCGCAGTAATTGTCAAGCAGAAATCATGCATACACCAACACTGTAAACTTAGTAATACTACAATGCAAGGACACAGGGATTCATGTTATGCCCCTGCCACCATCCCCAGACTTTCCTGTACTTGGATTACAGTACGTTATTCATTTCTATAATAATGTTTTCTATTACAAAGACTTTATATCCTGCTAAATGACTTAATTGTTGTCACCATGTTTCCTTTTTACTTTTACATAAGCTATCAATAGTGTACTGTTACTGTAAGAAGAAATATTTCAAGTTAAATTAAAATGGAAGGTGATTCCAGTGATGCTGAATGTGGTATACCGGTAAAAGAACGTTCATATGTGAGAAGATCCAGAAAACATTTGGATGCCACACTTCCTATAAAGCATAGCAAAAGTAAAAAACCCCGATTTTATATGCAAACATGAACATGCAGTTTTACCTTCAAATGCAAAAGTTAAAGGGAAGAAAGAATCCAAAAATGCTAAATTATGTAAGAATTGTGAAAAATGTAAGATAAGTTGTAAGAATTGTGAAAAATGCTACATAGGTCAAACTAAAAGAAGCCTAAAAACCAGAGTCAAAGAGCACTTTAGAAACATCAGATTAAAACAAGAAGATAAGTCAGCAGTAGCATTTCATTTTTGGAATGAAAACCATGACATTGATCCAAATCCAAAATTATTAAAAGGAGTGATAAACCAAAATAAATTGACAACATGGGAGAACATATTCATATGGAAAAATAAAGATCGCATAATGAACTTTGAAATCCCACCAGTAGATAATTTGACAAAGAAGTTCATAGTTCCACCACCAGAAAGAGAGCAGACAACAACAGATGCCAGTTGGAAAGAGATTGAAAATGGAGGTGAATGCCTTTGAAACTAGTCTCTCATTAATATAAACAAGTAAGTGACGAGTATTAATAAACCAACTACAAATAGTTTCTGAGATCAACATTCATTAGTCGACAACAACTGATGATGTTAGGAAGATCCTAACAAAACGCATTCTAGGTAAATACTAGCAATAAGTGGAGCATTGAGTATTAGTTTGACTCAAAATTATATTATATTAAAAATTATATATATTCGTTATCCATCAGATATAGCCTGATGTAAATTCTTTTTGCACCCCAAGATGAAAATCACAATAAGAGGTTGAGGATTTGAAACAATTAACAAACTTCAAGCAAAATCGCACGAGTTGAACAAGCTCTCAATAAAGGCCTTTCAAAGGGCATTCAATACTGGAAGTACTGGGAGAAGAGTATACATTCCGAAGGGTACTATTCTGAAAACGATGATATTGCATAAGGTAGATATGATATTGTCCTGCGCCGTGGCATAGCAGGCTATGGCATCATGCTTTAGTTCCCTACCACAGAATGCGGTCTGGGATCTATCCCACCCCTAGGAGTGCAGATTTTAAATCCCAGATATAGGACCGGTACCCACTCAGCATTGAGGAAATTGAGGAGCTTACGATAGGTAAGCGGCCCTGGTCAAGAAAGCCAACTTTCCGGTTGGGGATGCCAAGATGCTGACCACATCTCCTCCCCATATCGGCTGGATGATCACCCATCTCTACGTTGCATATGTGGGCATGAGGCTGGCAGTTGGGTTGGCAGGCCTTACCCCTCTATGGGCTGTTGTGCCATGGGTTATTATTATTATTATTATTATTATTATTATTATTATTATTTAGATATGATATTAATTCCACTTACTGAGGCATTTCAAGAACTCTGGGTAGCACCTCACATGAAACAAAAGCTCTTATTACAAATTTATGATTTTGATAATTATCATACTTGTCAAGATTTAAACAGAGGCCCTAAACAACATATGCACAGGGCATTTGAAAAGTCACTATACAGTTAAACATATAGTGGAAATGTCGTCCCTCAGAGGATACACATGCCTGAAACCTGTATATCTCTATTGGAATACTTTCTGCAAAAGTGTCTGTGATATACTTCTCACCTGTGTAGTTTATTCAGTTTTTAAGTCACAATCAAACGAGGTTAACTGTGATACACTGCTTAATTTGCTGCTCCCAAAAGAAGAAGGTCTGGTAGAGTAAGCTATGATGAGCGAGGAGGACATGTATATCGAAGAGATAACAGAAGTCGCATAGTATTGTCGCTTATGAACACAGTAACTTCATCTTGTGGAAACCATGAGAAGTTGATTTCATCTTCCTTTAACTGACCAACGACATCTTGGATCACTGAACAATAACATTCACTGTTCATGACTTCTACAAAGAATAAAGGGCTAATAATGCACTTAGTTTAAGCAGTCTTTCAATTTGTCTGGAATATAACACTAAGACTATACCTCAAAGCAAGATGACTCCGGCGGTTTCATCTGTGGCCTGCATTCGGGAGGCCGAGTTTTGATTCCCATGGCCAACTACCTGACCTATGGGTTTTTTTTTTGGGGGGGGGGGAGGAGGGTTTCTCGAGTTGCCAGGTAAATGCTGGGTAGTCTAATTACATCCCCCAAAATTCCTGTCCCTCCATTTCATCTCCATTATCATTTCACATTATCTCTCATCGGTTGTCACTTTCAGGGTAGAGGGTCAGCAGGTGTCTCGGCAGCGTCATGACTCCCTGGGTCAGCCATCCTCTGTCTTCACTCGCCTCATCCCTCCTCCCAGAGATATCCCACTTAGGGTATACATACAATAAACCACAGGTTTTGGTCCCAAATCCCCTCCATAATAATCCTAACCTTAAGCCTATATCTCAAAATGTCCAATAACTTGACAAGCTGCATTATGAAGTAAAACTATATCCGGGTATTTTTCAGCAAAAGTGTCAAGCACTAAATTTGTATATGTGTTGCGTTGCCAAAAGACCTGTTCAGCAAATAATTACATTCTTCAATGGAAAGCATAATAATTTATAACTAAACTGAACATCTAAGCACTATACATATCGCTTTGATTAACTGATAATTTAATTATATAGTTAAATGTTGTGCAATAAGGTAAGAACTAAAAAATATTAATGTATCTATGAAAGATAAATTATGCCAACTTGTTAAGATTCTATATAGGTAAAACCTAACTATGGGTCAAACTTCCAACGTAATCTAGATCCATAGTCTAAATGCACAGCAACCTTCTGAATGCACTGTTATTTATTTATATTTTCATGAGTGACGTGCAAATGTTCTGTAAATGGGTATATGTAAAAATTTCCAAATGTTTTATGAGCAAATAGCACAATTTACAAGCCATAAAACATTTTGGCTGCTGAAAAAGTGTATGTCATTAAAAGAAACACTGGAGAAAATCTTCAACAAAACTCAAAAGCAAAACATTCTGTAACATAATGATTTGTTCAAATATAATTTATTTACCACAAAAGCTGAGATGGCCTTCAGTATAATAATCCATTCAATAAGAGTATATATTAAAATGATTACCTTCAGATTCTGTCGCAGCATCTTGTTTTTTTGAGCTTTTCTCTGCCTTCTTATTACCTGCAATCAATTACAGAAAAAATAAAACATAAACTTCTTAACTCTTGTGCTGCAACAAAAACTGTATATATATATGATATATATATATATATATATATATATATATATATATATATATCAGCCATTATATAAATTGTCTTAAAACAGTAAAACTTCTGGTTAAAAAAGGAAAAAAAAAGTGTTGATACCAAATCCACCACTGCTGCTTATTTTCTTGATTGAATTTATGATATATCACTATAGAAATATTAAAAAATAAGAAAAATTAATACAGGTTATTGGCAAACTCTCTTTATAGCGTATGACTTCCAATGTTACCATTTTTATTAGCAATATTCAAGGCACAGATGGAGTTCACTAATATTGCGGGCTTTTCACTTTCTGGTTAAGTAGATCGTTACCATTAAGCATGATGCACACTGCCTGTCACAAACAGAAGGGAAATTCTATTATCCACAGAAGTTTTAGCGCTCACTGCTTAGAATATCGCAACTAGAAACTTTAGCTGGTCATGAAACATGAGGGTACAACAGCTAAAACTGCAATTTCTCAGAAAAGAATACTAAAATATTAGGTGTTTTAGAAATATTGAAGAAGAAAGTAGGAACAAAGAGTGGATCCACAGCATAAATAGTAAAAGAGATTGGATGGTCAATTTAGAATCTCTTCCCAGTCTTACAAAATGACACAGGCTAATTTCATGGCATAACTGGTTCTGATGGTTGGCATCTGCAGTATCATACAAACTATATATATGAATGAATTAAAATTAAAATAAAAATATAAAAATGAATTGACGTTTGTTAGTCTCAAAAAAGCTTGAGAACGGCTGAACCGATTTGCCTAATTTTGGTTTTGAAATATTTGTATAAGTCCAAGGAAGGTTTAAAAGGTGAGAAATAAAACTTGAAGTGATAATGGACCAGGTTATTAACTAAATATAAAAGTACATACACAAACTTTTACGGAACACATACACTTTCTTTTATTTTGGACAAACAAAACCATTACAAAGTAGAAAGATATTCCACTCCTTGCAAAAGTTTTCAAAACTATTTTACTTACCATATTTTGTTAAATAATCTTTACCATTTTTTTATCAAGAATGAAATTTTTATATGTAGCATGATGATATACCTCTTGAAGATTAGACACAAAATTAATTTCTGAATGCACTATAACACTAAATATTTGACCAGAGGCGATGAAGTCCTGGACCGGGTTATTACCTGTATATAAAATTACACACAATCTTTTATGGAATACATACACCTTCTTTTATTTTTGACAAAGTAGATTTTTTCAAAGTAAAAAGATATTCCACTCCTTGCCTTGCCAAGTCTTCAAAGCTGAATACATACAAAGCTGCACTTACCATATTTTATTAAATAGCATTTATCGTTTATGATCAAGACTGAAATTTTTTTATGTAGCATGATATACATTTCGAATATTAGACACAAAATTAATTTCTGAATGCACTATAACACTATAAATATTTGACCACAGACAATTGTCAAATATTAGAGAATCCTTGGATACCTTCTTTATAATTTGTCTGTGAATTCGTCAATGTAAATTTCAACACTTCCATGAAAGGATTTATTTAATAAATAATAATGTAAATTGAATTGATACAAAATTAATTGAATTCCTTTGTGACTTTGAGAAGTTTGTGGAAACTTTTTTTACTATTTTACTATTACATTTACAAGGAGAAGATGACCTGACGTAGGTCGTATAAGTCAATTGTCACATGCTGACCGCATGATGAGCAGCAAGATGCAGGTAATGGTAATAGTCGTGTTGGTATGTCAGAATTGCATTCTAGAGTGTCTTTTAGTTCCGGGGAAGCTGCTTTTGTACAAATTAGTTGACAGTTATAAACTAGGATGAGGCAGTGAACTATCCCACAGAGTTTTTAAATTCATTAGAATTGCCTGGACTTCCACCTCACAATTTTAAAATTAAAAGTAGGATCACTTGTGATCATGCTGCATAACATTAACCAACCACGACTGTGCAATGGAATGAGACTAACTGTGAAAAAGCTAATGAATAACAACCATTAAGGGAAAGTACAAAGGAGACGATATCTTGATCCTGCATATTCTAATGAATCCAATGGATTTACCTTTTGACTTTAAGTGTCTACAATTTCCCATGCATTTGGCCTTTGTGATGACCATAAATAAATCATAAGAACAGACAGTGGAAGTTTGTGGAATTAACTTTGAGTTTCCCTATTTCTCTCATGGACAATTAATCATTGTGTGTTCGCGCATGAGAAAACCACAATCTTTATATATTTCTGCACCACAAACAAAGAAAAATTATTAAATATTAGATGAGTCGCATTTTTTAACACATCTGCTTCACTTTCGTACCTATTTTGAGGACATGTTTCGCAAATCTTCGCTTGCATCTACGGCTCTTGAATTGTTTATCAGAAAGCTTTACATTCACTTAATTGTAACTGTGTTGGATTTAAACACAGTCCTCGTAGATATATGTAACTACTCCTTAGCATCTGGAATATTTCCAGAAAGTCTGAAAGTTGCCAGAGTGCAGCCAATTTTTAAAAAGGGAAACAGAAACAGCATTGAGAATTATAGACCAATATCTTTGCTGTCTGTATTTTCAAAAGTGCTTGAGAAGGTTATGTTAAATAGGTTAACAACATTTTTGAAATCACATGGTATCCTTACACTATCACAGTATGGTTTTCAGAAAGGAAAAACCATTAATGATGCAGTATTCTCTTTTATTGATGATGCTCTGCAGGCCATGGATAATAAACATCAATCTTTAGGGTTATTTATAGATCTTAAAAAAAGCTTTTGATACAGTTAACCATACTATTTTACTTAAACAGTTAAATTCATACGGCATTAAAGGTGTAGCAGGAAAATGGTTTGCGTTCCTATTTGGAAAATAGATAACAATATTGTCACCCTGGCGGTAGAATTGCGAAGCTGATGAATAAATGATGGCCGGTGGAGATTCGGGAAACTTCGGGGCCGATCGTTACCGGAAGCGACAGACAGTTGAGTGTAGTGTTTGAAAAATAAACAGTTTTGAGGTGATCTAGCAATTTGTAATGGTGTACGGTGTATTGCTAGGAAAATAAAGTGTAGTTTTTGTGTTTTGTAACCTCGTCTTGTTATTTCACGAACCCACAAAGTCACAACTGGTGTCAGAAGTGGAACATACGACAATGGAAGCTGCATTGGCAAAGATTTTAGAGAAAATGGAAGAAATGAAGACGGCAAATGAAAACCTCGCTGCAAAAACAGAAGCGGCAAATAACAACCTGGCCGAGGAGTTGAAACAAATAAAGACCGAATTGACCACAGAAATGAGGGCAGCGAACGACAGCCTGGCCACGGAGATGAAAGCGGCAAACGAGGCCCTTGCCGTGAAGTTTGAAGAACAGTTGGCCGGCGTGAGGGATAACGTGACGGAGCTGGGCAAGCGGATGGGCCAAGTGGACGAGCGCGTCGAGGACCTGGCGAGCCGCGTTGACGACCTGGAGTGAAAGGCCGACAGCAGCGTCAAGTCCCTGAACGCCATAGTAGAGGACGTCGTCGGCAGGAAACTGAAGGATTTGAAGGCCGACGAGCCGGGACGCGACACAACATCTGCGCGCGTCAAACCGCCGAAATATGACGGCGCGTCAACATTTGGGGTCTTCCGCCGCCAGTTCGACACAGTGGCCAAGCTCAACAGATGGTCACCGGAGGAGGAGGCCACACAGCTAATAGCCAGCCTCCAGGGACGGGCCGCGGAAGTCCTAAACGCGGTGCAGACAACGGCGGCGCCCAAGGACATCTGGAAGGCCCTGGAGAATCGTTTCGGGAACCACCGTTTAGCCGCAGCGTACCGCAGCCAACTAAAGGCAAGGTCACAGCAGCCGGGGGACACGCTGCAGGAGTTAGCCATAGCGATTGAGCAGCTAGCTAGCAAGGCCTTGGTTGACCTGCCACTGGAGTTCGTATCCCGGGAAGCCGCCTACAACTTTGTCGACGGGGTACGGGACACGAAGATTCGTCAGCGCCTAATGCTCGGCGATTATAAAACCATCCACGAGGCGCTGACAGCGGCATTAAGGATGGAGGCGGCCAAGGTAGCATCTATCCCGACGTCGAGAACGAGGAGTGTCCGCTACGCCGGAGACAGAAGACCAGCTGTGGGACGCCGGCGAACACCTAGTGGCCTGTGTTGGGGGTGTGGACAGCCCGGGCACCTGCAGAGAGACTGCCCACATCAGGAAGAGCGGCCGGAAGAACGAGTAAGGCCCGTCGTGGAGAGGAGCACGTAGGCGCCATTACCACCATCCCCTCGAGTGACAATCCACGCCGTCAGCCGGCGGATGGATGACAACCTCATCGCGGACGGCTGGGTAAGAGGAAAGCCGTGCCGCGTGCTAGTGCACACTGGGGCGGCCGTGACCATCATCAGACCTGACGTGGCGAATGGTTTGCCGACGAGGAAGCCGAGCCGACCATACCAGCTTGTGTTGGCATCGGGCGACACCTTGCCTGTGGAGAAGGAGGCCCTGCTGGAGTTGAACTTGGGACGGAGTGCCATGCGTCTGTGGGTGTTCGTCGCGAAGGTGGCTGAGGAGGTGATTCTGGGACTGGATGCCCTCAGGAGCCACGAGGCGACGGTCGACGTCGGCAGGAAGGTCCTGAGGCTCAACGGAGAAGAGGTTATACTCCGTCAACCAGAAGAGCGCCTTGGAATTTGCAGGGTCATCTTGAACGAAGACGTGGTTGTCCCCGCGAGGAGCGAGGTGATGGTGACCGGAAGGCCAGTCAGCACGTTGGGTCCAGAGGCAGCAGGAGTACGACTACACCTCGGAACATCGCAGAGGGAAGAGTCACGGTAACGCGGACGCTATGTCCCGAAGACCCTGTCCAGAAGAGTGCGGCCAATGCACAAGAGTGGAGGGAAAGGAGTGTGCCGCAGCAGTTCGAGTAGTCACGGCAATGCCTGCGGATGGCTGGGATAGCGCAGGCCTGAGGAGGGAGCAGCTGGCGGACGCAGACTTGGGGCCACTCTTGAGGGATGTGGAGAACTTGGTGGACCAATTCCACGACATGCACGAGATGGCTCGCCAGAACATCCAGAAGGCGAGCGACCGCATGAAAACCCGATACGACAGGCAAGCCAACAGCCAAGGGTTCCAGCAAGGTGACCTGGTCTGGTTGTACTGCCCGACCCGGACCAAGGGACGCTGCCCGAAGCTTCAGCAGCCATGGCAAGAACCGTACCGTGTGGTGAAGAGGATTAACGACGTGGTCTACCGCATCCAGAAGGTGCCCCGAGGAAAGATGTTGGTGGTACACCTGGATCGCCTGGCCCGCTACGAAGGCACTGTTCGGGACGACCAGCCTTGAGGAGGGAGCAGTGTCACCCTGGCGGTAGAATCGTGAAGCCAATGAATAAATGATGGCCGGTGGAGATTCGGGAAACTTCGGGGCCGATCGTTACCAGAAGCGACAGACAGTTGAGTGTAGTGTTTGAAAAATAAACAGTTTTGAGGTGATCTAGCAATTTGTAATGGTGTATGTTTATTGCTAGGAAAATAAAGTGTAGTTTTTGTGTTTTGTAACCTCGTCTTGTTATTTCACGAACCCATAAAGTCACAATATGTTGAAATTGATAAATGTTATTCCCATGTGAAACTTGAACATGGTGTTTCTCAGGGCTCAATTTTAGGTCCAATATTGTTTTTGTTGTACATAAACGATTTACCCTCTAGTTTACCACAAGCAAAAACAGTGTTATTTGCAGATGATACAAATATGATTTCTAAAAGCAGTTGTGTAGCTGAACTTCAGTCTGTAGTAAATGAATCCAATAAGGCATTGCAAGACTGGCTAGTAAAGAACAAACTTCAACTAAATATTAGTAAAACTGTCTACATACACTTTAACCAGTAGGTAACAAAATCCACTGAACATTCTTATGAATAGAAATTAATTGTTCTTTCACACCAGCCGTGTGTAGGATGCACTATTCTTATGAATAATTCAGTAATCCAAAAAGTAAGTGAAACAAAGTTTCTTGGTGTTTGGATTGACTCAAGTCTCTCTTGGAACACTCATATTGAAAAATTAACACATAAGCTCACTCGTCTATGCTATGCATTTAGAATACTTAGTAATATTGTTATGCCTGATGTTTTGCATCTGCATATTTTGGCTATGTACAAAACCATATTTCTTATGCCATACCACTATGGGGTTTCATCTCCAAAAGTATCTCAGGTATTTAAGATTAAAAAAAAATTATAAGAATAATGAAAAACGTACCCCTGCAAACTCCAAGCAAAGTCATCTTTTCTGGATTTAAGATATTGCCCGTTATGTCTGCATACATTTTAAAAACAGCATGCTTTGGCCATCAAAATATAAGCTCCTTTAAAAAGAATTCAGATTTTCATATGTATAACACAAGAACAGCTAATAACTTACATTTAACCTCACATAGAATCAATAAAAGCCTTAACAGCATTGCTCATAGAGGAATCAGTTTGTATAACAAATTACCACATATTTTAAAATCACTTGATAAGAAACATTTTAAAACTAAATTAAATGAGCTACTCTTAGTCCATATGCCATATTCAATAGAGGAATTTTTAAATCTTGAGTTTACATAAAATGGTGGTCTTCTGGTCTTGAAATGCTTATGTATGTTTATGTATATATTGTTGTAATTCTTGCTGCTAATAAAGATCTTATCTTACCTTATTACTTTACAAAACTCTTAATTGAAGAATGTTTTTATTCTGTACAAGAGTTTTTAGTTAGTTCTCTTCTGCTGTATGATATATTATGTTCTTATAAACTTTTGTTTTTTAAATTATTATATTATCTATTTCTTGTAATCACATATTCTTTTGTATATTTTTTACCTGTTACTATGTTAATGTTATTCTTTATAACTTGCTTGATGTGTCCATTATCTTGTACAAGATATCAAGGATGAATAAAGATGAATATGAATATGAAACTTCACCCCCAATTGCAGAATAAATAACTAATTAATCCAAATTTGCTGTATTTATATAGATAAGCTGAGACAACTTTTATTGGCTGTACGAACTTTGCTAACTTTGCTAGTTCTTTAAAATTTTGCAGTCACTATTGATAATTTGGCATCCATTGTTGTACACTTCTGTTTGTGTGTTACGCAAAAAATGGCACATCCTTAGGCAGCCAAATGCATAATGATAGAACAAGCATTTACAAAGTTAAATGTCTCCAGTTAAATGTTGAAGCCTGGGACTCAAGTACTTCTGATAGTAAGTCGCCAGAAACGGTGTATCTCAAATGCGAGAGCTCCTAGTGGTTTACCGAGGAAATATACAAGTCAAATGGAGAATTTAATGTCAGGATGGCACGTTGGCCATGGTAGCTCAATGGGTTAGAGCAACTGCACGGAAACCAGGAGATCCATGGTTCAAATCCCAACCATGGCATTGAATTTTTCATGTTGACTCAATCTACCGAAAACCTTAGCCTACATACGGCTAGTATGAGGAAATTATTCACTTCCATCAATTATTTTTGAGTTTGATTTATGAGTCACTATGTTTACACTTAAACTTCACTTACTTGTTGTTGTATAATTGAAACGTTTTCAAGATCATTCGATCTTATCCTCAGCTGTTTGGTGACTAAATGAACATTCCTCTTCTACCACTACTACGGAGCTCCGATCACTCTGCCATCTGGTGTTAGGGGCACTAAGTTTTAATACTTCATGTAATGCCGGGATTTCAAAATTTATAATATAAAGATTTTAACAGTTTAATGTTTTATAACTTTATCACGGTTTTTGGTTATGAATATTTTTTCCCAAATATCCAATTCTATGGGTGTACTCAACGATTTTAACAGTTTAAACATTTAAGTACACCCATAGAATTGGATATTTGGGAAAAGATATTCATAAACAAAAACCGGGATAAAGTTATAAATTTTGTACTTAATAGTACTTATTGCTATTGTTTACCTAGAACACATTTTGTTAGGACCTTCCTAACATCGTCAGCTGATGTTGACTTATCATATTGAATTTTTGAAACTTTCCATTAAAAAACATGTACTCCGGCACTTTAAGGAGGATATTTTGGAATAACCAGACCAGTTTACATAAGAATTGGCTTATTTTGTTTTGAGTATATGAAAAAAAAATTTTTTTTTTTAATTCCCTAGTGTAATATACTTAGTTTATGTGGTCTTTCAATTTGTCTGGCACCTAAGACTGAACCTATATCTCAAAAATTCCATTAACTGGTGGCGGTGGTGGTGGCGGTGGTGGTGGTGGTGGTGGTAGTAGTAGTAGTTTTATTCATCCGTTAAGTCAATACAATGACATTGGATACGTCAATACAAATATTTAGAACAATACAAATAATATAAGTATAAAAATAAAAAATAAGTTGCATCAAGTGTAATTAATAAGATCTAAGCATGAACTCATAAATATATATAGTTGCATGGCTCTACAACTACACACCATTTAAAATGCATCACAAATATATACAATTATATGGCCAGCTACAGTGTATCTAGAAATTCACTTATATCATAATATGAATCACTTAATAAAATTTCTTTCAACGATAGTTTGAAACACCTCATGGATTTTATGTTTTTCAGATTGGCCGGTAGTTTATTATACAGAGTGACTGCTGAATATCTAACTCCTTTGGAATAAAGTGTAGTTCTATGTGTTATTGTTCTTAAGTCTATTTTACCTCTGGTGTTATGATGTATTTGATTATTTGTGGTGAAATTTTCAAGGTTTTGTTTTGTATAACATAGCAAACAGTATATATACAGACTGGGCAGAGCCAAGATTTTCAACTCCTTAAAGAAGTTCCTGCAGGAGTCATATTTTTTTCCTGACATTAGGCATCTAACAATCCTTTTTTGTACTTTAAAAACCAAGTGACTGTCTTTACTATCCCCCCAAAACATAAGGCCATACCTCATTAGACTTTCTGCATATGCAAAATATAAGGTTCTCATGTCACTTGCATACAACTCATTTTTTATTACTCTTAATGAGAAGTAGAATTTATTTAACTTTATTACTAGACATTTTATGTGTGCTTCCCAGTCTAAATGCTGATCTATCCATACTCCCAGAAAATTTGCTTCTGTCTTATAAGAAACACATGCACCATACAACTTGATGTCAGGTTTGCCAACATTTTTATTTTGTTTGTGACGAAATGATATTGCTGAAGATTTGTTTGTATTAATAATCAATTTGTTTTCAGCAAACCAAGTTTCAATTTTACTGGTTATGTGTTTTGCATTTTCATTTCCCTTTATTATAACATTTGTGTCGTCAGCAAACATAGTTACTCGAGTTGGATTTAAATAATTTGGGAAGTCGTTTATGAATATTAAACAGAGGACGGGTCCTAGTATGGATCCCTGGGGAACTCCATATTTAATTTTTTTCATTTTTGAATAGTGATTACGTACGACATTCTGCTCATCGACATTTGTGATTTCCACAATTTGTTTCCGATTTTTTAAATATGATTGGAACCAATCCCATACTATTCCCCTTATCCCATAATAGTACAGCTTTTGTAACAGAATTTCATGATGAATGATGTCAAATGCCTTGGTTAGATCTATTAGTAAGCCTGTACAGTTATTATCATTGTCAATAGCCTCCAATATATGATCTGTAAACTCAAAAATTGCTGATGTTGTGGATTTTCCTTTACAGAACCCATTTTGTGCAGGGTTAACTACATTATGCTTCTCCAAAAACGAACTAAATCTTACTAGCATAGCTTTTTCTACAATTTTGGATAAGGCTGGTAAAATCGATATAGGCCTGTAGTTTTCGACTTTTTCTCTATCACCTTTTTTGAAAACTGGTTTTACTTTGGCAATTTTAAGTACATCTGGAAATTGTCCGGCTTCAAAAGATTTATTAATTAAATAACTTAGTACTTTACCCAAAACACTACTGCAGTATTTGAACACTGTTATAGGTACCTGATCATGTCCTTCACTTGGTTTATTTTTTAGAGATTTCAGTGTTGTATTAATTTCTGCCTCTGTCACCGGTGTTAGAAACATACACATTCCAACTGAGTTTATGTGCTCAATATTTAAATTACAAGGCTGATTCCCAACTAATCTCTCCACCATCTCGCTATAGTAAGTTTGAAATACGTTGGCTATTACTTGAGGATCTTCAGGCAGTGAACCATTTGGTAATCTAATAGATATGTTCTTAATCCCATTACTTTGCTTTAAATGCTTTTTAGTTATACTCCACATGGCTTTTTGTTTATTCTCAGCATTATTGATAAATTCACTATTATACTGCTTTTTTGCTTGTATTAAAACTTTATTATATATCTCTTTATATTTCTTAAAGTATTGTTCTAAGGCCGGATCAGTACCCCTTTTCCTCAAAGAATTAAAAAATCTTAACCTTGTCCCAGATTTCAAACTGTATTACGAGGTAAAACTATTTCTGGGTGTTCTTCAGCAAAAGTCACAAACACTAAATTTGTATATGTGTTGCCTTGCCAAAAGACCTGTTCAGCAAGATAAGTATGTACTTCAATTGAAAGCATAATTTAAAATTAAATTAAATTGAACATACACTATACATGTCGCTGATTAACCAATGATTTAGCTATATAGTTAAATGCTGTGCAGCTAGGTAAGAACTAAAAATTAATGCACCTATGAAAAATAAATTATGCCAACTTTTGTTAAGATTCTATGTAGGAAAAATAAACCAAACAAAGGGTCAAATTTCCAAAGTAATCCTCATCTATAGTCTAAGTACACAGCAAGTTTCTGAATGCACTTGTTATTTATTTACCACATTTTCATGAATGAGTTGCCAAATATTCTGTAAATGGGTATATGCAAAAATTTCAAAATATTATATGAGCAAATGGCACACTATACAGGCCATAAAACATTCTGGCTGCTCAGAAAGTGTCATTAAAATAAACACTGTAGAAAATCCTTAACAAAACTCAAAAGCCTGGGGTGCAAATATTAAAGTATTATGTAGCATATAATTTTTCCAAATATAATTTATTTACCACAAAACCAGTAATATAATCCATTCAATAATGAATATATCATAAAATGATTACCTCGAGATTCTGCTGCAGCCTCTCCTTTCTTTGAAGTTTTCACTGTCTTTTTACCACCTGCAATCAATCACAAATAAAATAAACTCCTTAACTCCTGTGCTACAACAAAAACAGGATATATCTGATGTTTCAGACATTATATAAAATCTCTTAATACATAAAAAGTAAAACTTCTGGTTAAAAAAGCAAAAAGAATTAGTGTTGATACCAAATTCACCACTGCTACTCATTTTCTAGATTGAATTTATAATATACCACTATAGAACAATTAACAAATAAAAGAGATTATCATGGGTTATTGGCAAACCCTTAGTATAGTGAATGACTTCCATGGAAAGACAATGTTACCATAAAGACAATGTTACCATTTTTACTAGCCATATTCAAGGCAGTGATGGAGTTCACACATATTCAAAGCTTTTTACTTTCTGGTTAATAAGATTGTTAACATTAGGCATGATTAGGGATCCCAGATATCCCAGTTTTACCAGGAAAGTCCCGGATTTTAGCCATTTTTGTTCAATTGTCCTGGTGTCCCGAAAAGATGTACCTGGGATGCTAAATGTTCCCGTTTTTAGAGGTTATCAGTACTGAATATTTTTGCATCTTAAATACACGAAATATCTCTAATTTTATTGCACTTGCATTCCTTGGCATGGAGAAATATGTGTTTTCTCATAATCTGGTTAATATCAAAAGAGAAATATTTCCCTATTTGATTGTTATGTTGGTACCGAAGAGTATGTTTACTATCAGCAGAAGTTGCGTTCTAGTTTCTACAGACAATGCAGATTGGTTTGTATCTCATTCTATGTGCGTGCTTCCGCACATTTGAACACGTGGATACTACAGTTATTACTCGGTTTAATTTGTTTCTGTAACTGTGAAGCACATTAAGATGCCTTTGCGAAAGTGAATATCTAGTGATCCTCTTAAAGAGCAATTTCCATTTCTGAAGGAGAGTAGTACTGATAGTACTGGATCTGGATCTGAAGTGGAGTATAATTTCTGCCACGGTGTGTTTAGCATTAGACATGGAGGGAAATCTGATATCATGGATTATGTGTTTGGAGGAATTTAGTAACAGTGACGTCAAAATTAATTGTAAAAACTATTTGCAGTTGGTTTATTGACACTTGTCACTTACTTTTTTGATATTATTGAGGGACTAGTTTCAAAGGCTGTTGGCTCCATTTTCAACCTCTCTCCAACTAGCGTCTGTTGTTGTCTGCTCTCCTCTCTCTGGTGGTGGAACTATGAACTTCTTTGTCAAATTATCTACTGGTGGGATTTCAAAGTTCATTATGCAGTCCTTATTTTTTCATATGAATATGTTCTCCCATAATGTTAGTTTATTTTGGTTTATCACTCCTTTTAACAATTGTGGATTTGGATCAATGTCATCATTGTGAATCTGATAGTCCTTTCTTGCAGATTGAGTAATTTTAATGCATCATCTAAATGTTTATTTGGCACTATTGCAAAGATGTTGTCAACATACCTATACAAATTCACAGTAGAAAAGGAAATCAATGGACAACTCTGTTTCTTGTACCTAAATATCATCAGGAATAACACAAAAATAAAATTTGGAATTTACAGGAAACCAACACATTCAGAAAACTACATAAAAAATAATAGCTACAATCAAATTATACATAAGCATGGACTAATAAACAACCTTACACACAGACTAATCAACATTCCCATGGATCAAGAATAAAAAGCCACAATACACATAGTTGAAGAAAATGGATACAAAAAAAGTCTGCTGTTTAAGAAAATTAGAAAAGCTAAACTAAAGAAAACCATTAACCCTTTCACCGATATGGACGTCATATGATGTCCAAGTTAAAATGCCTCAAACCGATATGGACGTGTATAGAGGTCCTGCGCATACATGCATTTAATGCTCATTTAACGCCAATTATTTTAATCTTGCTATTTTACAATAAATTTAAATTAGTTCTATAAGGAATGTAAATGTGGCCTTAAAGGTTTCTTTTTGAATTGTAACCTCCAAAACTAGATGAACACCCAAGGGCACATCTGCAGATTTACACCAAATAATATTGGTTTCCTTGCGAACTTCTTTTTCGCAACACACTACACATTTTCAAAATGGTTGTGACTTTTTTGGTTGTGGGTGGTATCCTTTTAGGAAAGTGTTTTCTTCAAGTATGAGGGGTGATGTCGTGGTGAATTTCCTACCCCCTAGTATAAAGAGGCCTCTGAGTATTATAATACACAATTAGGTTACGAGCTCTTTATACGCGCAAGTACAGGTAGATGAATGTCTTGCATGAATTTACAGGTCTGAAAATTACTAAACAACTGTGCATAGTCACATCCAGTGGTATAAAAATACTTTTTTTTTTTACCATTTAACTGTTTTCCATAAAGAGGGATAGCTAGTAATAGATGATCCGCATCACCCATATTTGACCCGCCATTTCCCCAAACAATGGAGTAGCTAACATGCCATCTGTAGACCAGCACACGTCACTGCTACGTAAGTACTAAAGATCTCCATCATAATCGTACAACAAATCTTCCAGATTTTCTACAGTAATATCAGAAGCCTGTACACATCATACCCAAGCTAATTTATTTGCTACATTACGGGGATAAGCCATGGTTAACATTGAAATTTAACAATTTCAAATGTGCCGTTCATTTAGCTCTTGATAGCTATAAGAAATCACTCTGAACACAAAGAGATTATAAATAACTAAAATACTGAGCGAAAACAGCTGCATAAGGCTACTAGAAACCTTGGTTGAGAAACACTGTAATAACAGATGCTGACAGAGAGTTTTCTTTCCAGTGTGTGAGTGTGTAACGCAATATATTCTCGTATGATTATCGCTTGGTATAGCATAAATAAACTAAACTTGAACCGGAGAAGTCGCTTGCGTAGCTACACATACATACATTGGCTCGTATACACACAAAACAAAATGATTCAAATATTAGGCGCGTTCGGCACAAAGAATGGCTTTTGCTACAGTGAAACAAAGTAGTGAAATTTCAACAATTTATTATTGTAGTCTCTACTTTATTGTTACTGTAGATTTATACTGCCTTTAATGAGTTTTAAACCAGTTTTTGTTTTGTTTAAATAACTTAATAAATACGGAAGATACAGAATTGTATTTGTGATGCATTTTTACAGCATTTAACAATTTAAATGTCCTGTTCTGTTTATTGGGTATCTGTTTCCAGCCCCTGAAGAGTTTAAATGGCCATCGGCGAAGCGGTTAAGGAAGCAACTATGTTAACTAAACAAAAAAAAAAAAAAGAAAGCAACAGCATATTCAGTTCATTCACATATCACCCAAAAACATTTAATATATTTAAAAAGATCTTAGAACAAAATATCATCTTGGCACCTACTAATGGACATTCAATTTTAAAATTGCTAAATTCAAAAACAAAAGATGAAATCCCATCAATTAACAGATCCGGAATATACAAAATAAGTTGTAAAAATTGTGATAAATGCTATATAGGTCAAACTAAAAGAAATTTAAAAACCAGAGTCAAAGAGCACTTTAGAAACATCAGATTAAAACAAGAAGAAAAGTCAGCAGTAGCATTTCATTTTTGGAAGGAAAAACATGACATTGATGCAAATCCAAAATTATTAAAAGGAGTGATAAACCAAAATCAACTAACATGAGAGAACATATTCATATGGAAAAATGAAGACCGCATAATGAACTTTGAAATCCCACCAGTAGATAATTTGACAAAGAAGTTCATAGTTCCACCACCAGAGAGAGGAGAGCAGACAACAACAGATGCTAGTTGGAGAGAGGTTGAAAATGGAGGCAACAGCCTTTGAAACTAGTCCCTCAATAATATTAAAAAAGTAAGCGATGAGTGTCAAGAAACCAACTAGAAATAGTTTTTACGATCATGGATTATGTTCAATACAATAAGGTTAATGGTACTGTATTAATATCTGTATTAATTCATTATTTACCCTATTTGTAAATGTAACAGGTCTTTTGGTTTTCCGATAGCATAATGTCAAAGTGTACTGGTTTTTTCATTTCAGAATCTGGGATCCCTAAGCATGATGCACAATGCCTGTCACAACCAGAATGAAAATCTCCAGCCGACCATATTCCACAGAAATTTGCAAACTGCTTGAAATATCGCAACAGAAAATTTAGTTGGTCATCAAACATGAGGGTACAACAGCTAAAGCTACAACTCCTCAGATAAGGATATTAAAATATTAGGTGTTTTAGCAATATTGAAAAAGAAAGAGAAAACAGAGAATGGATCCACTGCATAAATAAGAAAAGAGATAGTATGGTCAATTTAGCAATCTCTTCCCACACTAATTTTTCTTGGCATAATTGGTTCTGATGGTTGACGTCTGCAGCATCATGCTATTCCTTATAATTATGCACTGCTAATATTGATAATTTGGCATTAATTGTTGCACACTTCTGTTTTTGTGTTACGGGAAAAACAGTACATCCTTAGGGTGCCAAATGCATAATTATAGAACAAGCATTTACAAAGGCCTCCAGTCAACAGCAGAAGCTTCCATAACATCAGTGTAGCGGAAACCCTCCTTGAAAGGAGTAGAAGCCTGAGGTTTCCAATCAGGACAGTGTGTGTTTGCCCTTAAATAATATGAATTATTCTATATAGAATAAAAACAAGAATTTCAGAAAGTGGAGTGCCATTGTTCCTAAAATTAGGCAAGTGAGTCAACCTAGTATATACTTTTCTCCACTTACAAGTTTTTTGATGAAGACTAGTTTCTGGGAACCTCTTCCCTATCGTCAGTTCTGTGGTTGACTGATGATGCATCCAGTGTCTGCATCTGGCTTGGTGTCGTGCAGCCATCTAATGTTCTGGTAAGTTTGATGACGTCATCTACGGCGGGAATTTCAAAATTCATTAAGAGGTCCTGTTTCTTCGTAATAAATGTTTTCCCAAATCTCTAGTTCCAGAGGTTTCTTTGCCTGTTTGATCAGTTCTATTTCTTGTTTTATGTTGTGATTCTCAGACCAAAAGTGATGTGCTATGGCCGACTTGTCCATATTAAATATATGGAAATATATAGAAATATTAAATTCAAACACATGGACAAGTCGGCCACAGCACATCCCTTTTGGTCTGAGAATCACAACATAAAACAAGAAATAGAACTGATCAAACAGGCAAAGAAACCTCTGGAACTACAGATTTGGGAAAACCTTTCTTACGAAGAAACAGGACCTCTTGATGAATTTTGAAATTCCTGCCATAGATGATGTCATCAAACTTACCAGAACATTAGATGGCAGCACGACACCAAGCCAGATGCAGACACCGGATGCATCATCAGTCAACCACAGAACTGACAATAGGGAAAAAGTTCCCAGAAACTAGTCTTCATCAAAAAACTTGTAAGTGGAGAAAAGTATATACAAGGTTGACTCATTTGCCTAATTTTAGTAACAATGAATTATTCTGTTTAGGTAGTGAATATCACTATTCTTTAACATCAACAAGCATTAAAGTGGATCCATTTTCAGTCAATTACAGTAAAATTACTAATGCTAACAATATAACTTGGTATCAATCACAATTTTCTTCCTCTGAACAATATGTTATGATTACACAAATTCAACTATTAGCAACAAAAACTTCACTTATCTTACGAAAAATGAAGTATAAACAAACTGATCAATCGGCCGTAGCAGATCATTTTTGGTCATTTAACTATGATATAAATCCTGAAGTTAAACTATTAACACAATTAAATGGTCCGATAGATTTAATGGTTTGGGGAAAGATATTTATTTTAAAAAATAATCATCGCGTAATGAATTTTGAAATACCAGCAGTTGATTCTGCTTTCAAGTTTGTTTCGTTTTCAGATTTTGGTAATACTGGAAAAAACATAGTAATCTGTGATAGTATTCTTGACAACAAAATGTGTTGATTGAAGATGCGGACAAATGTTCGTGAAATCGATCTCATCAATCAATAAGAAAACTTTACATCATTTTTCTTAAGATCAGTGAAGTTTTTGTTGCAAATAGTTGTATTTGTGCAATATTTATTGCTTCACTGTAGCTAGCTTCATTTTGCACGTAATAAGATGTTATGATGTTGCAGAATACCAAATAGTATGTAGCAACTGGTCATTAACTAGTTGTTAAACTTTAATTAAGCATTACAGAATAAGCATGAATGTGACTGTATTGGTCTTGCTACTGTATACTGAAAGCAATTCTGCTCATGAAATTTAGAAAGGCAGTATTTCAATTCTGCACAGTTGTAGTATGTAAGTATCCTAATTTTACAGCTTGTACTGCTTCTTTGAACTCTGTGTAGTGAGAGTGGCAGTGTCCTTCAGGTACTTTTGTCTCTAGAACTAGGTTATTTTGCGTTCCACAAGCTTCAGGTCAAAGCCATTGAGGGTTGCTGTTGATGGATCTGGCGGTATTCCTGAATAAATTCTTGTTTCTTGAGTAGGATGTTGACCAGTCTAAGTTAAAACTACTGAAAATGGCTTGTTGGTGATCCAGTTTTGTCAGAACAAGCTTTTTATAGTGTGGAAGAGTACAAAGCAAACAATGGAAAATAAACAATGTACATTTTAGTTTCTAAGCAGTGCATATAGTAGACTTTTGGGTGTATTTTTATGTTTTTCTTATAATGTAAAATGACGTATCCTCTGTATGAAATATAGGGGATGAATAAATTGAAATTGAAATATTGGCAAGCCAACCAAGTTTCCACATCCTGGCTCAAGCAGATCCTTAATTAATGATGGGAGCAACAACTTTCCAAACTAATTTTAACATTTAAATAGTTGAAAATACATAGTCATTCATTACTATGATCAAACTTCACTGTATCAAATTTTTGCATCTCATCTATACTACATAGTGTTTAACAGAGAGCATGAAGGTCTGCACTACTGTGCAACTGCATCGTATTTGTCCTGACAAATGGCTCATCATTTCAACAAATCAGTTATAAAAATGCATTACCATAACAGGACTGGCATCATTTCCTTTGCAATAGTTACAGGTGTATGGGAAAAAGTAGTATCATAAAGAGTAGCAATGCACTATATATGAAAATACACATGCACTGTTATTTACAAGATTTTCACGAGTGTCTTGCCAAATATTCTGTAAATGGGTATATGCAAATATTTCAAAATGTTATTTGAGCAAATGGCACATTTTACAGGCCATAAAACATTTTGGCTAATGAAAAAGTAATGTCACTAAAAGAAATGCTGGAGAAAATCCTCAACAAAACTCAAAAGCCTGGGATTACAAATATTAACCCTTCCCGAGCGGACATGTTTTACAGCTGAGTGGAAGGTTATTTTATATAAATATTTAACTCTTCAAAATACAAATAAAAGTATACTGTCATGCTCAAATGTATTTAAAAACATGTTGTACCTTGGCTTTTGTTGAATTCCACCATTGTTGTCTTCCAGGAGAGACGATTTGATAATCTGCATATAAATGTTCCCTAAGTACCATGTTTCCATTTTGAGTCACATCTCATAGTTCTAACATACACATGTGTTCACACATAAACCAAGAACAGTTCAGGAACTAAATATATTAACATTTGTAACATTTATGCCTGTAATAATAAATAATAATTCATAATTTTGATAGAAATGTGAGGTTACACCTAACTGGAGTAGGATATCTGATCTGATTATTTACACAGAGAATCATATGAACACAATGTTCAATGGTGTGAAATCTTTCCTTAAAACTGTTCTTTTCTATGATATATTTTGAAACACACATCTGGATGCAGGGAAGGTTTGGAGATGCAGGCCTTACAAAAATATATTGTTTTATTTGTTTTTGGGCCTTACATTTCACACAAGGATTTGCCAAACTTCCTTGTTCTCTTCTCCCCATGAAGTGCGGAAACCCATTTAGCCTTTCCAAAGTTAGGCTCTGAGAAATACATAGCATTGTTTTGCTGTGCTCCCATATGCTCCACCGCCAGAGATCTGATGAGGCTTGCGAAATTTTCTATGTGATAGAATCAGTTTACATTTGTTTGTCATATGCATTGTGTATAATAGGTATGAATTCGTAATGGAAACTTCCAGCAACCAAAAACCATTTTTTTATACCATATAATTATCAGTTCTATCAACACTGCCCATGTGTCGAGTGTAGTCCAAAATAATATTTGGTTTCAATGTTTCCTGGTTTGGAAATTTTGAAGGCACCTCTGTCATTTTGTTTTTATCACCCTTGTGAATGGTACTGAGAACGGTTACAGTTCTTTTGTCTTCCCAGCACAGGGCAAGCTTTTGCTGATTGTAGAAGTGTTTCATCTCACCCCTCTTCATTTTCTTATGTTTCCTGGCTTTAGTTGGTGTAGCATATTTTTGCTGTAGCCTATAACTGTCCCAGTAGTCATATTCATTTTCCACAGCTCATCAGCTAATTCAGGTGATGTATAGTACCTGTCTGTGTAAACATGGAAACCTTTAGGTGGGTCTACAGGATCCTTTAGGAGGGAAGAACACAGATTTTTTACAACATGTGTAGTTTTCTGGAGGTAAGAATTTGATTCAATTTTTCCCACATAGAGTTGGAAATTGTATACATATCCATTGGAAGCATCAGAAAAGGAGAACATTTTGATTCCAAATTTTGTAGGTTTGTTTGGGTTATACACTTTGAATTTTACTCTTCCCTTGAAACTGATGGTGCTCTCGACTGACACAAATGGACAATGGGGAACAGAATAAATTGCATTTTTGTTGTAGTTTTTCCATTAAATTTTTGAATAAATTCTTCTTTGGATAATTTTCTGTTTCCCTCAGCATGCGAGGAACGAAGATTCCAAAACAAAAGCAGAAATTTGTCACGAGAAAAGTAAATCACTAAAAAATGGAAATTTATTTACCCAACTTGCAGAAAAATAGTCTGACGTCAGAGGTAGGGTGAAGCCCCATGTTGATAACCACCCGAATTAGTGCTTTTATGTCAGCAATTGTTAGGGTATTCCAGGATGTAATCCTGGTTTTCTTTGTTGGAGGCATCACTTCTTTTTTTTTTTTGGTGTTCCCTTGAATGCATATGTCCTCAGTAATTATTTGCATAATTTGGTCATCAAAAAATACACTGAAAAAGCCTATAGGAGTATTCTCATCAAAGTGAGAAGGAAGAATTGGTCCCTGCTGGATATTATGCACTGGTATAACAGATATAAGGCCAGGACAAAAATTACTCACCTCTGCC
Organism: Mantis religiosa; assembly: GCA_030765055.1. Lineage (NCBI taxonomy): Eukaryota > Metazoa > Arthropoda > Insecta > Mantodea > Mantidae > Mantis > Mantis religiosa. The sequence continues at coordinate 338,600,891 of CM060950.1, forward strand.
CAGCTAGGTGAACTGTTGTCTGCAGTATCACTTGAATCTCTTTTGTGCTCACTTACACACAAATTCTCCCATATATCACTCTCATTATCACTAAACTCAAAATCAGATAAATCACTATTGCTCTTGTTCAACAAAGCTACAGTTTCCTCGTTCGTCAACCCTTTCTTTCCTGCCAATATGCCAAAAAACCTCAATAAAATGAGGCATACTAGTAACAAACACTGCACTAAAGTGAATCGAGAAGATACTGACACACTGCTTCACTCACACTGTTTTTTCACAGGACATTTTCAAGAGCTTTTGCTCTTATCATCAGCTAGAACTCGACTGGTGCAAATTGTAGTGGTTTCCTCTTTCTCCATATCGTTGATAGATGGCATGATGTACTTGTCAAAGGAGTTTCTAAATTCATGACCATGACGATTGTTAATGAAGATTTTTTCCCATATGGAAGGGTCTATGGGGCAATTTAACATATTTTATTAAAGAGGTTTCCAAGTTGATGTCATGTCTAGTTTTCAAAAAATGAAAAGCCACTGCTGATTTTTCTGTTTCACCAGTTTTAATGTTTCTTATATGTGCTTTAGTTCTGATGTCAATATTTCTTTTTGTTTTTCCCATACAAATTTTAGGGCAAGTTTCACATTTGATCTCATAGATTCCTGGTTTTTCTTTGGTAGTAATTGAATTTTGCGGGGGAGGGGGGGGGGGGCTTTTAACAAATTTCTGATATTAAATCTATTTTGAGGTGCAAGAATTATGTTGTGTTTGGAGAAGATTTTTTGGAATTTATCATGGACTGATGGATGGAAGGTAATTTTTTAAATTTTTTTTCTCTCTTTTGCTCCTGTAGGATCTAGGGTGGTGGTTTCTTTTATTTTCATAGCCTTGATGAGTCTGTTAACAATTTTGTCCACTAAATTTGGGTTGAAGCCGTTGGACATAGCTACTTTTTTTTTATGTGTAGGTATTCTTCTGGATAATCTTCTCTGTTTAGTGGAAAGTTGATCATCCGAAATATTAAACTGTTGAAAATGGCATGTTGGTGTTGTTTTGGGTTGAAACTGTTGTTCTTAATACAATTATCTGTGTGTGTCGGTTTCCTGTACATACCAAAAGTGAGTTTGTTGTTCTCTCTCTTTTTTTTATCTTGATGTCCAAAAAGGGGAACACACCATCCTCTTCTGTTTCCTATGTATATTTTATAGCTGGACTTTGAATATTCAAAAGTCTAAGACCATTTTGTATGAGTTTATTAGGTACTATTGCAAAAATGTTGTCAACATAACGATACCAAACTTTGAAATAACTTGGAAAAGTTTTAGTGATATGTGTTTCAAAAGCATTCATAAATAAATCTGCTAAGAAGGGAGACAATGGGTTGCCCGTAGCTAGGCCCGTTTTTTGTTTATAGATCTGTCCATTAAAGCTGAAAAAATTCTGATTGATACAAATTTCTATAAGTTGTTAAAGTTCTTCTATTCCTTCAGAGGTTACTTGTACTGATTCCAGCCATTTTTTGAGAAGTGGAATAAGCTCATTGGTAGGTATACTTGGGTATAAAGAAATGGTGTCAAAAGAAACTAAAGCATCTGTACAGTTGACCTTTGTGTTCTTCAGGAGATTTATCAATTCAAGCGAGTTTCTGATACTTAAATTTTCAAATTTTGTGAAGGATCTGAAGATCTGAACCAGCCATTTTGATAATTGGTAAGTGGGTGCACCAATGTTATTAATTATTGATCAGAGGGTAATTTCAGGTTTATGTATTTTGGGTATATCATATATGTATGGTATTTTTGGATTGTCTATTTTATTATTCAATTTTTCTTTTGTAGTCATGATTTTACTATTTTTAATTGCTATTGCCACAGATATACATGCTTTAGTGGGTTGTTATCTAGTTTAACAAATTCTTTTCCCTTTATAAGGTTGTCAATTTTTTTGAGATACCCTTCTTCGTCCATTATTACTAATTTGTTACCTTTATCTGCTTTTGTGTAAACTACCGGTTTTTCATTTAAATTTTTGAGTTATTTTTTTATATGAACATCTTTTTGAATTTGCATTTTGAACATAATCTACAGTTTCCATGCATTGTGTTTTGATCAAGGGTTTTTGATTTTCAGGCAAATTATATATCGCTATTTCAATGTCCGCAATATAGTTTTCAATGTTTTTTGTGTAATCTACACACGTTTCTAGGCCTTTGTTAAGAAAACTTATTTCTTTTTCTGTGAACTTGCATGTGGATAGATTCATTACATTGTTAGGTTTTTGACTAGAGAGTAATAAATCTTGTTTTTTATGTGGAATTGGTCCTTGTTTCTTTTGAAGATTGATGATGTTTTGTTTCAAGATGGCTGTTTTTTTTACACATTTTCAAATTAAGAATTGACAGCATATTGTTTTCTAAATTAGTCCACATGGCCGGGTTCATAGATTTCGAAAGTTTAAAGTGTAGTTTGTATATTTTTAACTCTGTGGAATGTAACGAATTGTAGTGGTGGTTTATTTCCAGTTTTATTACCCGTTTTTCTGCTGCTTTATGTTGTTTGCTATTATTCTTGTGTTTAATAATTTTTGTGACGAAAATAGGTGTTATATTAAATTTCAAGCATTTCTTTCGAAAACGTATGTCCACAAAAGTATTTCTTTTCTTTTCATTTATACTTTTTGATTTTATACTTTGAAACACTGCACTGTTTATTGCTTCACTGTGTGAACAACGAAAGGAATACCTGACAAAGGAAATTTGGGGATTTACTGACCACCAATGTTTGAAAGCACATTTCCTGCTCTCTGCTGGCAGTGCACCTGAATTATGTGGGCAAAAATAGCTGACTACAATAGCTCTATAACTGTGCACCCATATATGGTTTTCTGCTTGTGGTCGACTGGACGCATCACCCATATATACATTTACACTCATGAAGGGTTAAAGCATTCTGTAACATAATAATTTTTTCAAATATAATGTATTTACCACAAAACCAGATTTAGATTGAGATGGCCTTTAGTAAAATAATTCATTCAATAATGGGCATATCATAAAATGATTACCTCCAGATTCTAATGCAGCCTCCTGCTTTTTTGAGCTTTTCACTGCCTTCTTACTGCCTGCAAACAATCACAAATAAAATAAACCCCTTAACTCCTGTGATACAATAAAAACAGGATATATCTGATGTTTCAGACATTATAAAAATATCTTAGTACATAAATATTAAAACTTCTGGTTAAAAAAGGAAAAGAATTAGTACTGACACCAAATCCACCACTGCTACTCATTTTCTTCATTGAATTTATCATATACCACTACAGATATATTAACAAATAAGAGATTACCATGGGTTATTGGCAAACTCTTAGTATAGTGAATGACTTCCATGGAAAGACAAAGTTACCATTTTTGCTAGCAATATTCAAGGCAGAGATGGAGTTCACTCATATTCAAGGCTTTTCACTTTCTGGTTAAGTTTGTCATCATTAAGCATAATGCACACTGCTTGTCACAACCAGAATGGAAATTTCCTGCCAACCATTTTCCACAGAACTTTGCAAACTGCTTGGAATATTGCAACAGAAAATATACTTGGTCACCAAACATGAGGGTACAACAGCTAAAACTGCAACTCCTCAGACAAGGATATGAAAATATTAGGTGTTTTAGCAATATTGAAAAACAAAGGGGAACAGAGATTGGATCCACAGCATAAATAGGAAAAAAGAGAGTATGCTCAATTTAGCAGTCTCTTCCCACAATAATTTTTCTTGGCATACTTGGTTCTGATAGTCGACGTCTGCGCCTTAATACAATTCTTCATAACTATGCACTGTCAATACTGATAATTTGGCATCCTTGTTGTACACTTCTGTTTGTATGTTATGCAAAAAATGGCACATCCTTAGGGAGCCAAATGCATAGTGATAGAGCAGGCATTTACAAAGGCCTCCAGTCAAAAGAACAAGCTTCCAAAACAGCAGTGTAGCAGAAACCCTTCTTGAAAGGAGCAGAAGCCTGCAGTTTCCAATCAGGACAGTGTGTGCTTACCCTTAAATAATATGAAATTTTCTGCTTTATTCTGTTCAGTTCATGACAGGCAGTGTATGTCACTTTATTCTTTAAGATCAAAAAGCACTAAAAGTGGACCCATTTTTGGTCAATTACAGTAATATTAGTACAAAAGTGAATCGAGAAGATATTGACACATTGCTTCACTCACACTGTTTATTCACAGCACATGTTTCAATAGCTCTTGCTCCTATCATCAGCTGATACTCCAGCTGAGTATCAGCTGATGATAGGAGCAAGAGCTCTTGAAACATGTGCTGTGAATAAACAGTGTGAGTGAAGCAATGTGTCAATATCTTCTCGATTCACTTTTGTACTAATTTGTGCTTCACTGTCCCTACGCTTCTTTCAAGTTTATACTTTGGGTACAGTAATATTACTAATGCTAGCAATATAACTTGGTATCAATCACAATTTTTTTTCCTCTCAACAAGATATTATGATGTTGCAGAATACTAAATAGTAAGTAGCAACTAGCTGGTCAGTAGCATTAACAAGTTGTTAAACTTTAATTAGATGTTACAGAATAGGCGTGAATGTTAATGTGTCTCGGTAATGTATAATGAAAGCGATTCTGCCCATGAAATTTAGAAAGGCAATATTTCAATTCTGCACAGTTGTGGTATGCAAGTATCCCAATTTTACAGCTTGTACTCCTTCTTTGAACTCTGTGTAGTGAGAGTGGCAGTATACTTCAGGTATTTTTGTCTCTAGAATTAGGTTATTTTGCCTTCCACAGGCTTCAGGTCAAAGCCATTGAGGGTTGCTGTTGATGGATCTGGCAGTGTTCCTGAATAAATTATTGCTTCTTGAGTGGTTGTTGAGCAGTCTAAGTTAAAACTAATGAAACTGGCATGTTGGTGATCCAGTTTTTTCTCATCGGCAAGCCAACCAATTTTCCACATCCTGACTCAAGCAGATCATGGGAGCAACAGCTTTCCAAACTAGCTTTAATATTTTAGTAGTTGAAAATATTTAGAGAGTCATTAGTAATAGTGGTAGTAGCAGCATTTATTAGTTCTGTTTGATCATGTTGTACATTTGTACATCTGATATAGAACACGTCAAATAGCATACACAAAATATTTACAATTTCTGTCAAATACAATACAACATAGAATTATTTACAATCTATTAAGATATTCACTTACACTAAAAAAACAATTCTCTAATAAACATTGCTTTGCTTTTTTTCTTAAACCAATTTACCTTATCTTCTAATATTAAATCATTTGGCAATGCAATTAAACATTTTTATGGCTGCATGAAGTACTTCATTTTCCAATAGTTTTGTATTAGCTGATAGTGTGTGGGTATTTTTTAAGGATCGGGTGTTATGGTTGTGCATTTGTTCATTTAACAAAAAGTATGAGCTATTTCTTTTTGAATATAATAATAGTTTTGATAGATACAGGCTAATGGTAAAATTGTTTGTTGTTTGAAAAGAGGTCTGCATGAATCTCTTCTTTATTCCTCACATTGCTCTAATTATTCTTTTTTGAATAACAAATATTTGTATTGCTGCTGGTGAATTTCCCCAGAATATAACATCATAACGTAACAGAGAACGTACATTTGCAAAATATGTTGTTCTGATAGTATCATTGACATATTCAGTGAGAGTTCTTATGACATATATATTTGAATTTAATTTTTTTGCTATGTAATTTATTTGTTTCCCATTTTAGGTTATTTTTACTCCATAGACCCAAACATTTATTTTCATCCTTAAAATGCAACTCAGTGTTACTTAGTCTAAACAAGAGGTGTGGTTGATTATTTGTCGGTTTATTTTGAAATGTTAGACAAAACGTTTTCCCTGCATTTATTATTAAATTATTTTCGCTGGTCCAGCAGTGTAACTCTTGGAGTGAGTGAGTGAGTGAGTGAGTGAGTGTGGTGTTTAAGGGCCCGTCGACAACAAGGTCATTTGGGCCCCTGTAACTCTTGGAGAATTTTATTTACTGATAATTGAAGTATTTCATTTGTTTTTTCTTTAATTATCATACTAGTATCATCTGCAAACAAGATGTTCCCATATATCTTAATGTCTGAGTTTATGTCATTTACATATAAGATAAATAGAAGAGGGCCTAATACAGAACCTTGAGGAACCCCTTGTTTCATTGTTTCAACCGCTGAATAATAAATAAATAAATAATAATAATAACAATAATAATAACAATAATAACAATAATAATAACAACAACAACAATAATAATAATAATAATAATAATAATAATAATAATAATAATAATAATAATAATAATAATTATAATAATAAACAACCACTTTATCACAAATATTTGCAAAGTGAGCAAAAGCTCTAAACAGGTGACACCATTGAAATACATAACAAATATTACATTTATACAGGATATTTAGGCAAAATTTCTTTACAAAATGAAAAGAAAAACAATGTTTATAAACTATCTTCTAGATATTCCCTTACTGAGTAATATGACTGTTTTACCAGCATGTCTTTGATGGCTTTATTAAATGATTTCATATCTTTTGTTTGTCTTATTTTGGTAGGTAATTTATTAAACATTTTTATTCCTGCATGTAGCAGGCTTTTTTCAAATAATGTTAATCAAAGTTCTAGTGACTTTAAGTTTCATCGGATCTGGTCTGCTAGCCTTGTTGTTTTTGTGTACTATATAGGTTGTTGAAATTTAAATGATGTATTTGCAAATCTCCAGTATATATTGTGATGGGAAAGTTAATATTTCCAGATTTTTGAATAGTGGTCTACAAGATTCATTTGGACCTATGTATGTTTATATGTGGATTATTTTCTTGTTTGGTTTTGAATATTGATTCCCAGCCTGTTGCATGACCTCAGAGGATTATTCCATACGTTATGATAAAATGAAAGTAACTAAAATATACTACTTTTCTAGTCTTCAAGTTTGTAATCTGGGATAGGCAGAATATGTTAAAACAGGCAGAATTTAATCTTTTGGTAATGTGTTATATATGCTCCTGCCATCTTAACTGATTATTTATACCAGGTGAGTCAGCTGCTCCTATTTATTCTTATGTATGAAGCCGCAGTTTATAGTTTAATGTGAAAACATTGACTCTTTTAGCACAAAAGCCATGTTGTTATAGCTCTGTTCTAATCAGTATTATCTCAACCAGCATGATTACTTACAGCTCTGAATGAGGACCAAAAAGTTGTAGAAAGCTTAGATAAACTATGGTTTTTCATGCATATAATACTAGGCAAGGTGATAAATTGTGCTTGCCCAAAGAGCAACATAGAATACATGACAGCTGGCCGAGTGCGTTAGCTGCTGGCAAGGGCTAGGTTCGAAACAACGTCACATTGTTTTTGGCCTTTTTTTTCTTTCTCGAAGGCTTTATAGTCTGTATTTTAGTTGCTAATTTATTAATTGTTACCACTGGTTCTCTTGTGAGCCAAAGATACAAGAATGACAATCCGATAATTAGGGATCTACAGGGATTAGCTCACCACATAAGTTGTGCTGAGCTCACCCTACCGTCAGGCTGGAGAGGCCCTTGCCCTTCAAAGGGAAACTATGGGCTATCCTTATCTTCAATTAAGGATCATGTTTAACTTAGTGAACCTTATTATCTTTACAGTATCTGGTGTTGTAAACCATGTTACGCAATTGGCTTTCATTTTCTAGGAATATGTCAAAAACATTAAATCTAATAGTTCTTGTTTCATGCTTAAATCTTATGTTTCACTTTGCATTTATGAAAGGTTTGAAACTTGGTTGAATGGGTCAAGCACAATACCGACCATAATAAAATATCTAAAACGAACTATACATTTATAACTATGTACCAGTAGAAAACATGGCCATTATTGCATTTTGTAAATGCCTATAATATAATAAAAATGTTATTTGCATTATAATATGTTATAGGACCCAAGAGGTAAAACAAAGCGTAATAAAAATTTTGAACTGATTACGATGGATTTGAACCTAAGTTGAAGTGGCAAAGTGATGAATCAACCTGTATAATTCCATTTAGCCAACGCTAGGTTACCAGGGAAGGTAACTACACAAATAAATAAATGCAGACCTAAGGCCCTCTCGAATCTTTACATGCTTTTTACAGAAGTAATACAGTGTTTTGAGCTCGTTTTGATAGTTCTAACACAAATAAAAAAACCTGCATCCACCGTTACAATTACTGTATGAGATAAAAAGTGTCGTGCCTTGTGACAGAGGCGAAAAAAACTACCTAATTCTTAGTAATTTTGACATGGCTGTACATCGAAAACACGTATTGGCTGAAGATTCAAATCCAATTGATTATACCAAGTAGATCTGCCATTTTGTGTTCCAATGTTGTCAACTGTTGCATGTGATAGGTGGTTCCTTCATGGGCGTGTTTAAAAGTATGTGTGAATGTACGCTAATGAATAAAAGTTTGTAAACTCGTCTAAATTATTACTGCAGCTCTCTGAGTCTGGGTATGATGTTTTTGGAATCGACATTTATGGTGATTGTTTTCTGTCCCATATAACACTAATGCACTGAGTTATATACCCCTCCTCTATAAACTATTGTGCAAATCATTCATTAGAAGACATTCAAGAAAGGCATAAGTCACATATGTTACTTAACATGTTGCATAAATTCAAAAATAAATAGGGGCAGGTGACTTACCTGGCATATATTCCAAGCATTTTTGCTCAGGTGGCACTACTTATATTGGTTGGGTAACATGTTATTGTCTACTTTTGTTTATTTAAAGTACATCACAGAAGTTTTAGTTGTGTTCAATTTTAGTCCATTGCTATGAAACCACTGTTTTAGTGTAGACATTGTATCAGCCGTTTTCTGCATCAGCTGTTAGTTACTGCTTTTATCATAATTGTGGTATCATCAGCATACATTGTTTTTACACTGATGTTTTTCAAGAGATCATTTGTATATAGCAATGGTCCTAAAACACTTCCCTGTGGTGCCCAATTTATCATGTTCCAGCATGCCTTAGTCCCTGGCCACGGAAAGCAACGTGGGTTCAATCCCAGCCAGGTGGTGGGGATTTTAGGTCCCGGGTATAGGACCGGTGTCCACTCAGCATCGTGAGGAAAGTGAGGAGCTTATGCTAGGTAAGTGGCCCTGGTCATGGAAACCAACATTCCGGCTGGGGAATGCCGAGATGCTGACCACATCTCCTTCCCCTATCGGTTGGATAATCGTCCTCTGCCGTGCGTAAGTGGGCGTGAGGCCGGCAGTCGGGTTGGTAGGCTTTGGCCCTCTAAGGGCTGTCACACCATGGGTTATTATTATTGTTTGCGGTTGTAAAGAATGACTGGAATCATTTTTATGATATGTTGTTTATACTATAAAATTCTAATTTTTTTAACAGCATTTCATGATTTACACAGCCTTTGAGTTGTAACATATGATCAGCGAAGCAGATTGTTTTTCATCTAGTCTTTGAGATATGTAATTTATTAGGTTTATTAATGCTGATATTGTTCAGCAATTTTCCCTAAAGCCATGTTGCAAGTCAATCACTTTGCTATAGTAATTTAAATATGTAATTAGTTGAGAGTGTACAATTTTTTAAAAAATTATTGCAAAAGCAGAAAGTAGAGAGATGGGTCTAAAATTTTTAAATTCATTACTTCCGCCTTTGTGAATGGGCTTCACAAGTGCATATTTCATCCTATCGGAAAAGATGCCAGTCACCACTGACTGATTGATTGATTATTTGACAAAGTGGCCCACTAATTTCATGTTCAAATTCTTTTATTAAGAATGATAACTCATCCCACCCCTTGGCTTTTTTGGTTTTAATTTTGTTATTACTTTATTAATATTATCTGAATAGATCATTTCAAAATTAAGTGTGGGTTTGAGCATGAGGCAGTTGTTTTTACATTGGCCTGCTAATGCATTCTCTAGGGATGGGGGAACTTACTGTCACCCAATTATCGGGAAGCACCACAAACAACAGCCGAGAAGGGGCCGGAGGCCACGCCACGCCCACTCATTTGTCTCCTGTCACTAACTGAAGGGATGGTTAGGAGAGGGATGTCGGGCCCCTGAGCCGTCTCTTTACCCTTCTCCTAGGGTCTGGAAATTTCGGGACATTCAATCCAATCGAGAACCTTCTAGATCGGCAAGCGGACGCTATATAAGCGACACGTCGTGCAAGGGCAGTCAGTCAGTTCTTGGTGTAAGGACGCAGTGCTAGTGAGAAGACCGTGCAACGGAAGATTGTACGAGTGCAAGTGAAATTGTAACGGACGAACTGGTGAATCGTAATTGTGTGCATTACGTAATTTTATGTAATTGGCAAGTGTTTAACTGTAAGTCGGTGGAAATAAAGAACATTTTTGAGTGGTGAAATTGGACTTTTCATTTCACGAACCCACAAAGTCACACTGGTGTCAGGAAGCGGGAAAACAACATCACCGAACATTACAACCATGGACGCGGCATTGGAAAAGATTTTGCAGAAGATGATGGAAATGAAGGCCGAACTGACCTCAGAAATGAAGACGGCCAACGACGACATCACCGCAGAGTTGAAACAAATGAAGACGGCCAACGACAACATCACGGGGAAGATGGAAGAAATGAAGGCCGACTTAACAACAAAAACAGAAGCGGCAAATAACAACCTGGCCGCAAAGCTGGAAGAAATGAAGACGGCTAACGATAACCTCACGGAGAAGATGGAAGAAATGAAGGTTGCGAACGAGGCCCTCGCCGCGAAATTTGAGGAACAGTTGGCCGGCGTGAGGGAGGACGTCACGGGACTCGGCAAGCGGATCGGCCAGGTGGACGAACGCGTCGGAGACCTCGCGAGCCGCGTTAATGAGCTGGAAGGAAAGGCCGACAACAGCCCAAGTCCCTGAGCGCCATGGTGGAGGACGTCGTCGGCAGGAGGTTGAAGGATTTGAAGGCCGACGCACCGGGACGCGACATAACATCGCCGCGCGTCAAACCTCCCAAGTATGACGGCGCGTCAACGTTTGAGGTCTTCCGCCGCCAGTTCGACACAGTGGCCAGGCACAACGGATGGTCACTGGAGGAGGAGGCCACACAGTTAATAGCCAGCCTCCAGGGAAGAGCCGCGGAAGTCCTAAACGCGGTGCAGACGACGGCGGCGCCCAAGGACATCTGGGAAGCCCTGGAGGATCGCTTCGGGAACCACCGCTTAGCCGCAGCATACCGCAGCCAGCTAAAGGCAAGGTCACAGCAGCCGGGGGAGACGCTGCAGGAGTTTGCCATTGCGATCGAGCAGCTGGCTAGCAAGGCCTTGGTTGACCTGCCACTGGAGTTCGTATCCCGGGAAGCCGCCTACAATTTTGTCGACGGGGTACGGGACACGGAGATTCGTCAGCGCCTAATGCTCGGGGAATATAAAACCATCCACGAGGCGCTGACAGCGGCATTAAGGATGGAGGCGGCCAAAATAACATCCACCCCGACGTCGAGAACGAGGAGTGTCCTTACGCCGGAAACAGAAGACCAGCTGAGGGACGCCGGCGAACACCTAGTGGCCTGTGTTGGGGGTGTGGACAGCCCGGACACCTGCAGAGAGACTGCACACACCAGGAAGAGCAGCCGGAAAACGAGTAAGGGCCGTCGTGGAGAGGGGCACGTCGGCTCCATCACCACCATCCCCTCGAGTGACACTGCGCGCCGTCAGCCGGCGTATGGATGACAGCCTCATCGCAGACGGTTGGGTAAGAGGGAAGCCGTGCCGCGTGCTGGTGGACACCGGGGCGGCCGTGACCATCATCAGACCTGACGTGGCGAAGGGTTTGCCGGCAAGGAAGCCAAACCGACCATACCAGCTTGTCACGGCATCGGGCGACACCTTGCCTGTGGAGAAGGAGGCCCTGCTGGAGCTGAACTTGGGACGGAGTGCCGTGCGTCTGTGGGTGTTCGTCGCGAAGGTGGCTGAGGAGGTGATCCTGGGACTGGATGCTCTCAGGAGCCATGAGGCGACGGTCGACGTCGGCAAGAAGGTCCTGCGGCTTAACGGAGAAGAGGTTATACTCCGTCAACCCGAAGAGCGCCCTGGAATTTGCAGGGTCGTCTTGGACGAAGACGTGGTTGTCCCCGCGAGGAGCGAGGTGGTGGTGACGGTGCGGCTGGAGGGCCAGAGAACCAGGAACATGATGCTGGACCAGAAGACGCCTGTAAACGGACTGTGTGTAGCCAGGGCATTGCTGCCGTGCCGAGAGGAGGTGCCCGTGAGACTGCTAAATCCTACGGACGCCGATCACGACGTCCAGGCCGGGACGGAGTTGGGAATGTGCGAGCCCGTGGTGAGCGTAACAGCTATCGACGAGACACTAGAGCCGGCGCCGAAGCAACACCTGGGGCCCCGGCTAGAAGGCTTGGTGGAGAGGGCGGCCGACCACCTGACCACAGAACAGCTGGAGAAGGTTCGACAACTGCTAAGACGGTATCAGCGCGTCTTCAGCCAAGGTGATAGTGACTACGGCCGCACGGACAAAGTGCTTCACCGCATCGACACCGGAGACGCCCGGCCTATTCGGCAACCACATAGACGCGTTCCGCTGGCGAAGCAAGGGGCGGTGCGAGACATGCTGGAGGACATGAGATCCAGGGGAGTGATTGAAGAGTCTGACAGCCCTTGGTGTTCCCCTGTAGTCTTGGTGACAAAGAAGAACAGCGAGCTGCGCTTCTGCGTAGACTACAGAAAGTTGAACGCCGTCACCCGGAAGGACTGTTTTCCCTTACCCCGGATTGACGACACCCTGGACACGCTAGCTGGTGCACAGTGGTTCTCGACCCTGGACCTGAAGTCGGGCTACTGGCAGGTAGCTCTAGACCCGAGAGACAAGGAGAAGACTGCATTCTCGACGGGTCAAGGGCTCTGGCAGTTCACGGTTATGCCCTTTGGCCTCTGCAACGCACCAGCTACCTTCCAGCGCCTCATGGAGTCAGTGATGAGAGGGCTGACTTACGATGCCTGCCTGCTATACCTGGACATCATCGTCGGGAAGACTTTTGAAGATCACCTCGAGAATCTGAGTAAGGTGCTACAGAGACTGCAAGCGACCAACTTGAAGCTGAACGCGAAGAAGTGCCAGCTCTTCCGCAAGGAAGTTAACTACTTGGGCCACATAGTCTCAGCAACCGGAGTGGCCACAGACCCGGAGAAGACACAGGCTGTGAGAGATTGGCCTCGCCCAAAGGATAGGAAAGAGTTGCGCAGTTTCCTGGGGCTGTGCAGTTATTACCGCCGCTTCATAAAGGGGTTCTCCAACATCGCAAAACCCCTCACCCGCCTGACGGAGGAACACCGGCCTTATGTGTGGACAGAGGACGCCGAAAACGCTTTCCAGCACCTAAAGGAGACCCTGTGCAGTGCTCCAATTTTGGGTTTCCCACAACCGGGTGGCGCCTTCATTGTGGACACCGACGCCAGCGACCATTGCATTGGAGGTGTCCTATCGCAGTTCCAGGACGGCCATGAGCGGGTGATAGCCTATTACAGCAAGACGCTATCCAAGGCAGAGAAGAACTACTGCGTCACCCGACGGGAGTTACTGGCGGTAGTAAAGACATTGGAGCACTTCCACAAGTACCTGTACGGTCAGCCATTCCACCTGAGGACTGACCATTCCGCCCTAACCTGGCTATTGACCTTTAAGAACCTGGAAGGCCAGACAGCACGTTGGGTCCAGAGGCTGCAGGAGTACGACTTCACCTCGGAACATCGTAGAGGGAAGAGCCACGGTAACGCAGACGCCATGTCCAGAAGACCCTGTCCAGAAGAGTGCGGCCAGTGCACAAGAGTGGAAGAGAAGGAGCGTGCCGCAGCAGTCCGAGTAGTTGTGGCAGTGCCTGCGGACGGTTGGGATAGCGCAGGCCTGAGGAGGGAGCAGCTGGCGGACGCAGACTTGGCGCCGCTCTTAAGGGAAGTGGAGGCAGGGACGAGACCAACCTGGGAGGACATCGCAGCGAGGAGCGCCACCTACAAGTCGTACTGGGCCCAATGGGACTCGTTGAGGACCAGAGAGGGCGTGCTGTTCCGGGTATGGGAACCACCCGATGGGAAGACGCAGAGAGAGCAGTTGGTACTTCCCCGGAGTAAGGTCCCGAAGTCCTGGAAGAAGTGCACGCCGGTACTTCGGGAGGACACCTGGGAGCGAACCGAACGATTGACAAACTACGGCAGCGCTACTACTGGCTGAGGCTCCGAGCAGATGCTGAGAGATGGTGCCGTCAGTGTCACGTGTGCGCGGCGAGTCGTGGCCCCCAGACGAGGAGCCGGGGTCACATGCAGCAGTACAACGTCGGAGCGCCATTCGAACGGATCGCCGTTGACATTGCTGGACCGTTCCCAGTTTCCGACCGAGGCAACAAGTACCTAATGGTGGCCGTGGACTACTTCACCAAGTGGCCGGAGGTGTATGCCATCCCAAACCAAGAGGCAAAGACAATCACAGACTGCCTCGTGGAGCAAGTGTTCTGTCGATTTGGGGTGCCGTTAGAGCTACACAGTGACCAGGGTACCAACTTTGAGTCCAACCTAATGAAGGAGGCACTACAAAGGCTTGGGGTGAACAAGACTCGCACTACGCCTCTACATCCCCAATCGGATGGCATGGTCGAAAGGTACATCAAGACCTTAGAGGAACACCTGAGGAAGGTCGTGGCCAGCCATCAGCGAGACTGGGACGTCAAGGTGCCACTGTTCTTGCTGGCCTATCGCTCGTCTACACACGACACAACTGGGATGACGCCAGCCAGCTTAATGTTCGGTCGAGAGTTACGCCTCCCTTGTGACCTGGCTTTCGGAAGCCCTCCGGAGGTGAAGCAGCCGGTGACCAAGTATGTGGAGAACCTGGTGGACCGCCTCCACGACATGCACGAGATGGCTCGCCAGAACATCCAGAAGGCGAGCGACCGCATGAAGACCAGATATGATAGGCAAGCCAACAGCCAAGGGTTCCAGCAAGGTGACCTGGTCTGGTTGTACCGTCCTACCCGGACCAAGGGACGCTGCCCGAAGCTCCAGCAGCCATGGCAAGGACCGTACCGGGTGGTGAAGAGGATTAACGACGTGGTCTACCGCATCCAGAAGGTTCCTCGAGGGAAGATGTTGGTGGTACACCTGGATCGTCTAGCCCGCTATGATGGTGCTGTTCGGGACGACCAGCTTTGAGGAGGGAGCAGTGTCACCCAATTATCGGGAAGCACCACAAACAACAGCCGAGAAGGGGCCGGAGGCCACGCCACGCCCACTCATTTGTCTCCTGTCACTAACTGAAGGGATGGTTAGGAGAGGGATGTCGGGCCCCTGAGCCGTCTCTTTACCCTTCTCCTAGGGTCTGGAAATTTCGGGACATTCAATCTAATCGAGAACCTTCTAGATCGGCAAGCGGACGCTATATAAGCGACACGTCGTGCAAGGGCAGTCAGTCAGTTCTTGGTGTAAGGACGCAGTGCTAGTGAGAAGACCGTGCAACGGAAGATTGTACGAGTGCAAGTGAAATTGTAACGGACGAACTGGTGAATCGTAATTGTGTGCATTACATAATTTTATGTAATTGGCAAGTGTTTAACTGTAAGTCGGTGGAAATAAAGAACATTTTTGAGTGGTGAAATTGGACTTTTCATTTCACGAACCCACAAAGTCACATTACTGAGTCTCACTACCAATGTTAACAAAGTACTCATTTAAGGCACCAGCAATTTTCTTAGCATCTCAATAATTTGAATTAAGTGAGGATGGTCCAGTATTCGTAGTTTTACTCAAACCTAATTGACATTTTACCACAGCCCATGGGACTTTGCTTTTATTATCTGCATTTTTTATGTAACTCTAAATTGCTAATTGTTTAGCTTTCTTTTATTACTGCTTTAAAGATTTTGTTGTAGGTTTTGTAATATTGTTTTAGGTTTGGGTTAGTGGTTGACTTGTATTTACTGTGTAGCCATCTGTTATGTGCACTAGAGATCCTTATGCCTTTTGTACACCAATCAAACAAATATGTTTTAATGAATATAATTTTGAATTGAACTAATATTCGATGCTCCACTTTCGACTCAAAATTATATTAATTTTGTGCTTCATTGTATCATAGTCCTTACACAATGGAATGTTTTAATGATTTGAGTGCATGTGATTTTTGGAAAACAAGAATTGTAGCACTCGATAAAATTAAATAATAATAATAATAATAATAATAATAATAATAATAATAATAATAATAATAATAATAATAATAATAATAATAATAATAATAATAATAATTATAATTATTATTATTATTATTATTATTATTATTATTATTATTATTATTATTATTATTATTATTTGCTATTCCACGAATCCCATAGTTTGATAGTTTACTAAGTTTCAGGACCTACTATGTCAAATCTTTTGTTAAATCTAACAATATATCTAGCACTTTTTCTTCCTTGTCAACTGATTTCATGGCAATATTTAAGAGAATAAAAAGTGCTGCTTCGACTGACTTACTCCTAAATCCATGCTCAAAATCCAATATGATTTTATTTTTGCTTACAAGTGATATTAAACTATTGTACATGATACTTTCTATAATTCTGGAGAAGACAGATTAATTACTATGATCAAACTTCACTGTATCAAATTTTTGTATTTCATCTATACTACATAGTCTTTAACAGAGAGCAGGGAAGAAGACATTACTGTGCAACTGTATCATAATTGTCCTGACAAATGGCTCATCGTTTCAACAAATCAGTTATAAAAATGCATCACCATAAGAGGATGGGTATCACTTCCTTTGCAATAGTTACAGGTTTATGGGGAAAAATAGCATCGTAAACAGTAGCAATGCATTATATGTGAAAATACACATGTACTGTTATTTCTTTACAACATTTTCATGAGTGTCTTGCCAAATATTCTGTAAATGGGTATATGCAAAAATTTAAAAATGTATGAGCAAATGGCACACTATAAAGGCCATAAAGCATTTTGGCTGCTGAAAAAGTATGTCATTAAAAGAAAATTCTCAAAAAAACTGAAAAGTCTAGGGTGCAAATATTAAGTATTCTGTAACATAATAATTTTTTCAAATATAATTTATTTACCACAAAACCAGATTTAGCCTGAGATGGCCTTCAGTAAAATAATAACATTCAATAATCAGTATATCATAAAATGATTACCTCCAGATTTTGGTGCAGCCTCTTGATTTTTTGAACTTTTCTCTGCCTTCTTACCGCCTGCAAACAATCATAAATAGAATAAACTCCTTAACTCCTGTGCTACAACAGAAACAGGATATATTTGACGTTTCAGACGTTATATAAAATCTCTTAATACATAAAATGTAAAACTTCTGGTTAAAAAAGGAAAAAGAATTAGTGTTGATACCAAATCCACCACTGCTACTCTTTTCTTGATTGAATTTAAAATATACCACTATAGATACATTAACACATAAGAGTGATTATCATGCGTTATTCACAAACTCTTAGTATAGTGAATGACTTCCATGGAAAGACAAAGTTACCATTTTTGCTAGCAATATTCAAGGCAGATATGGAGTTCACTCATATTCAAGGCTTTGCACTTTCTGGTTAAGTTTGTTATCATTAAGCATGTTGCAACCAGAGTGGAAATTTGCAGTAGACCATTTCCCACAGAAATTTGCAAACTGCTTGGAATATCACAACAGAAATTATAGTTTAAGTAGTAATTTATAGTTGGACCAAGATCCTTAGCATAACACTTTTTCTTTCGTGGCAATATTTGAGAGATTAAAAATTGCTGTTTGGACTGACTTGCTCTTTCTAAATCTATGCTGTGAATTCGATAAGACATTATTTTTACTTATAAATGATATTAAACTATTGTACATGATCCTTTCAATAATTTTGCAAAAGACAGATTAATTAATCGTAAAAACTACTTGTAGTCACTTTATTGACACTCATCACTTACTTTTTTCATATTATCGAGGGACTAGTTTCAAAGGCCATTTGTTCGCCTCTGTAGCATAGATGGTAGCATGTCTGCCTCACGTTCAAGAGGTCCCAAGTTCGAATCTCGGTTAGGGTGAGTTACCTGGATAAGGTTTTTTCCTGGTGTTTTCCCTTATCCTTACAGACAAATGTCGAGTAGCTCTAAGCTCTATGGACCCTGGACACATTTGAGCATCATTTCATCCATTTCATTCACCGTCCGATATGATTTAACATTGGAGGACGTAAATTTACCAACAAAGGCCATTGCCTCCATTTTGAACCTCTCCAACTAGCATCTGTTGTCTGCTCTTCTCTTTCTGGTTGTGGAACTATGAACTTTTTTTCCAAATTATTACTGGTGGGATTTCGAAGTTCATTATGCGGTCTTTATTTTTCCATATGAATATGCTCTCCCATGTTAGTTTATTTTGGTTTATCACTCCTTTTAATAATTTTGGATCAATGTCATGATTTTCATTCCAAAAATGAAACGCTACTGCTGACTTATCTTCTTGTTTCAACCTGATGTTTCTAAAGTGCTCTTTGGCTCTGGTTTCTAGATTTCTTTCAGTATGATCTATGTAGCATTTTTCAAAATTTTTACAACTTATTTTGTATATTCTGGATCTGTTAACTGATGGGATTTCATCTTTTGTTTTTCAATATATTATGGGCTGCCAAAAATTCACAAAACAGGGAAAGGTATGAGACTATCACCAGTAGCATAAATGCTCCCATATATAATTTGGCCAAATGGTTACTAAACAAATTCAATAGTTTCCCAAAATTTGAAAGTGCAAATTTAAAAAACTCTCTAGATCTGGTAGAGAAAAAAATCAAAGATATAATAGGCCATGCCGTGGCTCAGTGGTTAGACTGCTTGGCTCTCACCAAGGCGGCCCGGGTTCGATCCCAGGCGACCGCAAAGTGAGATTTGTGGTGGACAACACGGGGTTGGGGCGGGTATTCTCCGGGACCTCCGGTTTCCCCCGCCATCTCATTCCACCGGTGCTCCATCTTCATCTCATGCATCATCAGTGTCACCGCCTGCGGTGCCGTATGTAGTAAAAGCGGGCGTTAAACACTACACATTTCATTTCAAAGATATAAATTTGCACAAAAATTACAGACTGGTTTCGTTTGATGTTACATCTTTATTTAATAATAATAATAATAATAATAATAATAATAATAATAATAATAATAATAATAATAATAATAATAATAATAATAATAATAATAATAAATTCTTTATTGCCTGTGTACTTGTACTTACAAGTTATAAACATGGTCAGGTACTATTTACAATTATCAAGCATACCAACAGAAAAATTACAGACTGTATTAAAAAAATGGCTAACTACAATAGAAATGGAAGCAATAGAAGCAGAAGAATACATTTCAGATTCAGATTCAGATTTTATTCTGCCATTTGCAACATGTTTTACAAAGCATCGTCAAAAGTAACACTACAATTACATTTTTACAGTTCAATAATAAAACAAATAAATCTATTTACAGATTATTAGCAATTCTAGATATACACAATAGATTGATAACAAAATTTAATAAACTAAGTCTAAGTCTCTCTTCCCTTTTTGTATTCCTCAATTGAGTAGAAAGTGTTTTTCACTAGGTAAGTCTTTATTGCATAAATTTTCTTCACTTCTTCATTTATTGCCTTGATAGAGTGAGGTAAATGATTATATAAATTGTTTGCAGTACTTTCAATATATTTGGCAGCTAATGTTCCCCTGAACCTATTTCTAAAGTAGTTCTGTTTTGTTCTTGTATTATATTCATGAATGTTTCTATTTTTTCCTTCTATGTGGTTTCTTATTACATGTTTGAGACATTCAAATATGTATAAAAAGGGTAATGTGAGTATTTTAAGTTTTTTAAAGCTACTTTTACATGATTGTCTCCTAGGGATTTTTTCCATTATTCTTATTGCTCTCTTCTGTTGCCTAAATGTTTTTAACATATTTTTCTTACCTGCTGCCCCCCATAAAATGACCCCATAACTTAGGTGTGCATGTATAAATGCATAATAAACCTTCAGTGCACTGACTTCATCCATAATTTGTGTTGTCTGTTTTAATACATATATGCCCTTGTTTATTTTCTATATGTTTGTGCCATTTTAAACTACTGTCTATAACTAATCCTAAAAAGTTTGTCTGTGCTACTTGGCTAATTTGCTTATTTTGTACTGTTAATGTGATGTCTGATTTTTTTCTATTACTGAGCTGAATTTGCATCCATTCGGTTTTGTTTGTGTTTAGTACCATTCCCAGTGCTTCTAAATAAGTGCTAATTGATTCTAATAAGGAGTTTGCTTTTCCCTGAACTTCTGCCTCTGTCTTACCTGTTACCACTACAGTTGTATCATCTGCATATCCAATTGCTAATCCTCCAGCATCCTGTATTATTTTAAATAGAAAATTTATATATAGGATAAACAGATATGGACCTAATTTTGACCCCTGAGGCACTCCATGTGTTACACGTTTGAATGCTGATTTAACTTTTTTTAAATTTCCTCCTGAATTGTGTATTATTTCGACACACTGCACCCTATTTTGCAGGTACGAGCTTAACCATTTTAATGGTATGCCTCTTATCCCATAGTTTTCTAATTTTGCCAAAAGATGTTTAATATTAACACAGTCGAAAGCTTTTGATAGGTCAAGAAAAATCGCTATCACTAACTCTTTTCTATCTAATGCTCTAACAATTATATCATTTCCCTTACTAACTGCATGTATTGTTGATTTCTTTTTCTGAAAGCCGAACTGATTCTGTGATATAATATTAAATTTACTACAGAAGCTCTGGAGCTGTTCTAGGAAAAGTCCTTCGATAATCTTTGAAAATCCAGAGCAAAGAGATATAGGGCGATAATTTTCCATCATTTGTTTGGAGCCTTTCTGTTTATAAATGGGTCTAACTATTGTTTGTTTTAGGTTACTTGGAAAGGTTCCTGAAATAAAACTTTCATTTATTATATGTGCAAGTATATCCATTATTTCGTATTTGCAGTATTTTATCATTTGGTTTGAATATTCATCTAATCCGCTAGATCTTTTACATTATAGTGTATTTATTTGCCTAATGACATCAGTTTGTGTAATTTCTCTAATTACCATTGAGTTACATATGGAACTTTCGTTTGTATTGTAGCCTCTTGTCTTAATTCCCATATTAGCTATTATATCTATATAATAATCATTAAATTCATTACTAATAATCACTGGGTCTAGTATTATGCAACTGGATTTTATAATTTCGAAGTTTTCTGTCCATTTTGAGGAATTTTCTTTATGTATTGTTTTAATAATGTTCCATATCTCCTTAACTAACAAAAGTATGCATTGAACAAAACTTCTTCAGCTTTAATGGAAAACACTACAAGCAGAAATCAGGGTTATCAATGGGCAAACCACTTTCACCTTTTTTGGCAAATTTACTTATGAGTGCATTTGAAACACAAATTAAAAAGGCCTTCCCATGGATCTTCAAAGTTTGGTATAGATATGTTGACATCTTTGCAATAGTGCCAAATAAACATTTAGATGATGCATTAAAATTACTCAATCTGCAAGAAAGGACTATCAAATTCATAATAGAAAGGAAAACAATGGACAACTCACTTTCTTGGATCTATATGTCATCAGGAATAACACAAAAATAAAATTTGGAATTAACAGGAAACCAACACATTCAGAAAATTACATAAAAAATAATAGCTACAACCCAATTATACATAAGCATGCACTAATAAACAGCCTTACACACACGCTAGTCAACATACCCATGGATAAAGAATAATCATTCACAGAACAACAAGCTATACTACACATAGCAGAAGAAAATGGATACAACAAAAGTCTGCTGTTTAAGTAAATTTGAAAAGCTGAACTAAAGAAAAGGATTAAAGAAGCAACCACATTTAAAAAGAAAAAAAAAAAGCAACAGCTTATTCAGTTCATTCACATATCACCCAAAAATATTTAATAAATTTGAAAAGATCTTTAAAGAACAAAATATAACCTTGGCACCTACTAATACACATTCAATTTTAAAATTGGTAAATTCAAAAACAAAAGATGAAATCCCATCAATTAACACATCCGGAATATACAAAATAAGTTGTAAAAATTGTGAAAAATGCTACATAGGTCAAACGAAAAGAAATCTAAAAACCAGAGTCAAAGATAACTAAAAACATCATGATTGAAACACGAAAATAAAGTCAGCAGTAGCATTTCATTTTTGGAACGAAAATCATAGCACTGATCCAAATCCAAAATTATTAAAAGGAGAAACCAAAATAATCTAACATGGGAATATATTGTGACTTTGTGGGTTCGTGAAATAACAAGTCGAGGTTACAAACACAAAAACTACAAAGTATAAACTTGGAAGAAGCGTAGGGACAGTGAAGCACAAATTAATACAAAAGTGAATCCAGAAAATATTGACCCATTGCTTCACTCACACTGTTTATTCACAGCACATGTTTCAAGAGCTCTCGCTCCTATCATCGGCTGATATTCGACTCATCAGTATCAGCTGATGATAGGAGCGAGAGCTCTTGAAACATGTCCTGTGAATAAACAGTGTGAGTGAAGCAATGTGTCAATATCTTCTCGATTCACTTTTGTACAAAAACTACACTTTATTTTCCTAACAATACACCGTTCACCATCACAAATTGCTAGATCACCTCAAAAACTGTTTATTTTTCAAACACTAAACTCAACTGTCTGTCGCTTCCGGTAACGATCGGCCCCAAAGTTTCCAAAATCTCCACCGGCCATCATTTATTCATCGGCTTCGCGAGTCTACCGCCAGGGTAACACTGCTCCCTCCTCAAGGCTGGTCGTCCCGAACAGTGCCTTCGTAGCGGGCCAGGCGATCCAGGTGTATCACCAACATCTTTCCTCGGGGCACCTTCTGGATGCGGTAGACCATGTCGTTAATCCTCTTCACCACACGGTACGGTCCTGCCATGGCTGCTGAAGCTTCGGGCAGCGTCCCTTGGTCCGGGTAGGGTGGTACAACCAGACCAGGTTACCTTGCTGGAACCCTTGGCTGTTGGCTTGCCTGTCGTATCGGGTTTTCATGCGGTCGCTCGCCTTCTCGATGTTCTGGCGAGCCATCTCGTGCATGTGAGGAGGTGGTCCACCAAGTTCTCCACATCCCTCAAGAGTGGCCCCAAGTCTGCGTCCGCCAGCTGCTCCCTCCTCAGGCCTGCGCTATCCCAGCCATCCGCAGGCATTGCCGTGACTACTCGAACTGCTGCGGCACGCTCCTTCTCCTCCACTCTTGTGCATTGGCCGCACTCTTCTGGACAAGGTCTTCGGGATATAGCGTCCGCGTTACCGTGACTCTTCCCTCTGCGATGTTCCGAGGTGAAGTCGTACTCCTGCTGCCTCTGAATTAAACCTGCTGTCTGGCCTTCCGGTCGCGCCGTCACCATCACCTCGCTCCTCGCGGGGACAACCACGTCTTCGCTCAAGAAGAACCTGCAAATTCCAAGGCGCTCTTCGGGTTGACGGAGTATGACCTCTTCTCCGTTGAGCCTCAGGACCTTCCTGCCGACGTCGACCGTCGCCTCGTGGCTCCTGAGGGCATCTAGTCCCAGAATCACCTCTCAGCCACCTTCGCATCGAACACCCACAGACGCACGGCACTCCGTCCCAAGGTCAGCTCCAGCAGGGCCTCCTTCTCCACAGGCATGGTGTTGCCCGATGCCGTCACAAGCTCGTATGGTCGGCTCGGCTTCCTCGTCGGCAAACCCTTCGCCACGTCAGGTCTGATGATGGTCACGGCTGCCCCAGTGTCCACTAGCACGCGGCACGGCTTTCCTCTTACCCAGCCGTCCGCGATGAGGTTGTCATCCATCCGCCGGCTGACAGCGCGGATTGTCACTCGAGGGGATGGTGGTAATGGCGCCGACGTACCCCTCTCCACGCCGGGCCTTACTCGTTCTTCCCGCTGCCCCTCCTGGTGTGGGCAGTCTCTCTGCAGGTGCCCGGGCTGTCCACACCCCCAACACAGGCCACTAGGTGTTCGCCGGCGTCCCTCAGCTGGTCTTCTGTCTCCGGCGTAGCGGACACTCCTCGTTCTCGACGTCGGGATAGATGCTACCTTGGCCGCCTCCATCCTTAATGCCGCTGTCAGCGCCTCGTGGATGGTTTTATAATCGCCGAGCATTAGGCGCTGACGAATCTCCGTGTCCCGTACCCCGTCGACAAAGTTGTAGGCGGCTTCCCGGGATACGAACTCCAGTGGCAGGTCAACCAAGGCCTTGCTAGCTAGCTGCTCAATCGCTATGGCTAACTCCTGCAGCGTCTCCCCCGGCTGCTGTGACCTTGCCTTTAGTTGGCTGCGGTACGCTGCGGCTAAGTGGTGGTTCCCGAAACGATTCTCCAGGGCCTCCCAGATGTCCTTGGGCGCCGCCGTTGTCTGCACCGCGTTTAGGACTTCCGCGGCCCGTCCCTGGAGGCTGGCTATTAACTGTGTGGCCTCCTCCTCCGGTGACCATCTGTTGTGCTTGGCCACTGTGTCGAACTGGCGGCGGAAGACCTCAAATGTTGACGCGCCGTCATATTTCGGCGGTTTGACGCGCGCAAATGTTGTGTCGCGTCCCAGCGCGTCGGCCTTCAAATCCTTCAGTTTCCTGCCGACGACGTCCTCTACTATGGCGTTCAGGGACTTGACGCTGGTGTCGGCCTTTCCCTCCAGGTCGTCAACGCGGCTCGCCAGGTCCTCGACGCGCTCGTCCACTTGGCCCATCCGCTTGCCCAGCTCCGTCACGTTATCCCTCACGCCGGCCAACTGTTCTTCAAACTTCACGGCAAGGGCCTCGTTTGCTGCTTTCATCTCCGTGGCCAGGCTGTCGTTCGCTGCCCTCATTTCTGTGGTCAGTTCGACCATCTTTGCGGTGATTGTCGTGGCAAAGTTGTTATTTGCCGCTTCCGTCTTCGCTGTTATTTCCGCGGCCAGGTTGTTATTTGCCGCTTCCGTCTTCGCTGTTATTTCCGCGGCCAGGTTGTTATTTGCCGCTTCTGTTTTTGCAGCGAGGTTTTCATTTGCCGTCTTCATTTCCTCCATTTTCTCTAAAATCTTTGCCAATGCAGCTTCCATTGTCGTATATCCCACTCCTGACACCAGTTGTGACTTTGTGGGTTCGTGAAATAACAAGTCGAGGTTACAAACACAAAAACTTCACTTTATTTTCCTAGCAATACACCGTTCACCATCACAAATTGCTAGATCACCTCAAAAACTGTTTATTTTTCAAACACTACACTCAACTGTCTGTCGCTTCCGGTAACGATCGGCCCCGAAGTTTCCCGAATCTCCACCGGCCATCATTTATTCATCGGCTTCGCGAGTCTACCGCCAGGGTAACACTATTCATATGGAAAAATAAGAACCACGTAATGAACTTCGAATTCCCACCAGTAATAATTTGAAAAAAAAAAAAAGTTCATAGTTCCACCACCAGAGAGAGAAGAGCAGACAACAACAGATGCTAGTTCGAGAGAGGTTGAAAATGGAGACAATGGCCTTTGAAACTAGTCTCTTAATAATATAAAAAAGTAAGTGACGAGTGTCAAGAAACCAACTACAAATAATTTTTACGATTAATTTTAATGTCACTGTTACTAAATTCCTCCAAACACACATGACAAACTTCACTGTATCAAATTTTTGTATCTCACCTATACTACAAAGTCTTTAACAGAGAACGGGGAGGACTGCACTGCTCTGCAACTGCATCGTAATTGTCCTGACAAGTGACTCATCTTTCAGCAAATCAGTTATAAAAATGCATCACCATAAGAGGACTGGTATCATTTCCTTAGAAATATTTACAGTTTTATGGGAAAAAGTAGTATCATAAACAGTAGCAAATCACTACAAATGAAAAAAAAAATGTGCGCGCCACACACACACACACACACCCACCCACCCACCCACCCACCCACCCACACACACACACACACTCTTATTTACAACATTTTCATGAGTGTCTTGCCAAATATTCTGTAAATGGGTGTATGCAAAAATTTCAAAATGTTAAATGAGCAAATGGCAAACCATACAGGCCATAAAATATTTTGGCTGCTACACCAGCACTAATTTAAAATCTTATTTAACTGCTTAAGTATTCAAGTGTATATAAACTACCATTTATACAAAACTTCTTTAACTCTCTTTCAAATCTATTTGTCACCTGTATACCTTTGATTTCCTCTGGCAATTTATTGTAAAAGTAATAAGCTACAAAGCTGGGTTTGGATTTGTACAGTTCAATCCTGTGAGCTAGAGCATGAAAGTTATTGATTACCCAAGTTCCATAATTATATATTTGACTGGACAGAGTAAACATGAAAAATTCAATGCCATGGCCGGGATTTGAACCACAGATCTCCTGGTTTCCGTCCAGTCGCTCTAACCCATTGAGCTACCATGGTCAATGCACTGTCCTCAAAAATTCTCAATTCAACTCGTATTTTAATGTTGACTATCCATCAAAAACCTTAGCCTATATACGACTAGTGTGAAGAAATGATTGATATCCATCACTTAACTAAAATATATTTGACTATTTGTTTTCTGACTTACAAATTTTGTTTTTGCAAGCATTATTAATTGAAATAAATATATGAACTGTAAGGTTAAAATATTTAGTTTCTAAATGCTTCTCGACATGAGTGTTTTAAACATAAAATGATCCTAATTGCTCTCTTTTGTAAGTCGAAAATCCTCTGTGTATACTTTTTGCACTCTGTCCCCAAAGGGTTATGCCATATGCTAAATGAGGGTGTATTAGTACATAGAATATGATTTTTAGTGTCGGTTTGTTAACTATTTTTGACAATTTGTTTAAAGTGTATAGGCCTGAGCTGATTTTATTAGCAATTTTCTCTATATGTTTATCCGGCTAGATTTCTATTGAATATGACTCCCAAAAAATTAGCACTATCGATCTCGTTTATAAATTTTTCACCTACCTTAACAACTATACTTGTGACTTTATTTTGCTGGTTCTGCATAACCATGCAATTTGTTTTCTCTACATTAATAATCAGATGATTTGTATTTAAATATTCAGTTATAAAGTTAATATTATGTTTCATAATGTTCTCTAAAAGTGGTACACTATTGTCCACATTTATACGTCATTAAAAGAAATAATGGAGAAAATCTTCAACAAAACTTAAAAGACTAAGGTGCAAATATTAAAGCATTCTGTAACATAATCATTTTTCAAATATAATTTATTTGTCAAAAAAGAAAAAAACAGATTTAGCCAGAGATGTAAAATAATCCATTCAATAAATGGGTATATCATAAAATGATTACCTCCAGATTCTGCAATAGCCTCTTGTTTTTTTGAGCTTTTCTCTGCCTTCTTTCTGCCTGCAAACAATCACAAATAAAATAAACTCCTTAATTCCTGTGATACAATAAAAACAGGATATATCTGATGTTTCAGACATTAGAAAAAATATCTTAGTACATAAATAGTAAAACTTCTGGTTAAAAAAGAAAAAAGAATTAGTACTGATACCAAATCCACCACTGCTACTCATTTTCTTCATTAAATTTATAATATACCACTACAGATATATTAACAAATAAGAGATTATCATGGGTTATTGGCAAACTCTTAGTATAGTGAATGATTTCCATGGTAGGACAATGTTACCATTATTACAATAATATTCAAGGCAGAGATGGAGTTCACTCATATTCAAGGCTTTTTATACTTTCTGGTTAAGTTTGTTATCATTAAGCATAATGCACACTGCTTGTCACAACCAGAATGGTAATTTCCTGCCGACCATTTTCCACAGAACTTTGCAAACTGCCTGGAATATCACAAGAGAAAATATAGTTGGCCATCAAACATGAGGATACAACAGCTAAAACTGCAACTCCTCAGACAGGGATATTAAAATATTAGGTGTATTAGCAATATTGAAAAACAAAAGGGGAACAGAGATTGGATACACTGCATAAATACAAAAAGAGTACGGTCAATTTAGCAATCTCTTCCTACACTAATTTTTCTTGGCATACTTCGTTCTGATCATTGACATCTGCAGCATAATACCATTCTTTATAATTATGCACTGTCAATATTGTGACTTTGTGGGTTCGTAGAAGTCCCAGTAGCAGAAATTCAAAATGCTCTTTATTTCCGGAGAAACACACTTTAGTCAACCCTTACAGTAGCAGAATTATGCAACAAACAACTACAATCTGCAAAGTCATCACTCACAAACAAAAGAGTTCTCTTTCAAAACACAGCCATACGCACACGATTATCAAGTTCCATTTCAACTCTGACTATTGGCAATTCGCGGCTTCTCTTATATACCTCTACTCATATTTCTAGACATTTCTGGAATGTTCTGTAACAAACAAGAAATCAAACTTTCCAGTCAATTACCTGTCTCTTTAACTGTTTCGGCAAACTTTTATCTCAGCACTGCACTATGTGCCCCTTTGTGTGCATCGGCCACGCTTATCGCAACAACAGGTTCACGACATTGCAACCTCCTGAAGGCTGGTCATACCGAACAGCACCAGCGTAGTCGGCCAGACGATCCAGGTGTACCTCCAACATCTTCCCTCGGGGCACCTTCTGGATGCGGTAGACCACGTCGTTAATCCTCTTTACCACCCGGTACGGTCCTTGCCACGGCTGTTGAAGTTTCAAGCAGCGTCCCTTCTTCCGGGTATAGTGGTACAACCAGACCAGGTCACCTTGCTGGAACCCTTGGCTGTTGGCTTGCCTGTTGTATCGGGTCTTCATGCGGTTGCTCGCCTTCTGGATGTTCTGACGAGCCATCTCATGCATGTCATGGAGATGATCCACCAGGTTCTCCATATACTCGGTTGCTGGATTTTCGCTTCCGCGGGACTTCAGAAAGCCAGGTCACAAGGGCAGCGCAACTCTCGGTCAAACATTAAACTGACTGGCGTCATCCCAGTGGTGTCGCGTGTTGACGAGCGGTATGCCATTATGAACAGTGGAACCTTGATGTCGCAGTCTCGCTGATGGCTGGCCACGATCTTCCTCAGGTGTTCCTCTAAGGTCTTTATGTACCTCTCCACCATACATCCGGCTGCGGGTTTAGGGGTGTTGTGCGGGTCTTGTTCACTCCAAGCCTTTCCAGTGCCTCCTTCATTAGGTTAGACTCAAAATTGGTACCCCAAAACGGTAGTACAGTTGCTCCACGAGGCAGTCTGTGATTGTCTTCGCCTCCTGATTCGGGATAGCATACACCTCCGGCCACTTGGTGAAGTAGTCCACGGCCACCATCAGGTACTTGTTGCCTCGGTCGGACACTGGGAATGGTCCAGCTATGTCGACAGCGATCCTTTCAAATGGCGCTCCGACGTTGTACTACTGCATGCGAACCGGGCTCCTAGTCTGGGGGCCGTGACTTGCCGCGCACACGTGACATTGACAGCACCATCACTTAGCATCTGCTCGGAGCCTCAGCCAGTAGTAGCGCTGCCGGTCTGTCGATCGTCCGGTTTGCTAACAGGTGTCCTCCTGAAGCACCGGCGTGCACTTCCTCGAAGACCTCCCGGACCTTACTTCGGGGAAGTACCTAATGCTCTCTCTGCGTCTTTCCATCGGGTGATTTCCATACCGTTTCTGATCTTCAGTGAGTCCCATTGGGCCCAGTACGACTTATATGTGGCGCTCCTCGATGCGATGACCTCCCAAGTTGGTCTTGTCCCTGCCTCTACTTCTCTCAAGAGTGGCCGCAAGTTTACGTCCGCCAGCTGCTCCCTCCTCAGACCTGTGCTATTCCCGGCCTTCCGCAGGCCCTGCCGTGACCACTCTCACAGCTGTGGCACGCTACTTCTCTTCCACTCTTGTGCATTGACCGCACTCTTCTGGGCAGGGTCTTCGGGACATGGTATCTGCGTTGCTGTGGCTCTTCCATCTACGATGTTCAGAGGTAAAGTCATACTCCTGCAGCCTCTGAACCCATCGCGCTGTCTGGCCTTCCAGGTTCCTAGAGCTCAATAGCCAAGTGAGGGCGGAGTGGTCAGTCAGGTGGAATGACAGACCGTACAGGTACTTGTCGAAGTGCTACAAGGTCTTTACCACCGCCAATAACTCTCGCCGGGTGATGCAGTAGTTCTCTGCCTTGGATGGCATCTTGCTGTAGTAGGCAATCACTCGCTCGTGGCCGTCCTGGACTTGGGATAGGACGCCTCCATAGCAGTGGTCGCTGGCGTCGGTGTCCAAAATGAAGACGCCACCTGATTGTGGGGATCCCAAAATAGGAGCACTGCAAAGTGTCTTCTTCAGCGACTTTGGCGCTCTCCATCCACACATAAGGCCGGGGCTCTTTCGTCAGACGGATGAGGAGCTTGGTGATGAAACGGTGGTAATAACTGCACAGCACAGGAAACTGCGAAATTCTCTCTTATCCTTCGGCCGAGGCCAATCTCCCACGGCATGTGTCTTTTCCGGGTCTGTGGCCACACAGGTTGGTGAGATTATGTAGCCCAAGTAGTTGACTTCATTGCGGAAGAACTGGCACTTCTTCGCGTTCAGCGTCAAGTTGGACGCCTGCAGTCTCTGTAGCACGTTGCTCAGGTTGTCGAGATGGTCTTCGAATGTCTTGCCGACGATGGTGTCGTCCAGGTATAGCAGGCAGGCGTCATAAGGCAATCTTCTCATCACCGGCTCCATGAGGTGTTGGAAGGTAGCTGGTGCGTTGCAGAGGCCAAAGGGCATAACTGTGAACTGCCAAAGCCCTTGATATGTCGAGAATGCAGTCTTTTCCTTGTCTCTCGGGTCTAGAACCACCTGCCAGCAACCAGACTTCAGGTCCAGGGTCGACAACCACTGCGCACCAGCAAGCGTATTCAGAGTGTCGTCAATTCGGGGTAAGGGAAAGCAATCCTTCCTGGTGACAGCGTTCAGCTTCCTGTAGTCCACGCCGAAACGTAGCTCGCCGTTCTTCTTCGTCACCAAGTCTATAGGGGAACACCAAGGGCAGTCAGACTCTTCAATCACTCCCCTGGATCTCATGTTCTCCAGCATGTCCCATACACCTGCTTGTTTCGCCAGCGAAACTCATCTAAGTGGTTGCCGAACAGGCCGAGATTCTCCGGTATCGATGTGGTGAAGCACTCGTTCCGTGCGGCCGTAGTCACTACTGCCTTGGCTGAATACGTGCTGGTATCATCTCAGTAGTTGTCGAAACTTTTCTAGCTGCTCTGCGGTCAGGTGGTCGGCCGCCCTCTCCAGAAAGCCTTCCACTCGGGGCCCCAGGTGTGGCGTCTACACCGGCTCCTGTGTCTTGTCGATTGCTGTCACGCTGACCACGGGCTCGCACGTTCCCAACACCGTCCCAGCCTGGACGTCGTGACCGGTATCTGTCAGGTTGAGCCGCCTCACTGGCACCTCCTCTCGGCACGACAATAATGTCCTGGCTAAACATAGCCCTGCACAGGCGTCTTCTGCTCCACCATCATGTTCTTCGTCCGCTGGTCTTCCAGTCGCAGCGTCACCACCATCTAGCTTCTTGCGGAGACAACCACGTCTTCCCTCAGGATGACCCTGTAGATTCCAAGGCGTTCTTCGGGTTGTCGGAGTATGACCTCTTCTCCATTGAGCCGCAGGACCTTCCTGCAGACGTCGACCGCCGCCTCGTGGCTCCGGAGCCACCTCCTCAGCCGCCACCTTCGCGACGAACTCCCACAGACATACGACACTCCGCCCCAAGGTCAACTTCAGCAGGGCCTCGTTCTCCACAGGCAAGGTGTCACCCGATGCTTTCACAAGCTTGTATGGTAGGCTCGGTTTTCTTGACGACAAATCCCTGGCCACGTCAGGTCTGATTATGGTTACGGCTGCCCCGGTGTCTAAGGCCATGCGGCACGGCCTCCTCTTCACCCAACCGTCCGCGATGAGGGTGTCACGATACGCCGGCTGACGGCACGCAATGTCACTCGAGGGGATGGTGATGGCACCGATGTGTCCCTTGCCACGACGGCCTTTACTCGCTTTTCGGCTTCTCTCCCTGGTGTGGCCAGTATCTCTACAGGTGTCCCGGCTGGCCACACCCCCAACACACGCAACTTGGTCTTCACCGGCGTCCCTCGGCTGGTCTTCGGGCCCCAGTGTAGCGGATACTGCTCGTTCTCGACGTCGGGGTAGCAATCACCTTGGCCGCCTCCATCCTCAATGCTGCCGATAGCGCCTCGTGGATAGTTTTGTAGTCGCCAAGCATTAGGCGCTGACGTATCTCGGTGTCTCTTACCCCGTCAACGAATGTGTAGGCAGCCTCTCGGGATACGAACTCGGGTGGGAGGTCAACCAAGGCTTTGCTAGCCAGTTGCTCAATTGCCAGGGCGAACTCCTGCAGCGTCTCTCCTGGCTGCTGCGACCTTGACTTCAATTGACTGCGGTGGTTACCAAAGCGGTTTTCCAGGGCTTCCCAGATGTCCTTGGGCGCCGCCGCTGTCTGGACCACGTTCAGAACCTCTGCGGCCCGTCCTTGGAGGCTGGCTATTAGCTGTGCGGCCTCTTCCTCTGGTGACCACTTGTGCCTGGCCACTGTGTCGAATTGACTGCGGAAGACTTCGAACGTTGAGGTGCCGTCGTACTTTGGTGGTTTAAGGCGCGCAGATGGTGTGTCGCGTCCGGGCACGTCGACCTTTAAATCCTTCAACCTCCTGCTGACGATGTCCTCCACCATGGCGCTCAGGGACTTAGTGTAGGTGTCGAAAGAGTAGAAGCCTGCAGTTTCCAATCAGGACAGTGTGTGTTTGCCCTTGAATAATATGAAATTTTCTGCTTTATTCTGTTTAGGTCATGACAGGCAGTGTAAGTCACTATTCTTTAACATCAAAAAGCACTAAAAGTGGATCCATTTTCAGTCAATTACAGTAACATTACTATTGCTAAGAATATAACTTGGTATCAATCATAATTTTGTTCCTCTCAACAAGATGTTATGATGTTGCAGAATACTAAATAGTATGTAGCAACTGGTCAGTAGCAATAACTTTAATTAGGTGTTACAGAATAGGCAAGAATGTCTTTGTCTTGAAGTATACTGAAAGCAATTCTGCCCATGAAATTTAGAAAGGCAGTATTTCAATTCTGCACAGTTGTGGTATGCAAGTATACTAATTTTACAGCTTGTACTGCTTTTTTGGACTCTGTGCAGTGAGAGTGACAAGGTCCTTCAGGTACTTTTGTCTCTAGATTTAGGTTATTTTGCCTTCCACAGGCTTCAGGTCAGAGCCATTGAAGGTTACTGTTGATGGATCTGGCAGTGGTCTTGGATAAATTCTTGTTAGAGTGGGATGTTGACCAGTAAATTAAAACTAATGAAAATGGCATGATGGTGATCCAATTTTTCCTCATTGGCAAGCCAACCAATTTTCCGCATCCTGGCTCAAGCAAATCCTTAACTAATGGGAGCAACAGCTTTCCAAACTGTTGATGTTGTTTTCAAATGCTAGGTTTTGGCAATGAAGCCATTAGCTCTCTTGCTCTCCAATATTTCTGTGTAGTGGGTCTGGCAGGTAGGACTTCAAAAGGTTAAAAGATGTTGTTCAGTCATTTCCTCTTCTTTGTAGCGCAGAGGACAATTTGGACTTGTATAAATTCCTATTCTGTGTAAGTGTTTGGCCAAATAATCATCTTCCGTAAGTAATCTAAAATTTGCTACTGCAGCTTTACGTGGGATTTCTGGAATAATTTCTGGATTTTTAATTAAAATGTTCCATTTTTTTATCTTTGGCTTTATTAGATATTGATTGGTTATGTTTGTTTTTATATTTGTTTTTTATTAATCTTTTTATGGATGTAAAGGGTAAGTTTATACTTTTGTTCTGAATTAAATTTCCACCCTTTTTGGCAAGGAAATCAGCTGATTCGTTTCCAGCAATTCCACAATGTGCAGGTATCCATTGTAATATAATTCTTTTCTGTAGTTTTTGAAGTTGTTGGATCATTTTGTGACATTCTTTAATTTGGAGTGACCTCATTTTATATGAACTTATTGCACATAATGCTGCTTTAGAATCAGAAAGTATGACAGCATTTTTGAATTTATCTATTCTGTATAGAAGGTGTTGGAGTGAAATATGAATAGCCATTACTTCTGCATCAAAATTTGTTGGGTGGTATCCTGCTGGTTGATAGAATGAGAACAGTGCACACTTAATTCCTGCTCCTGAGTTGTTGTCCAAGTTAGATCCATCTGTGTAGATATGTAACCATTCTTCAGGTGGGTATCTATTGTTCACAGTTTCTAATGCTAGTGCTTTTGTACAGGTTTGGGATATTTAAGTTTGAATTTATGAGTCACTATGTTTACACTCAGTCTTCACTTACTTGTTGTTGTATAATTGAAACGTTTTCAAGATCATTCGATCTCATCATCAGCTGTTTGGTGACTAAATGAACCTCCCTCTTCTTCCACTACTACGGAGCTCCGATCACTCTGCCATCTGGTGTTAGGGGCACTAAGTTTTAATACTTCATTTAATGCCGGGATTTCAAAATTTATAACTTTATCACGGTTTTTGTTTATGAATATTTTTTCCCAAATAGCCAATTCTATGGGTGTACTTAAAGATTTTAACAGTTTAATGTTGTGGCCAATGTTGTGGTTTTCTGTCCAAAAATGGTGTGAAACTGCAGATTTTTCTGTTTGTTTCAACTTAATGTTCCTCTGGTGTTCTTTTTGCCTGGTTAACATGTTTCTCTTAGTTTTTCCTATGTAGCTTTTTTCACAGGTTTCACAATTAATCTGATAAATTCCTGATTTCAAATTGTTGGGGATTGTATTTTTCAGTGGTTTATTTAACAGGTTCCTCAGACTGAATTTGTTTTGGGGTGCTAGTTTTAAGTTTAGTCTTTTGAAGATTCGTTCAAATTTTCTAAAAGCCCATGGATGGTAGGTGAATTTTCTATATTGCCAATTTGTGTTATTAAGTGGTGTGAGAGTGGTATTTTTTGATCTTATCTTCAGTTTTACTTTCCTCTTCATCATATTCCTTATGATGGCTGGGTTGAATCCATTTAATACCGCTATGTCTTTTATGTGTTGTTGTTCTTTCAAAAATTCATCCTTACTCAGTGGGATGTTGTATAGCCGGTGAATTAGACTTCTAAAGGCAGCTAGTTGATGTGAAACTGGGTTGTATTCATTTTTCTTTATGTAATTATCTATGTGTGTGGGCTTCCTGTATATTCCAAAATCTACACCATGACGATTTCTAGTTATCTTGAGGTCCAGAAAGGGTAGGGTGTTGTCTCTTTCTACTTCCATAGTAAATTGGATGTGATTATCTTGCAGGTTTAGTAATTTTAGAGAATCTTCTCTAAGTTTTTCTGGAATGATAGCAAAAATATCATCAACATATCTCTGCCAAAATTTATAAATCTGTGGGAAGGCCTTTAATATGTGTGTTTCAAAATAGCTCATATATAGGTCTGCTAAAATAGGCGAAAGTGGACTCCCCATTGCTAAACCTTTTGATTGTCTGTAGAATTTTTGGTTAAACATGAAGTAATTATTCCTTATGCATAAATCTGTAAGATTGATAATATCATCTATTTCTCTGGGGTCCGTTGTAGTCTGGGTTATCCATTTTTTGAGGAATGTAGGTATTTTTTCTACTGGAATGCTTGTAAAAAGTGCCTTAACGTCAAAAGAAACAAGTATGTGATTTTCCGGGATGTGTTTCTGTAGGTGGTTTATCAATTCCAAGGAGTTTTTTATTCCCAAACTTTGAAATTTGTCATATGATTTTAATTTTCCTACTAACCATTTTGCTATGTGGTATGTAGGTGAATTGATGCCATTGATGATGGGTCTCATGCTGTTGTCTTGTTTGTGGATTTTTGGCAGACAGTACAACCTTGGTAGTGTGGGGTTGGACGATTTTAAGTTGTATTTTTCAGATGTACTTAATGTTTTTGTAATTGATAAAGCTTTATTAACAGAGGTGATACTTTTGGATAATGGATTTTTTGGAATTTTTTCATATTCTGGACTGTCTAACATAAGGTTTACTCTCTGAATATAGTCTTCTGTCTCCATAATTACTAGAGAATTACCTTTGTCGGCTTTTAGGTATACCACAGGCTTCTTATTTAAATTTCTTATTGTTTTGTTGTTAGTATTATTGTATATTGGGGATAACTGCTTTATTATATCCAGACATTCAATTTTGGCTTTGGTTAAGTTTTCATTTTTTAGGTTATGTGTGGCTATTTCTATGTCGGCGATAAAATCGTCTTTATTATTTGAGAAGTACACACACATATTGAAACCTTTCTGGAGTAATCTAATTTCATCGGTTGTAAACTTTTGTTGCGAAAGGTTTATTACGTTAACTTGCTCTTTAAAGTCCCGGTGTTTTGGCTGATGAGGGTGTTCCAGTTGCCATTCTTTTAACAGTTTGAATTTATTTTTAAGTCTTTCTTTTTTCTTAATCATTAATGTGTTTAATTTTTCGTGAACCTGCATTTCGAAATTTTGCCAAATGTGAATTCCTAATTGTTTGGTTAGTTCTAGATGTAAGTTGTATAATTCCAGGTCTATTTTATTTTTAACGTTTCAATTATACAACAACAAGTAAGTGAAGACTGAGTGTAAACATAGTGACTCATAAATTCAAACTTAAATATGAAGAATACTTCACTGTTAATAATGCTTCTGCTTTTAATATTTACAGGTTTGGGAGTTTCAGATTTTGTAACAATTTGTTCTAAATCTAACTGAATATTAATTGGTTCAAAAGTTAGTGGGTTTTCTTTGATTAAAATGTTTTCTTTAGAATTAGGAAGATTCAGATCTGTTTTTGATTCCATAACTTTTTGTAGGAAACTTGTTTGTGTTTTCATCTTGATTGGTTGTAGTAATCTTTTCTGCCATTTTGTTGTTTTTATCCTGCTGTTGTTTTTAGTGCCTGCTCCTCTAAAGTTAGATGTATTGGATAGTTCCGAGTTAAGGCTTGCATTGCTGTGATTGGAGTTGATTTTGCTGCACCGGTTATTAGTCGCAGGGCCTGATTTTGGCATACTTCTAGGTGATTTATGTTAGAAATGTTTGCTGTAATTATTACCTCTGCATTAAAAAGAAGTATTGGCTTGATGAATGTTTTGTATGTGGTGTTCAGTGTCTCCCGACTACTGCCCCACTTGACTTCAGCTAATCTTTTCAAAATTGAAAATTTTTTTGTTCATTTGTTAACTACTGCTTCAATATGATGTCTCCAAGATAATTTTGAATCAAAAATTGTTCCTAAATAATTTTCATAAGTTTGTTTCAGGTTTGTTTTCTTGAACTGCAGATTTAGCTCTCCAAACTAGCTTTAGCATTTAAGTAGTTGAAAGTATTTTCAATTTTTTTTTTTTTTCAATTTATTCATTCCCTATATTTCATACAGAGGATACGTCATTTTACATTATAAGAAAACATAAAAATACACCCAAAAATCTACTATATGCACTGCTTAGAGACTAAAATGTACATTGTTTATTTTCCATTTTTTGCTTTGTACTCTTCCACACTATAAAAAGCTTGTTCTGACAAATACCTTTTTATATTCTTAATATTACATAGTTTAGTATTCTTTATTTTACCTGGGAATCTGAAATACATGTCTTTTCCGATACTTTCTAATGATCTGTTGTTTAGTGTTCCCTTAGTGTGGTCCTAAAATAGCTGTATTTCTTACATTATATGAGTGTACATTACAGTTCTTTTTACATGTATTCCTTTCTATTACATATTTAATGCTTTCATATATGTATATGAATGGAACAGTTAAAATATTATGCTTCTTAAATATCTGCCTACAGCTAGATCTTCTCTCAACATTTTCAATAAGAGAGCCATTAATTCCTATGATCAAACTTCACTGTATCAAATTTTTGTATCCAATCTATACTTCATAGTGTTTAACAGAGAGGGAGGAGGACTGCACTACTGTGCAACTGTGTCGTAATTGTCCTGACAAATGGCTCGTCATTTCAACAAATCAGTTATAAAAATGCATCACCATAAGAGGACGGTTATCACTTCCTTTTGCAACAGTTACAGGTTTATGGGAAAAAATAGCATCATAAACAGTAGCAATGCACTTTATATGAAAATACACATGTACTGTTATTTCTTTACAACATTTTCATGAGTGTCTTGCCAAATATTCTGTAAATGGGTATATGCAAAAATTTCAAAATGTATGAGCAAATGGCACACTATACAGGCCACAAAACATTTTGGCTGCTGAAAAAGTATGTCATTAAAAGAAAATTCTTAACAAAACTGAAAAGTCTGGGGTGCAAATATGAAGCATTCTGTAACAATAATTTTTCTGTAACAATAATTTTTTCAAATATAATTTATTTACCTCAAAACCAGATTTAGCCTGAGATGGTCTTCAGTAAAATAATACATTCAATAATGAGTATATCATAAAATGATTACCTCCAGATACTGGTGCAGCCTCTTGATATTTTGAGCTTTTCTCTGCCTTCATACCACCTGCAAACAATCACAAACTCCTTAACTACTAGCTAAAACAAGAACAGGATATAGGGTAGCGCAGGGCTATTTCACTCATGGGGCTATTCCAGTTAAAATAACAAATTTGGTTACTGTGCATTTATTGAGTGCGATCAACATATGTTGTGCTTAACTTTAAAGAGAGTCGATTAAAGACACTAGACAACACTCTCTTTAATCGACTCTCTTTAAAGTTAATTTATCATAACAACACTGTTTTCAACACTTCCAAGAAAGTAATTGTAATATGTTGTGCTTCCCATACTGCTGCGAGTTAGTGTAGAAGCAACTGCACAGTAATTTACTGGTTACTGCCCAGTTTTGAATTGTTAAGAAGAAACTCATTTGAAGGTAAGCAAATACAATGCATTACCATGGTAGCTCAATGGGTTAGAGTGACTTGACGGAAACCAGGAGATCCGTGGTTCAAATCCCGGCCATGGCATTTAATTATTATGTTGACTCTATCCATCAAAAACCTTAGCCTATATACGGCTAGTGTAAAGAAATGATTCATTTCCATCAATTAACTAAAATAATAAGAGTTAAATGTTGAAGCCTGGGACTCAAGTACTTGCGATAGTAAGTCGCCACATACGGTGTATCTCGGATGCAAGAGCCCCTAGTGGTCTTACCGGGAAGTCGAATGGAGAATTTAATGTCGGGATGGCACATTGACCATGGTAGCTCAATGGGTTACAGCGACTGGACAGAAACCAGGAGATTCATGGTTCAAATCCCAGCCATGGCATTGAATTTTTCATGTTGACTCTGTCCAGTCAAATATATAATTATGGAACTTGGGTAATCAATAACTTTCATGCTCCAGCTCACAGGATTGAACTGTACAAATCCAAACCCAGTTTTGCAGCTTGTTACTTGTACAATAAACTGTCAGAGGAAATAAAAGGTATACAAGTGACAAATAGATTTAAAAGAGAGTTAAAGAAGTTCTGTATAAATGGTAGTTTTTATACACTTGAGGAATACTTAAGCAGTTAAATAAAATATTAAATTAGTGCTGATTTTTATACAGATTTTGTGTAAAAGGAAATACATAAGGTTTAGGCAATCAGTGCAACTTATATTATTAAAACTTTTTACCTTTTTGCATCAGTTAATTTTTAATAT
The DNA here is from genome assembly GCA_030765055.1 of Mantis religiosa. NCBI lineage: Eukaryota > Metazoa > Arthropoda > Insecta > Mantodea > Mantidae > Mantis > Mantis religiosa. The sequence goes on from CM060950.1 coordinate 338,640,646, forward strand.
AAAATTTTAATAATAAATTTTATTTTACTGTATGTATTTTTAAAATGTACAATAGTATTAGACTTTATATTAATTTGCAACTTTTTCAATCATATTTGTAATTCATATTTATATCTTTGAAAATTATTGTTCATAAACTGTATTTTTGACGATGCCATGAATCTGGCTGACTCCTACGGCAGATAAATAAACAAACAAACAAACAAATTGAAATAAGCCTGCCACCTCACATAACTCATACCCTGCAGCCTCTTGATAGGACGGTGTTCAAGGCCCTAAAATCATTTTATCACCAAGAAGCTACATATTTCATCCAAAACAATCCAAGTTCATCTATCTCAAAATTTAATTTTGGAAAACTGTTCTCTCAAGCATGAAAGAAATACGCTACAATTGGCAATGCATTGAAAGGGTTTAACTGTAAAGGTATTATCTATCCATTCAACCCTTCTGCTATACCAGAGCAGAAATATCTGCCTCACAACTACTTTCAATCTCTGGAAGACACTCCTGAGACATCCACTGGAAATGCTGAGGTTTATGTTTCTAGCAGTCAGTCTTCACTGGCACAACCATCTCAGTCTGGGTTAAACACTCAAGGAAGTGAAGAGGTTATGAAGACATTTCTGTTCACTGCCATATTGTCACCTACGAAACAATAGTGCCAAGAAAACCCGAAAGAGGTCAGCAACAAAACGTCTCACCTCGGATGAAAATTATGAAGATGTAGCTAAATGCAGGTTGAAAATGGGGAAAGGATCTAACAGACTTGCCAAAGGGATAAAAATCAGTGAACCCACAGTGATGAAGAGGACATTCGCCATATTACTGTGGAAAATTAGGGAGAATATTCCTTGAGGGTTTTGCAGCATATGATACTTATGGTCTAAGTCTGCATTAAAAGGTGACTGGATTAATGAAAAAAGTGTAGAACATTGTACCATGTAGCTTGCGTTGGTGCTGGAAGGAAAAAAAAAAAATGTTCACCTGTGGAAAGTGTTTCTGATTTTGATCAGAAGAAACTTTGAACAAATAGCCCATGCAGTGAGCAGAAAAGCCCCTCTTTTTTTTTTAATTTAATTTTTATTTTTGTCATTGTGCACGTTTGAAATATCTTAATACATAAAAAATAAAACTTCTGGTTAAAAAAGGAAAAAGAATTAGTGTTGATGCCAAATTCACTATTAGTACTCATTTTCTTGATTTAATTTGTACCTATACCACTATAGATATATTAACAAATAAAAGATTATCATGGGTTATTGGCAAACTCTTAGTAGAGTGAATGACTTCCATGGAAGGACAATGTTACCAGTTTTACTGGCAATATTGAAGGCAGAGATGGAGTTCACTCATATTCAAAGCTTTTTACTTTCTGGTTAATACGATTGTTACCATTAAGGACGATGCACACTGCCTGTCACAATAAGAATGGAAATTTTCAGTAGACCATTTTCAACAGAAATTTGGAAACTGCTTGCAATATCACAACAGAAAATATAGTTGGTCATCAAACATGGGGGTACAAAAGCTAAAACTGCAACTCCTCAGACAAGGATATTAAAATAGTAGGTGTTTTAGCAATATTGAAAAAGAAAGGGGGAACAAAGATTGGATCCACAGCATAAATAGGAAAAGAGATGCTATGCTATGGCGTGATGTCCCGTTTTCGGGTAATGGCTTCCCCTAGGAAAAGAGACAGTATGGTCCATTTAGCAGCGATCTCTTCCCACACAAATTTTTCTTGGCATACTTGGTTTTGATGGTTGACATCTGCAGCATCATACAATTCTTTATAATTATGCACTGTCAATATTGATAAATTGGCATCCATTGTTGTACACTTCTGTTTGTGTGTTACGCAAACAATGGTACATCCTTAGGGAGCCAAAGGCATAGTGATAGAACAAGCATTTACAAAGGCCTCCTGTCAACAACAGAGGCTTCAAAAACAGCTGTGTAGCAGAAACCCTTCTTGAAAGGAGAAACCTGCAATGTCCAATCAGGACAGTGTATCAAATGTGGGAAAAATCTTTATGGGTATTATGGCTAGTAGGATACAAGCATGGGTTGAAGAATACAACTTTCTCTCGGAATTTCAGATGGGTTTTAGAAGAGGGAGAAGAACAGTAGATAATTTCTTTATTATAAAAACATTGGCAGATAAATATTTAAAGGTTAAGAGAGGAATGCTATATATGACTTTTATTCATCACGAGAAAGCTTATGATAGGATTGAGTTCAAGTTGTAGCATAAGTTGTTGAGCAAAGAGGTGAATAAACAAATGGTGGATACTATTAGAGCATTGTATACGGAGAATACGTTTTGTGTAAGAGTGGAGGATGGGTTTGTAACAAGAGGAATCAAACAAGAGAAAGGTCTTAAGCAAGGGTGTAAGTTAAGCCTGGTCCTATTCAACTTATATATTGATGTATTAAAGGAAATTAGGAGATGTAATAACCTTATACCAATAATTAATAATATACCGATCCCAGGATTACTTTGTGCAGATGACCTAGTTGTGGGTGCAATTATGGTGAATGGATTAAAGCAATCTTTGGAAGCAGTACATGGTGGCTGCTTACAGAATAGAAATGTGTAGTAAGTGTAATATCAGTGGAAATAATATGAATTTTGCAGATATAGTGTCAGAAAATGCTATAAATTTAAACTACAGAACTGTGAACAACTATGTAAAAGATAGGAACGACAAGGTCACGAATAAAGTAAAGAAAAAAAAAAACATGAAATATGAACACGGTTAAAGATGCACCCGCAAAGCATAACGCACGTGAGAATGAAATGATAGCATCACTACATATGATTGTAGATACGTTAAATAAGGACCTAAAAGCTGCTCAAGAACAAATATTAAGTCTTAGAAGGGAAAAGAGTGCGTTACATAAGGATTTAAAGGCTGCTCATAAAGAGATTTCAAGTCTGAGAAGCGAGAGTGAAGCATTAAAAGCCAAATTACTAAAGGATTTTCGAAGCGTGAAAATGGTGGATATACGAAGGTATTGGGCCCGAAACACAAGAGAATATGTAAATACTCTGATTCCATTCTATCCCAAAATCAGAAGAATGATTGTAGCCTATAACTCTCATACAGGTTTGAAATCTTAAATTTTTTAGACAAGGAAATTTGCAGTAATTTCGGAAAACCAAGTGCAAATTCTCCTGGTTCATGGACGGTGGGATGGAAGCCCAATCATTATAAAAGAAGAATGCTTATCTTTGGTGACAGTCATGCTAGAGGAATCGCAGCTTTAATCAATGAATCCGGGAATGATATAGAAGCCAGGGCTACAGTAAAACCAGATGCAACCACGGCCAAAGTAACTAACTCAGCAGTGAAAGAAACGAAGAACTTCACTTCAGATGACTGTGGTAGTAATTAGCGGTACAAATGACAAATTGTGATTTTACTGGTGATAATCTTATGTTCAGTCTAAATTCAGTGATTCCTCATCTCCAAAGGACACATGTTGTTCTTGTAAAGCTGCCTAGAAAGCACGAAATTATCCCAAATTATCCCTTACATAAATGTGTTGGAAAGGTTAACCTAAACTTCTCAAACTTCTGCAAAAGCTTTAAAAATGTAACATTAATAAGCACTTCTAATGCTGATAGGAAGCTTTATAATGTAAAATGACGTATCCTCTGTATGAAATATAGGGGATGAATAAATTGAATTGAATTTACACTCATCACGGCCTTCATTTCAATAGTAAGGGTAAGAAAGTGCTTGCAAATGCAATACAAATGGCTTTTTTTCAACTAATAGAAAGGGAAAGCTACAATATGTAGTTAGTCAAGGCTTTCCGGATACACTTCCAAATGTTACCTCTGAAATTAACATAAATTCTGGTTCCATTCTTGGAAGTGTTGAAAAGTGTTGTTATAATGAATTAAATTTAAAGGGAGTCGATTAATGACACTAAACAACACTTTTAAATTTTTCCAGAACATGTTTCAGAGACTGTGCCTCCATCCTCAACTGGCAATCGAGTGTTGTTTAGTGTCATTAATCGACTCCCTTTAAATTTAATAAATTCTGGTATTTTAACTTAGAAAAGTATCATATTAACCGCTTCGCCAATGGCCATTTAAACCCTTCAGGGGCCGGAAACGGATACCCAATAAACTGAACAAGACATTTAAATTGTTAAATGCTGTAAAAATGCATCATAAATACAATTCCGTATCTTCCGTATTTATTAAGTTACTTAAACGAAAATAAAAACTGGTTTAAAACCCATTAAAGGCAGTATACATCTACAGTAATAATAAAGTAGAGACTACATTAATAAATCGTCAAAATTTCACTACTTTGTTTCACTGTAGCAAAACCCATTATTTGCGCCGAACGCGCCTAATATTTGAATCATTTTGTTTTGTGTGTATACGAACCAATGTATGTATGTATGTTTAGCTACGCAAGTGACTTCTCCGATTCAAGTTTACTTTATTTTATGCTATACCAACCGATAGTCATACGAGCATATGTTGCATTACACTGAAAAGAAAACTCTCTGTCAGCATCTGTTATTACAGTGTTTCTCAACCAAGGTTTCTGGTAGCCTTATGCAGCTGTTTTCGCTCAGTATTTTAGTTATTTATACTCTCTCTGTATTCAGAGTGATTTCTTATAGCTATCAAGAGCTAAATGAATGGCACATTTGAAATTGTTAAATTTCAATGTTAACCATGGCTTATCCCTGTAATTTAGCAAATAAATTACCTTGCGTATGATGTATACAGGATTCTGATATTACTGTAGAAAATCTGAAAGATTTGTTGTGTGATTATGAAGGAGATATTTAGGATATAGTAGCAGTGACGTGTACTGGTCTACACATGGCATGTTAGCTACTCCATTGTTTGGGGGAAGTGGCGGGTCAAGTATGGGTGATGTGAATCAGCTATTACTAGCTATCCCTCTTTACGAAAAACAGTTAAATGGTAAAAAAAGTATTTTTATTCCACTGGATGTAACCATGCACAATTGTTTAGTAATTTTCAGAGCTGTAAATTCATGCAAGACATTCATCTACCTGTACTTGCGCGTATAAATAGCTCGTAACCTAATTGAGTATTATAATACTGAGAGGTAAGGGGTAAGAAATTCACCACGACATCAACCCTCATACTTGAGAGAATACACTTTCCTAAAAGCATACCACCCACAACCAAAACAGTTGCAACCGTTTCGAAAATGTCTAGTGTGTTGCGAAAAAGAAGTTCGCAAGGAAACCAATATTATTTGGTGTGAATCTGCAGATGTGCTCCTGGATGTTTATCCTGGTTTGGAGGTGTACAATTCAAAAAGAAACCTTTAAGGGTATGTTTACATCCCATATAGAACTAATTTAAATTTATTGTAAAATAGGAAAATTAAAATATTTGGCGTTAAATGAGCATTAAATGCATGTATGCGCAGGACTTCTATACACGTCCATATCGGTTTGGGGCATTTTAACTTGGTAGTATATGACGTCCATATCGGTGAAAGGGTTAAAGATGATTTAAAACATGAAAGGGATGCTTCTCCACAAAGGAACGATACTAAGCAAATAAACATTTTCCACTTAAAGATATCCTGTTTTACTTTCACATACATCAAAACTCTTGATGCCAAATCTGGCCCTCTTTGTTTTGATGTATTGCTTCCAACCTAAACGGCCCTTCCAAAGCATCAGGCTTTCATCAACAGTCATCTTTTCACTAGGCACATAATTTTCTTTGAATTTTGAAATAATGTAATAAAAAACTGGTCTGATTTTGGATAGTTTATCATTCACATTTTCTGTGCAGGTGAAATGAAGGAAGCGCAAAATGGAAGTAAACCTGTTATTTGACATGCATTTCCCAAAAAATGGGGTAGCTAGCATGTCATCTGTAGACCACATGTCTAGCATAGGTTTACGAATAACACCCATGAGCATAATTAGACAAAGTAGTCTGTAAATCTCATTCATTGTTACTTCTGTCCACTTTTGCAATCTACTCTTAGGTCCTAAATTGCCTTTAGCAATCAGGTCTTCCTTCACCCTACTCGCATATACATTTGTTTCCGAAACAATGAGAGACAGTAAGTCAGTAGTAAAAGATTTTGTGAAAATGTCAATTGGTTGGCTGTCAGAAGTTAGTTGAGTATGTGGTTGTACACCAGAGGTTGTGCTCGTGAACGTATGTCTATTTGTGTTAGAGTTATTTTGACACCTCCATAATGTTGATTCTTCACGAACACCTGTCGGAAATGAGTCATTTTCCTCCTCACTGCTACCTATATCCTCAACACCCCCCTCAAAATCTGAAAACTCGCCATCAATGTCCAAATCACTGTCTAACAGCAAAAAGTCTTCCACATTTTCTGATGTAATATCAGAAGCCTGCACTCGTCCTACACTAGCTAATTGATTTGCTACATTACTAGTTGAAGCCATGATTAGCACTGAGGAAACTATTTCAACTGTGTTTTAGCTAAAGAAATTGCTTGGAACTCTGATGCAATCTAAATTACTATATGAACTGAGCGAAGAAAAAAGTTACATCAGCTAACAAACTTCCGTTGTGCAATTAGAGAGATGCTGACGGAGTTTTCTTTCCAGTGTGTATAATGCAATATAAACAGTTATTATTACGTGTTAGCATGAACTGAAACCTATAAACCTTGAACCCAACACTTCGTTTATTCAGCTGATATACACATATAGCTTGTAAAACAAAAGTACTCAGAATTAGGCGCGTTCAACGCAAAGAATGGCTTTCTTTACAGTGATACAAATTAATGAAATTTCATCGCTTTATTAATATAGTCTCTATTTTAATGATACCGCAGATGTATACAGCTTTTAATGGGCTCTAAACCAGTTTTTGTTTCCCTGAAATAATTTAGTAAATACGGAAGATATGAATATTTATTTATGAAGCATTTTTGCAGCATTTAACAATTTAAATGTCTTGTTCTGTTTATTGGGTATCCGTTCCCGGCCGTGCAGGGTTTAAATGGCCATCGGCGAAGCGGTTAAGTATACAGAGCCTTAGAAATAAAAAAGAAAGTTTAGAAATTTTATTGCAAGATCTTAATAAAGTAGATGTGCTCAGTCTTACTGAGAATTGGTTAAGGAAAGAAGAAATGAGTTGTTATAATATTGCAAATTTTACATTATCAAGTAGTTTCTGTAGAACAAATATGAAAAACGAGGGGACTTTTGTTTATGTAAAATCTGGTATTAATTTTCAGAATGTTCAAAAATTTGAATACTTAAATGTGGAGTAACATTTCAAAGTTAGTATTGTAAAATTGAATGATAATAAGGTTGTAATAACTTGTGTATAGAAATCCTGGTAGTGAATTGCAAATATTACTTCAAAATTTGGAAATCATTCTGGAATATTACAAATTAAAAACAAGTTATATTAACTGGTGATTTTAATATCAATTTTTTAAAGGACAGTAACGAAAAGAAAATGATTGCAAATGTGTTAAATATATATGGCCTACAAGTCATAATAAATGAGCCCACCAGAGTTCAAAATAGTGCTAAAACTGCACAGACCAAATAATCCTAAACACATATGCATTTCAGTATACTTCATTAGTGTTTGAAACAGGCTTTTCAGATCATTTTGGGCAACTATCTGTATTAGAATCCAAATTTGAGAAGATTAATGGAACTATAATAAAAAAGTATTCAAAGCAGTTAGGGAAATCAATGATACAAATGTTGATTATTGTAACTTTTTTTTTGTCAGAGGAACGGTGGGATGATGTGTACAAATTAAATTATATAAAATGTGCATATGAGGAATTTTTAAAAATTATCACCCACTACTTTAATGTAGCTATTCCCCTTAAAAATGTAAACATAAATAATAGAAGAGCAAGTAAAGACTGGATTACTCAAGGAATACTAAATTCAAGTATGTATTATTAAATTTTAGATGAGTCGCATTTTTTAACACATCTGCTTCACTTTCGTACCTATTTTGAGGACATGTTTCGCAAATCTTCGCTTGCATCTACGGCTCTTGTGCGACTGACGCTAGATCCAGCGGTGTGGGTAATTCTGGGGTTGTTGCTGCCATCTGTTGATTTAGTGATGAACTGAAATGTGGGATTCTCTTCTAGCGGGATTTCAAAGTTCATTAGTTGGTTTTTATGTTTTTCTATGTATATCCTCTCCCATATGACGAGTTCACTATGTTTTTGTACGTATTTTAGTAATTCTGTGCTATCTTCAATTTCATGATTTTCAGACCAGAAATGAGCTGCTATTGCGGACTTATCAATATTGTTGTATCTTAAGTGCCTGAAGTGTTCTTTCTAGTGCCTATATTGATAAGTCCGCAATAGCAGCTCATTTCTGGTCTGAAAATCATGAAATTGAAGATAGCACAGAATTACTAAAATACGTACAAAAACATAGTGAACTCGTCATATGGGAGAGGATATACATAGAAAAACATAAAAACCAACTAATGAACTTTGAAATCCCGCTAGAAGAGAATCCCACATTTCAGTTCATCACTAAAGCAACAGATGGCAGCAACAACCCCAGAATTACCCACACCGCTGGATCTAGCGTCAGTCGCACAAGAGCCGTAGATGCAAGCGAAGATTTGCGAAACATGTCCTCAAAATAGGTACGAAAGTGAAGCAGATGTGTTAAAAAATGCGACTCATCTAAAATTTAATAATTTTTCGCTTCACTGTGGTGTTCCAATACAGTTGAATCTCAAGTATGTATATTTAAGTATGTATATAAGTATGTTAAAGAGAATGCCACAACTCATGATTTCAGGGTATTCCTGCAAAATTATAAGAACATACTAAAATTAGGCAAGTGAGTCAACCTTATATATACTTTTCTCCACTTACAAGTTTTTTATGAAGACTAGTTTCTGGGGACTTCTCCCCTATCGTCAGCTCTGTGGTAGACTGATGATGCATCCAGTGTCTGCATCTGGCTTGGTGTTGTGCTGCCATCTAACGTCCTGGTAAGTTTGATGACGTCATCTACGGCGGGAATTTCAAAATTCATCAAGAGGTCCTGTTTTTTCGTAATAAATATGTTTTCCCAAATCTGTAGTTCCAGAGGTTTCTTTGCCTGTTTGATCAGTTCTATTTCTTGTTTTATGTTGTGATTCTCAGACCAAAAGTGATGTGATACGGCCGACTTGTCCATTTGTTTGAATTTAATATTTCTGAAGTGTTCTTTCATTCTTGTTCCTAGATTCCTTTTGGTCTTACCAATGTATATCTTGTCACAATCCTGGCAACTCATTTGGTAAATGCCTGATAATTGAGTTTTCGGTGTGCTATTTTTTAGAGGGTGGTTTAGTAAGTTGCGGATGTTGTGTTTGTTTTGAGGGGCTAATTTTATGTTGAAGCTCTTAAATATCTTTTCAAATTTTTTGAAGTATTTTGGATGAAATGTAAATTTTCCATATCTGGTGTTTGGGTTTTCTAGTTTTTTTAACGTAGTAATGTCCTTTAAGTATTTGTTTCTTTTGTGTCTATAGATCAGTTTTTTGATGAAATTTGTGTTATAGTTCTTCAGTTCGGCAACCTGGTGTATGTGAGCGTACTCCTGCTCATATTCTGTTTTTGTTAGTGGAATGTTGATTAATCTGTGAACTAAACTATGGAATACTGCATATTGATGTTGTACTGGGTTGAATGGGTTGCATTTAATGTAATTGTCAACATGTGTTGCTTTTCGGTATATTCCAAATTGTAATCCTGTTGGTGTTCTAATGATTTTCAAATCTAGAAAAGGTAGCCATTCATCCTGCTCTACTTCAATGGTGAAAACTATGGATTTTTCTTGTAGGTTTAGCAGCTTTATAGCATCCTCGGTTAGTCTTCTAGGGACTATCGCAAACACATCGTCGACATATCTATGCCAACATTTGAAAATATGTGGAAAGGCTTTAGTAATGTGTGTTTCCAAATTACTCATGAACAGATTAGCTAGTAATGGTGAAAGAGGGTTACCCATGGCCAAGCCTGCTGTTTGTTGGAAGATCTTGCTGGAGAACGTGAAGCTGTTTTGTTCAATACATAGGGTGGTTAATTTGATGTATTCCTCTATTTTATCATCTGCAACGTTGCTTTTGGATAACCAGCCTTTCATCAATTTTGGAATTTTTTCTGCTGGTATGCTCTGATATCAAAGGACACCATCACCTCTTCAGTTTTTATAATTGTGTTTTCAATTTTCTTTACTAAATCAAATGAATTGTTTATGCTTAGAGATTCAAACTTTTCAAACTTGTCAAATTCTTCCAACAACCATTTTGCCAGTTTGTAAGTCGGGGCATCTATATTGTTAATAATGGGTCGCATGCTGTTGTCTGTCTTGTGAATCTTAGGTAGGCAGTATAATTTTGGCAAATTAGGGTTGTTTACAATTATGCTATTTTTCATCTTATGTGGCACTACTGTATTTTCTTTAATTGCTTTTTTGGTGGTTTCTATGTATTTCCTTAAAGGGTTTTTGGTTAGGGTTGTATATTCTGGATTTTGTAGTAGATGTTCGACTCGCTGGTTGTAATCATTTCGGTCCATAATGACTACCATATTTCCTTTGTCTGCTTTTGTCTGGTTTTTGTTTCAATGTTTGAATAGTTTCTTTGTAGTTATTTTCCTGTCCAAATGTCATCCCCTTTAGAATTTCTAAGCATTTTGATTTAACTAATGTTTTTTCGCTACCATTTTCCAAAAAGTTTGAGGTTATGGTGACGTCAGCGATGTAATCGTCTAAATTGCCCTAGTTGCCGACACAAGTTTTAAAACCTTTGTTTAGAAATTTTAACTCTGTTTCGGTGAAAGCTTGGGAAGAGATGTTGACTACATTGTCTGGTGTTTCTGTGACACGGCGATACTGGTTGTGTATACATTGGTATACATAGATATACATTGGTAAGACCAAAAGGAATCTAGGAACAAGAATGAAAGAACACTTCAGAAATATTAAATTCAAACAAATGGACAAGTCGGCCGTATCACATCACTTTTGGTCTGAGAATCACAACATAAAACAAGAAATAGAACTGATCAAACAGGCAAAGAAACCTCTGGAACTACAGATTTGGGAAAACATATTTATTACGAAAAAACAGGACCTCTTGATGAATTTTGAAATTCCCGCCGTAGATGACGTCATCAAACTTACCAGGACGTTAGATGGCAGCACAACACCAAGCCAGATGCAGACACCGGATGCATCATCAGTCTACCACAGAGCTGACGATAGGGGAGAAGTCCCCAGAAACTAGTCTTCATAAAAAACTTGTAAGTGGAGAAAAGTATATACAAGGTTGACTCACTTGCCTAATTTTAGTAACAATGGCACTCCACTTTTTGAAATACTTCTTTTTATTCTATATTATAAGAACATATATAACAAAACCATTAAGCAAGCAAAAAGGTTACCAATAAACAAGCGATAAGTGAAGCAACTAATAAATCCAAGTCTATCTGGCACATTATTAAAAGAGAGACAGGCAAACATAATGAACTGCACAATATCAATTCAATTAAATACAATGGTGAACTAACTTCTGAAGCTAATAAAGTTGTGAATTCTTTTAACTCCTATTTTAATGAAATATATAATTATTCTAAACTTAGCCAAAAGAATAAAATAGAGCAATTTAAAAATTTACCATATTTCCCCCCCCCCTTTTTTTGCCAACGGATATCAATGAAATTAACTCAGTAATAAAGAGCCTTAAAAATAAAAAATCTTATGGGGTCTATCAGCTTTCCAGTCTAATAATAAAGAAATATGGTGTGCATATTAGCAAACCTTTAACTTATTTAATAAATCTTTCATTTAATACAGGAAAATTTCCAGACTGCTTAAAAATTTCAAAAATAAAACCACTATTTAAAAAAAGATCACGATAAGAAATAGAAAATTACAGACCAATTCCTCTACCATCAACTTTTTCTAAAATTATTGAAAAAGTAATGTTTAGAAGGTTAATGTCTTTCTTTAATAAACACAATTTATGGATAGACCAGCAACATGGTTTTCGAAATGGTAGATCGACTGATACTGCTATTATGCAATTTCTAGAAGAAGTATACTATAATATCGATAGTAAAAGTATACTTTGTATTGGGCTATGTTTAGATTTGTCTAAACCTTTAGACCTGGTCAATCATGATATATTATTATCCAAATTAAATTCATGTGGCATCAGAGGGACCGTAAACAACTGGTTTGCCTCGTATTTAAAAGACAGGAAACAGATAGTGGAATTACAATTTTTAGATGCAAAGACTAATACACTTTATGATGAACATTCTGAAATGAACATTATAAAACATTTGTCCCTCAGGGTTCTATCTTGGGTCCCCTTCTATTTCTAGTTTATATTAATGATATTATTATGTAGATAAGGAAAATGTTAAACTTACTATTTTTGCAGATGACATAAACATACTCATCCCTGGTAATGATAAGGGTCATTTACTTCAAAATTTAAATGAAATTAATGAAACCATTATTCCATGGCTTGATCAAAACAGACTAATTTTAAACAAAGATAAAGCAGTAGCAATAGGTTTTTGACAAAGTAAATAGAAGTATTACTTTCCCTGACCTTAATTTGGATGGCACCAACATTTCATATGTAAAAGATACAAAAATTTTATGTTTGTGGTTAAATAAAAACTTGGATTGGACTGTACATATAGAAGATTTGATTAAAACGTTAAGTAAGCAGTACTATGCTTTAAAACCATTAAAAATGATAGCAGATGTAAAGACAGTCTGAATGGCATATTTTGCATATTTTCATTCCCTTACGAGTTATGGTATCATCTTTCGGGGTAATTGAATTATGTCGGAGAAGGTTTTTCGAATGCAAAAAAGAGCCATACAGATAATAGTGAACCAACATGCACATGTGAGCTGTAGAGTGTATTTTAAGCAACTGAAAATTATAACCCTGCCATGTTTATACATATACAAAGTTGTTATACATGTAAAAGCTAGTTTAAATTGCTTTAAAGCATGCAGTGAGACACCAGCATGATACAAGAAAACCTTTCAAACCTACTAGCAATTAGTCATACCACGTTATACAAACATTCCTTCACTTATAGTGGTACCCAACTGTACAATTAGTTACCTCTTAATTTAAAACAGATTGACAACCAAAATGTTTTTAAATTGAAACTGCATAAATTTTTAAGTGAAGCATGTTTTTATTCTATTCAAGAGTATTTGAAAAGCTAAGTTATATTATTATATTTTGGCATTTACTTTTATACATGTTTGTGTAATTTCTGCATTTAAATTTTGTACTTAAATTTTGTAAATATTTTTGTTTTGACCTGTCCACAATTTTATATGGAGATTTAAAGGATGAATAAATTGAATTGAATTGAGTATATAATTACTGTAAAGAATGGAGTTTAACAGTAAACCAGGATAAGACACTGATCATAGTTAACTTTAAAGAGAGTCGATTAATGACACTAAACAACATTTACTTTTAAATTTTTCCGGAACATGTTTCAGAGGCTTTGCCTCTATCCTCAGCCGGCCATCGACTGGTTCTCATTGGTGTAGTTGACGATATTTTGTCACAGGTCTCCTCTGGTGGTGGTTCAAGGAACTTGCTGAACAAATCTTTCTGGGGGATGTCGAATTGAATACTTTGTTCCTATTTTTTGAAATGAAGATTTGTTCCCATGTGTATAGTTCTTGTTTTCCTGATGTATGTTTTAGTAGTTTTGGTTCTGGATTTATGTTGTGGTTTTTTTCCCAAAAATGTGTGGCAACTGCTGATTTTTCTAATTGTTTATATTTTATGTTTCTAAAGTGTTCCTTTGCTCTTGTTTCTAAATTTCTTTTGGTTTTTCCAATATAATTTTGACTACAGTCATTGCATTCAATTTGATATATACCAGATTTTTTGTTAGATGGAATGGCATCTTTGATGTTTGAGCAAATTAGGTTTTTTAAGGAGAAATGGTTGACTGGTGCTAGTTGAATGTTTTGTTTTTTGAAGACTTTTTTGAATTTATCATAGGCCCATGGATGGTAAGTGAATTTTTTGAAAATCATATTGGTTTTTGTAGCTGAGAGTGTTGTGGTTTCCTTTAGTAGCTTCTTCTTTTTTGTTAAGTTCACTTTTTTGACCACTAATGATTTGGGAAAGTTATTTTTTTGTGTTATTTCAGTTATTTTGTTGTATTCTGTTTTGTATTCTTCTGCTGTGAGAGGGATGTTTACTAGTCTGTGTGCTAAACTATTGAAGATTGCCTGTTTGTGGGATCTTGGATTGTAGCCATTAGCTTTTATGTAGTTGTCTGTCTGTGTTGGTTTTCTGTAAATGTGATGCACTAAAACTTTTAAATATCCAAGAAAAAAGCATCAAGTTCACTGTAGAAATAGAAAAAGATGAGCATTTACCATTTTTGGATCTAAAAATAATGAGGAATAAAAACAGACTAAACTTTGGCATTTACAGAAAACCAACACAGACAGACAACTACATAAAAGCTAATGGCTACAATCCAAGATCCCACAAACTGGCAATCTTCAATAGTTTAGCACACAGACTAGTAAACATCCCTCTCACAGCAGAAGAATACAAAACAGAATACAACAAAATAACTGAAATAGCACAAAAAATAACTTTCCCAAATCATTAGTGGACAAAAAAGTGAACTTAGCAAAAAAGAAGAAGCTACTAAAGGAAACCACAACCCTCTCAGCTACAAAAACCAATATGATTTTCAAAAAATTCACTTACCATCCATGTGCCTATGATAAATTCAAAAAAGTCTTCAAAAAACAAAACATTCAACTAGCACCAGTCAACCATTTCTCTTTAAAAAACCTAATTTGCTCAAACATCAAAGATGCAATTCCATCTAACAAAAAATCTGGTATATATCAAATTGAATGCAATGACTGTAGTCAAATTTATATTGGAAAAACCAAAAGAAATTTAGAAACAAGAGCAAAGGAACACTTTGAAACATAAAATATAAACAATAAGAAAAATCAGCAGTTGCCACACATTTTTGGGGAAAAAAAACCACAACATAAATCCAGAACCAAAACTACTAAAACATACATCAGGAAAACAAGAACTATCCACATGGGAACAAATCTTCATTTCAAAAAATAGGAACAAAGTATTCAATTTCGACATCCCCCAGAAAGATTTGTTCAGCAAGTTCCTTGAACCGCCACCAGAGGAGACCTGTGACAAAATATCGTCAAATACACCAATGAGAACCAGTCGATGGCCGGCTGAGGATAGAGGCAAAGCCTCTGAAACATGTGCCAGAAAAATTTAAAAGTAAATGTTGTTTAGTGTCATTAATCGACTCTCTTTAAACTTAATTTATCATAACAACACTGTTTTCAACACTTCCAAGAAAGGAACTGATCATAGTGTTTAAAAAAGGAGAGAAAGTAAGTAAATATGAAAAATGGATGAATCAAAACAAATAAGGAGTATAGGGTAGTTAGAGATTGCATTTATTTAGGAATTAAAATAGATAGCAGAGGGTATTGGGAGAAACAAAAGAAATTTGCCTTAGCAAAAGGAAAAGTAGCTTTATTAGCCAACAGAAGCTGCAAGTACAAAGTACCAGATATAAATATCAAATGGTTAGAAAAAGTTTATAGTATGGTGGTAGAGGCAAAAATAATAATCTAGAGAGGAGTGGATTACGGCAAATGTGGAGAAAAAGAGAAAGTAATGTAACAAATTTCTGGAAATCTGCAAGAAAAAGATTCGAGGACATAGAAGTGTAGAAAACATTTAATGAAATAGCTGAGAAGAGGTCTTCAGTTTTTTATATGCCAGTGAAAGGGGCTTGGGTTAGGGTTAAGTGCATAGATGTGACAAATAAAAAGGAGAGAGAAGGTATTGCATGGGTAAGAGCAGGAGTATGGTGATTAGGTATTTCACAAAATTGCTGTCCCATATATGGGGGAAATGAGAACTCAGAACATATTTTTTGAGTGTAAAGGGACAGAAATTTGGAGGAAAGAGTTTATTAATAAGAAATGATTTAAGTTAGACAGGAATATAGCTATAGCTGAAATATGTTAAAGATAGTAAGAAGATCGGGCAATTCTTGGACAAAGTTTAAAAAGGTGGCTATGGACAGTGAACGAACTAATAACAAACTTGTATTGTTACAATTAATTGATTACAAATAAGGATCTACTGTAAAAATAATATGACTGTTATAGAGCCATGGCTGAACACCGGTCACATTCAATTGTACATGGCTTAGCACAAACAATTAAATAAATTAATAAATTAATAAATTAAATAAGATCAGGACAGTGTGTGGTTGTCCTTAAATAATATGAAATTTTCTGCTTTGTTCTGTTTAGGTAATGACAGGTAGTGTATGTCACTTTATTCTTTAACATCAAAAAGCACTAAAAGTGGATCCATTTTCAGTCAATTACAGTAACATTACTAGTACTAACATTATAACTTGGTATCAATCACAATTTTGTTCCTCTCAACAAGATGTTATGATGTTGCAGAATACTAAATAGTGTGTAGCAACTGGTCAGTAGCATTAACTAGTTGTTAAACTTTAATTACGTGTTACAGAATAGGCATGAATGTGAATGTAATGTATACTGCAAGCAATTCTGCCCATGAAATTTAGAAAGGCAATATTTCAATTCTGCACAGTTGTGGTATGCAAGTATACTAATTTTACAGCTTGTACTGCTTTTTTGAACTCTGTGTAGTGAGCGTGACAATGTCCTTCAGGTATTTTTGTCTCTAGAATTAGGTTATTTTGCCTTCCACAAGCTTCAGGTCAGAGCCATTAAGGGCTACTGTTGATGGATCTGGCAGTGGTCTTGAATAAATTCATGTTTCTTAGGTGGGATGTTGACCAGTCTAAGTTACAACCACTGAAAATGGCTTGTTGGTCATCCAGTTTTTCCTCATCCGTAAGTCAAACAATTTTCCATCTCCTGACTCAAGCAGATCCATAATTAATGATGGGAGCAACACCTTTCCAAAGTAGCTTTAGCATTTAAATAGTTGAAAATACATAGTCATTAATTGCTATGATCAAACTTCACTGTGTAAAATTTTTGTATCTAATTTATACTACATAGTGTCTAACAAAGAGGAAGGAGGACTGCACTACTGTGCAACTGCATCGTAATTGTCCTGAGAAATGGCTTGTCATTTCAACAAATCAGTTATAGAAATGCATTGCCATAGAAGGACTGGTTATCATTTCCTTTGCAATAGTTACATGTGTATGGGAAAAAATAGTGTCATAAACAGTAGCAATGCACTATAAATGAAAATACAAATGCACTGTTATTTATTTACATTTTCATGAGTTTTTTGCCAAATATTCTATAAATGGGCTTATGCAACAATTTCAAAATCTTATATGAGCAAATGGCATAGTCCACCGGCCATAAAACATTTTGATGCTGAAAAAGTACATGGTGGCACAGGGAAATGGAAAATTATGAAGTAACAATTTGCATAAGTGAATAAAGAAAACAACACATTTACTAACAAAAGTTCATGTATACAGTATGCCATTTACATTTTCAGTAGAAAACATCGCTTAATTTATTTTACTTCCTAAGTTTAGTTTAGTTTATTTGTACTCAAACTTAAATACTTTACTATTCCAAACACAAGTTTTACAATTCTATTCTAAGTACAAACTTGTAAGCTGCTTATATTTACGGGCTAGTAGTGGTATTGGTTCCCTGGCCGTTTACCTCTATTCTAGCCCTTATGCACCTTTGACCTAATATTCCATTGTGTCCTCCATTTCTCTACCTCTTAACTTCCTTACTCTTCTAATCCATTTCTCTTTGAGTTTGTCTGCAAACTTCCCCACCTCCCTTATTCTTTTCTCTCCTTTCAGCGTAAGCATTTTTACTGTTATTATGTAAGCTCCTTTATTATCTCAGTTCTTATCCCATATTAATTTCCTCCAGTTTTTAATTTCTTTACACTTGCCTGTCAAGGTCCTCTACCCTATTCTTAATTGTTGTCCAGAAACCTTTTATATTGCTTTCTCCCTCCTGTCAGATATCCCCCATCCCTATTCTGTCCAAAGTACTCTTAGCTCTGCCCACCAGCTGTCCTTACATGTTGAATTCTTCTGGTATTCTAGACAGATCTTTAAATGTATCATCCTTTTTTATACAGCTGTATAAATATTTTAAACATCTTCCTATAATTATCACACTTCTGCAGGGTCTTCCAAGTTCCTCTCTAGCTACTTGATTTGACGTTGACTTCTTAAAACCTAATATCTCTTTACAGAACTGTTCATATGTGTCTTCAACATGCTTTCTTATCTCGTTGCCCCCTCCCAACAATTCCACACCATATGTCATGTTTTATTATACTACTGCTTCATAGATTCTTTCAAGCCACTTTACTGACATTTCTGGTAATTTATACTTTATTTATAGTTACAACTTACCCCAGACATCGCTATCTTGCCTTTCACTCTTACCTTTCTTTCGTGTGCTCCCCAACCTCCATTATATCATAGTCTCATCCCTAAATAACCAATTCCTTTACCACCTCCACTTTTTAGTCATTTAAATACCACATTTCATCTTCTCTTGTCATCCTTAAACACTACTATTCTTGACTTGCTTATATTAATTCTTATCCCCCATTCCTTACAGTAAGTGATAATTTCATTCAGGGGTGTAGTGTCAATGGATGTGGGTGATGTATTACATACCCTGGCAATTTCCCTCAGTTAACACTTCCCTACTACTCATCTTATTCGCACAATCCTTGCTAAGGAGTATGTTCTGAACAATCGTCTTCCATGAATTGCTGTTAGCATATCACGTTCAGTCATGAAAAGCAGAGCAGGTGAATGAGGTTTGGTCATGCTGCATGCCAGTCTCAGGAGGTGATGCGCACGCAGTGGATGTAACAAAGAGTACATATTGTCGCGGTGATGGGCATAAAAGGTTCGGCGCAAATAGACAACAGACGGAAAGGGTTTCACCGCGATAAAAAGCTTGCATAAGCAGATAAACATAGTGCCGGAGATAAAAGACTTACCAACACAGATAAGTGAAGGTAATGGAAATTTCTAGTGACTTCTTGATTGATAGAGATTATTTGGTTTCTGGATTCTTTTAGAATAGTCTAGAAATTATCAGTGAGGTATTTAAGGGAGCCACGACTCGCCAAGAGTCAGTCGCAAGCAGTAAACAGCTGCAGAGTGTTGTAACGAGAGCTGATGTAATCAGTACACTGTTTGTTATTGTCATTAACCTTGGTAGATTCTGTTGTGTATGTGACGTAATGTTGTTACATGAAAATTGAACAGTGTATTTCTATGGAAATAAAGAACATTTGGAATATCTGCAACTAGGACTTTTAATTCTACAAACACACAAAGTCACAATTGGTGTCAGGAGTGCGACATAACACGATGGAGGTAGCATTGGAAAAGATTTTAGCGGAACTGAAGGAAATAAAGATGGCTAACGACGACCTCGCTGCGAAGACGGAAGGTGCAAATAACTTGGCCGCGACGATGACCGAATTAACAACGAAGACGGAGGCAGCAAATAGCGACCTGGCCACAAGTTGGAGATGAGAAATCATAATCTGACCGCAAAGATGGCCGAACTGACCACGGAAATGAAGGCTGCGAACGAGGCCCTCACCGAAAAATTTGAAGAGCAATTGACCGGCGTGAGGGATGACGTCACATAGCTGGGCAAGCGGATGGGTCAAGTGGAAGAGCGCATTAACGACCTTGAGGGAAAGGCCGACAATAACACCAAATCTCTCGAAGACCTGGCAAACCGCGTTAACGACCTGGAGGGAAAGGCCGACAGCAACACAAAGTCCCTGGAGATTGAAGGACTTGAAGGCCAACGCGCCGGGATGCGACACAACACCTGCGCGCGTCAAACCTCCTAAATACGACGGCGCGACAACTTTCGAAGTCTTCCGCCGCCAGTTCGACACAGTGGCCAAGCACATGTGGTCATCGGAGGAAGAGGCCGCACAGCTAATAGCCAGCCTCCAGGGACGGGCTGCAGAAGTCCTGAACGCGGTCCAGACAGCGGTGGCGCCCAAGGACATCTGGGAGGCTCTGGAGAATCGCTTTGGAAACCACCGCGTAGCCGCAGCGTACCGCAGAGAGCTGAAGTCAAGGTCACAGCAACCAGGGGAGACGCTGCAGGAGTTCGCCCTGGCAATTGAACAACTGGCTTGTAAAGCCTTATTCGACCTTCCACCACAGTTCGTATCCCGGGAAGCCGCCTAATATTTTTTCGACGGGGTACGAGACACGGAGATTCGTCAGCGCCCAATGCTCGGCATTACAAAACTTTTCACGAGGCGCTAACAGCAGCACAGAAGATAGAGGCGGCCAAGGTGACAGCTATCCCGACGTCGAGAACGAGGAGTATCCGCTACACGGGAGACCGAAGACCAGTGAGGGACGCCGGCGAAGACCAAGTAGCATGTGCTGCGGGTGCGGCCAGCCGGGACACCTGGAGAGAGACGGCCGACACCAGGAAGAGCAGCCGGAAGAACGAGTAAGGCCCGGCGTTGCAAGGAACACGTCGGCACCGTCGTCAACATCCCCTCGAGTGACGCTGTGCGCCGTCAGCAGTCGGATGGATGACAGTTTCATTGGGGACGGTTGGGTGAGAGAGAAGCCGTGCCACGTGCTGGTGGACACCGGGGCAGCCGTGACTGTCATCAGACCCGACGTAGCCAGGGGTTTGCCGTCAAGGAAACCAAGCCGAACATACCAGCTTATGACGGCATCGGGCGACACCTTGCCTGTGGGGAGGAAGCCTCTGCTGAAGTTGACCTTGAGACGGCGTGCCATACGTCTGTGGGTATTCGTCGCAAAGGTGGCTGAGGTGATACTAGGACTAGATGCCCTCAGGAGCCACGAGGTGACGGTCGATGTCGGCAGGAAGGTCCTGCGGCTCAATGGAGAAGAGGTCATACTCCGACAACCCGAAGAGGGTTGTAGGGTCATCTTAAAGCAAGACGTGGTGGTCCCCGCGAGAAGCGAGGTGGTGGTGACGGCGCGACTGGAAGGTCAGCGAACCAGGAACATGATGCTGGACCAGAAGACGCCTGTGAACGGACTGTGCAGCCAGGACATTATTGCCGTGCCGAGAGGAGGTACCAGTGAGGCTGCTCAACCTGGCAGACACCGATCACGACGTCCAGGCCGGAACGGAGCTTGGAACGTGTAAGCCCGTGGTCAGCGTAACCGCAATCGACAAGACTCAGGAGCCGGTGCCGTCGCAACACTTGGGGCCCCGGCTGGAAGGCTTACTGGAGATGGCGGCCGACCACCTAACGGTAGAACAGCTGGAGAAAGTTCGACGACTGCTGAGGCAATACCAGCGCGTCTTCAGCCAAGGTAACAAAAATTCTGCCGAACTATCATCCAGGCATTTAGATGCTAAACCTGGACAAGTTTCCTGCAGTTTTCTTTTCTCCATCTATCATCTTTAATTATTTCAATTATATTCTTGCAGATACAAACCTAATATTAATTACTAATAAGTATTAATATTTATTCTCATTCGGTTATCCTTGTTCTTAATCTTTCCGAATGTTTAACTTCCTCTACATCCACAATTCTTCTTCTGCCTTCTTCTATTTGACTTTGTTCTATACGGTAATTTTCCATTACTCTAGTTGATATTTTGGCTACCATTTCTTCTAGAATATTAAAGTCCTCTCTCTGTCTTGCTATATCACATATACGTTTCCCTCTTAGACATCTACGTTGTTCTCCTACCAGATCTTCATGTACTATACATTCAAAGCCACGTGTTCCGGTGAGTCTATCACATGACATATGTAACATAGGTCATTTCCTTCCTTTCCTATTCTTTTAAAATACGTTCTAAACGGTCCATGACCGGAGATGTATTGCATACCATATCTCCTCGGCTGTATATTCTTTAGCCTAAGTTGTTCCCGGATGTTTGGAAATATTTCATATACTCTCCTTCCTGTCTGCTCTTTGCCCCATTCTTTCTGCCATTGCTCATGTAATTGCCGTTTTATTTCTTCTTTGGTCTTGCACTCTGTCCCAACTATCTCTTTGCTTCTTTTTATTTCTCCTCGTTTCAGCCAAAATCGCGCTCCTCTAAATTTCATCAACAGATCTACAGGCCAAATTCCTAAAAAAATTAACAGTGCTAAAGTAGAAGTGGTCTTTACTACACCGCAAATTCTGACTAGTATCTGTCTCTGAGTCCTTAATAAAGTTATATTTTTCAGCAAACAGTCGGTGACTCCATACACTAGCACCGTACGAGACTATTCCCACAAACAAACTCATGTGGTAGGTCTTCACAGATGTTAATGATAATTTGAACTTCTGTGTCGCCAAGGAATATAATTTTTGCATAATATTTCCCGCCTTGGTTCTCGTTTCCTATGTGGGTATCGTAGTTCATATTTTTGTGTGTGTGTATATATATATATATATATATATATATATATATATATATATATATATATATATATATATATATATATATACACGAGTTGATATTGACCTTCTCTAGATCTTTTGACACTTATACCATCCATTTTTATTATAGGATCCCTTCTGAGCAGACCCTTGAGCAATACACATGTTGATTTATGAGGAGCTACTTTTAATTTAACCTTTTTACACCAAGTGCCTAGTAACTCTAGTGCTATGTTCGCTCTAGTTTCAAGATTGCTCCTATTATCGGACTCCACAAGCACCAATAGATCGTCCGCATATGCAATCACATCTAAGACATTTTTGTTACTTTTGTTAGTTCTGACTTTTTGTAGTTCTTCTAATATTGGCTCAATAAGTATGTCCCTGAAAAGGGGGCCTAGTACTGAGCCCTGTGGACATCCCTTAGTTATTTCCTTTGTAATGATCCTATTTATACCTCCTATCTTTACAGTAATCTTCAAGCGATTCGTACAAGCGTTTGGGATAGTTCTTTTCTCATAGGATCCTGAATAGTTCGGGCCACCAGAGGTTGCCAAAGGCCCCTGATATGTCCACAAAGATTCCTGCCACATATTTTCTGTCACTTTTCCTCACAATTTCCACAACTTCCTTGATGGCATTCACCATGGACCTGCCTTTCCTGAATCCAAATTGTCGATGTGTCATTCCAGTCATAATTCTGTATTCATATATCCGTTTTTATAATAACTTTTCCTGCACTTTCCCCAGCGTTTTCAATAGACAGATTGGTCTGTAGGTTTTAGGGTTCATTGCATCTCGATCTTTGTCCTTACATAAGATTATGACATTTGTCTCTTTCCAACAATAGGGGGACCCTGCCAGTAGCCAAACATACATTGATTAATGCGCATAGGTACGGGGCCAGTTGATTTTTCAGATGTTGCACTACTTCTAAACATATATTGTCTGATCCAGGTGCTTTCTTTGGTTTCAGATCCCTGATGGCTAGTCTTACTTCAGAAATGTCAAATGGAAGTATTACATTTTGATTATGATAATTGCAATCAAGACCTTCCCTTTTTTGTTTATGCTCATGCTCATCATGTGACTATGGCCGCACGAACAAAGTACTTCACCGCATCGACACCGGAGACGCCCGGCCTATTCGGCAACCACTTAGACGCATTCAGCTGGCGAAACAAGGGGCGGTACGAGATATGCTAGAGGACATGAAATCCAGGGGAGTGATTGAAGAGTCGGACAGCCCTTGGTGTTACCCTGTAGTCTTGGTGACGAAGAAGAACGGCGAGCTACACTTCTGCGTGGACTACAAGAAGCTGAACGCTGTCACCCGGAAGGACTGTTTCCCCTTGCCCCGGATTCACGACACCCTGGACACGCTAGCTGGTGCACAGTGGTTTTCGACCCTGGACCTGAAGTCGGGTTACTGGCAGGTGGCTCTAGAGCCGAGAGACAAGGAAAAGACCGCATTATCGACAGGCCAAGGGGTTTGGCAGTTCACTGTTATGCCCTTTGGCCTCTGCAACGCACCAGCCACCTTCCAAAGCCTCATGGTGTCAGTGATGAGAGGACTGACTTATGATGCCTGCCTGCTATACCTGGACGACATCATCGTCGGCAAGACTTTTGAAGACCATCTCGAGAATCCGAGTAAGGTGCAGGCAACCAACTTGAAGCTGAACACGCAGAAGTACCGCTCTTCTGCAAGGAATTTAAATACTTGGACCAGATAGTCTCACCAACCGGAGTGGCCACAGATCCAGAGAAGACCCAGGATGTGAGAGACTGGCCTCGCCCAAAGGATAAGTGAGAGTTAAGCAGTTTCCAAGGGCTGTGCAGTTATTACCGCCGTTTCATAAAGGGTTTCTCCAACATCACCAAACTCCCCACCCACCTAACAGAGGAACACCGATCTTACGTGTCAACGGATGATACCGAAGACGTTTTCCAGCGACTGAAGACACTGTGTAGTGTTCATATTTTGGGATTTCCTCAACCAGGTGGCGCCTTCATTGTGGACACCGACGCCAAAGACCATTGCATTGGAGGCATCCTATCCGAAGTCCAGGACGGCCATGAGCAAGTGGTAGCCCACATCAGAGTGATACCTACTACAGCAAGACGCTATCCAAGGCAGAAAAGAACTACTGCATCACGCGGCGAGAGTTACTAGCGGTAGTAAAGACATTGGAGCACTTCCAAAAGTACCTGTACGGTCATCCATTCCACCTGAGGACTGACCACTCCGCCCTCACCTGTTTATTGAGCTTTAGGGACCTGGAAGGCCGGACAGCCCGTTGGGTACAGAGGCTGCAGAAATACGACTTCACCTCTGAACATCGTAGAGGGAAGAGCCATGGTAACGCAAACGCCATGTCCCGAATACCCTGCCCAGAGGAGTGCGGCCAATGCACAAGAGTGGAAGAGAAGGAGAGTGCCGCAGCTGTCAGAGTGGTCACGGCAGTGCCTGCAGACGGCTGGGATAGCGCAGGCCTGAGGGAGCAGCTGGCGGACGCAGACTTGGGGCCAATCTTGAGGGAAGTGGAGGCGGGGACAAGACCAACCTGGGAGGACATCGCAATGAGGAGCGCCACCTACAAGTCGTACTGGGCCCAATGGGACTCACTGAAGACTAGAGAGGGCGACCTGTTCCGGGTATGGGAATCGCCTGATGGGAAGACGCAGAGAGAACAGTTGGTACTTCCCCGAAGTAAGGTCCCGGAGGTCTTGGAGGAAGTGCACGCCGGTACTTCAGGAAGACATCTGGGAGCAAACCAAACAATCGACAAACTCCGACAGCGCTACTACTGGCTGAACCTCGGAGCAGACGCTGAAAAATGGTGCCATCAGTGTCACGTGTGCGCGGCGAGTCGCGGCCCCCAGACAAAAAGCCGGGGTCGTATGCAGCAGTATAATGTCGGAGCGCCATTCGAAAGGATTGCCGTCGACATAGCTGGATCATTCCCAGTTGTCCAACCGAGGTACAAAGTACCTGATGGTGGTCGTAGACTACTTCAAGTGGCCGGAGGTGTACGCAATCCCGAACCAGGAGGCGAAGATCATCACAGACTGCCTCGTGGGGCAAGTGCTCTGCCGATTTTGGGTGCCGTTAGAGCTCCACAGCGACCAGGGTACCAATTTCGAGTCCAACCTAATGAAGGAGGCACTAGAAAGACTTGGGGTTAAGAAGATCCGCAGAACACCTCTACATCCCCAGTCGGATGGCAAGGTGCCGCAGTTCTTGCTGGCCTACCGTTCGTCAACACACGACATCACTGGGATGACGCCAGCCAGCTTAATGTTCGTCCGATAGTTATGCCTCCCCTGTAATCTGGCTTTTGGAAGCCCCCCGGACGCAAAACAGCCAGCAACCGAGTATGTGGAGAACCTGGTGGACCATCTCCACGACATGCATGAGATGGCTCGTCAGAACATCCAGAAGGCGAGTGACTGCATGAAGACCCGATACGACAGGCAAGCCAAAAGCCAAGGGTTCCAGCAAGGTGACCTGGTCTGGTTGTATCGCCCTACTCGGACCAAGGGACACTGCCCAAAGCTTCAGCAGCCGTGGCAAGGACCGTACCGGGTGGGGAAGAGGATTAACGACGTGGTCTGCCGCATCCAGGTGCCCTGACGGAAGATGTTGGTGGTACACATGGATCGTCTGGCCCGCTACGATGGTGCTGTTTGGGACGACCAGCCTTGAGGAGGGAGCAGTGTCACGGCGACCGGCATAAAAGGTTCAGCACAAATAGACAACAGACGGATAGTGTTTCATGGAGATAAAGAGCTTGCATAAGCAGATAAACATAGCGCCGGAGATAAAAGACTTACCGACACAGATAAGTGAGGTAAATGGAAATTTATAGTGACTTCTTGATTGATAGAGATTATTCAGTTTCTGGTTTGTTTTAGAATAGTCTAGAAATTATCAATGAGGTATTTAAGGGAGCAACGACTTGCCAAGAGTCAGTCGTAAGCAGTAAACAACTGTAGAGTGTTGTTGTAACAAGATCTGATATAATCAGAACGCGTTTATTATTGTCATGGACCTTGGTAGATTTTGTTGTGTATGTGACGTAATGTTGTAGAGAGAGCGCTGCATTTCTCGTAAACCAAGTGCACCGAAAATGGTATCTGTGTGTTGTGCAATCAACAAAATGATGGCAAGACACTTCCATCATTTAAGTTTTACTGAAAAAGAAAACATAATCAAAGCAGAACACATTCTTTAAATATAACCACCAACATTAAAAAAATTTTGAGGCACTTTAGTGATAAAGTGTATGAAAGTGAAGTATTGCTCTGTGGGTGCAGGAGCCTAAATAAATTGTTTTGTTGGTCATGTCTTTTATTTTTTTTAAAGAAGTCAGTTTGGAGTTCAGGAGAACAGGATGATTTGAACAACATATATAAAGCAGTAACAAAAATACAAATATTCCTGCAATCACATTATTGGTGAAAAAGAACTAAAAATGTTCATTAAAAGCAGGAGAATAGAATTTTAAGTGGCCAATATAACATGGAAGTAAGAAAAAACAGAGCAGTACTGTCACGTTTCATACGAGCTGTCTGCTTTTTGGGAAAACAAGGGCTTATGTTTCATGACCACATTGAGAGTACTGAATCATCTAACTTGTCTCTAAATTCATTGAATATATAAATGAATTAATGGAGTATGACATATCTCTCGAAGAACACCTGAAAAAGTCCATTACATTTCGTGCCACCTCACCAGTTATACAGAACAATTTGATTTCCAGCATCAGTAGAGTAATGACCAACAAAATTAGAAAAGTAGTTTCTGAGGCATCCTTTGTTAATCTAATATTAAATAAAACTTCTGATGTTAGCCAGAAGTCACAATTTTCGACTATCTTGAACTATGTAACAACTAAAAGAACCATCAAAGAAAGATTTGCTCATTAAACTAAAGCATCTTATCCTTTTTCTTTCTCTCAGGTAGCCACCTCCACCACTGCCACTGCCACTGCCACCACCATAATTATTTACATTAGATTTCGAAGTGCATATCCTAATCCATTTACCACGCTGCGCCACTGATTTCATTTATTGCTCTCTGTAATCCTATCACTTGAAGCTGATTTTTAAGATAATTCAAACAATTTGTTAAAATTTCCATATATGGAGATGTAATGCAAACATGGCCCTCTGAAATTAATGAAAAGGTTAAACCAAGATGGCTTTGTTTGTGATGCAACAGATTGCTTAAGTTTATTATCATTCCAAATTATAGAACTTTCCAGAAATTCAACCTTTGACGTCAAGCCAATCAAATTCAAGCAAGAAGACATTGTAAAATGAACCAATCCGAGTTCAGTAAAATTTTAATTTGATTTCATCTTCACTTGTGAAAGGTCTCGGTCCTTCTTGTTCTTTTGATGTAGTCAGACGTGTTATGGATATAGTCTTGGACACAGACGCACCATGAAGTTGCAAGAAGACTGCTAGGTTCCTGCACGCTACTGAAGTAATTTTATCTACTGATTAGCGATCAGTGAAAAGACTCGTCGAGTATGCATCACAAAAGAAAATAGATAAATGATGAGTGGCACGCTGTTGCGTTCACTACGCCTATAAAATCAGGAAAGATATTTGTAAATCATGTCTTAAAACATCGGATGTGAAATAATTCAGTGAGAAAATAAATTCTCAAAAAGTGAAGCAGTGTTTTAAATCCAGTTTGTTGCCACCATCCACCATTCCGTTGCTGGCGCCGTACCACTGCCCTAGATTACAGAGTTCATCGCTCATCGATGGAGTTGCCGGCAGATCGTCAAGTCCACATCATCCCAGTGACAAGGAAGCTGGAGAGATCATTGATTCTGCATCCTGAGGAAGGTAAGTCACCTCACCGAGGGATAACAACATGTGGGTGCGTCGCGTGGCTTGAAGTTACATCTTGCCACACACGACCAACTTTTAAAGAAAAACTTATTACACACTGATATAGATGCTATTACCAAGTCATCTGCAAATCGTAACCCTGGTATTACATTGTTCCTAATAACTGGGCAATGCTTAATATAAAAATTATTTGTGGTTGGTTTATTGACACTCGTCACTTACTTTTTCATATATTTATGAAACTAGTCTCTCATAAATATATGAAAAAGTAAGTGACGAGTGTCAATAAACCAACCACAAATAATTTTTATATTAATTTTGACGTCACTGTTACTAAATTCCTCCAAACACACATCAAGTATGGGCAATGCTTGTTACTTTTTTGAACCCTATTATATCATTACTAAACAAATTGATCAATACAGGGTTAAGTTTACAACCTAGTTTTAATCTCATTTTCTGTTCCACTAATTCTGTTAACCCATTTGTCTCTACTCTAGTTTCAAAATTTATTCCATCATAAATTTTTTCTAATCCTACAATAAATTTCTTGCTGACTCCTTTCTTTTGTAATTTCCACCATAGTGCTTCTCTCACTATTATATCAAAAGCTTTTTCGAAATCTACAAAAAGCATATATACTCTCCCTCTTTTCCTACTTGTGTACTTATCTAATATTGTTCTAATAATTAGTATATTGTCTACTGTCCTTCTTTCTTTCCTGAATCCTGATTGAAATTTTTTTCTGCCTCTGCCCATCTTTGCAATCTTTCTGCCATTATTTCAGTGTAAATCTGATCCCCTATAATTTTGCGGTTTGCTAATTTCTCCTTTGCCTTTGTAAATGTACAATAATACTGACTTTCCAATTTTCTGAAAATCTATTCACTTGTCTTCTTTTTTCTAGAAATTTCGTCATAACTCTTACACCTTCATTTGTTTTACCATATTCTTTCCAGAACTCTCCTGGTATTCTATCAAAGCCCCCGGCCTTGTTCTTTTTAACTTCTTGAATTGTAAACTCACTTCATCTACCGTGATTTCCCCATCTAATTTACTATCTTGCGCCACCTCACCATCCCAAATCCATTTTTTAAAACTGACCTTGGGTTGCTCACCGATCAACTTTGTAAAGTATTCAACCCAATTAATGGGTGCTATCTTACCATCAATGTTTCTTTTTCTGTTCATCTCCTCAATTGCTTACCGTACTCTTTGAATCTTTTTCCAACACTGCCTCTTTCACTTTCTTACTCTTTGCTTCTAACCACTCTTTTCCTTTTCTCTCTATTAGTCTTTACACCCCCACCAACATAATATGAATATAAAATGTTTGTCTTAATCTTTTTCTGTTATTTGCCATTTTTCAATTAATTTTCCCACTTCTCATTTCGCATTCCTGCATTCGTTATCATACCAGCTATCAATACTTGGGTTAGTCTTTTGTTTTATCTCAATTTTAACTCCTGCTCTGTTTT